>BMAU01017238.1:0-535000 GCA_019973935.1 Trichonephila clavipes
AAGCCCGTGAGGTCACTGGTAATTATTAAACTTATTCTTAACTTAATGTTGTTAAATTAAGTATAAAATACAATACATGCACAACTGATATATTTACAAGTGCATTATATCAATGTAAATGTTTTTTTTTTAAAAAAATTATTATGTCAGAAAGTATTTTGTTTGTTTACTTTCAATAAATTAATTTTTTTATTAATCTTTTGTTATCGACTTTTCAATATGCTCGCGCCCCCTTCTAGGTAATCTCGTCCTGTAGGGGGCGAACACCCCACAGTTTCAGAAGCACTGTACTACAAGGATAAAGTGGTTGAGAAATGTTGCATTCAAATTGCTGTTAGGTAAAATACCAGTCTCTAAAGACAATAATTTAAATTTTGGTAACTGTATATGTTGCTTGCTCATTTCCCGCATTTTTGTACCATTTGTTTTCCCTGCTTGAAGTTGAGAGGAATAAGGTAATCATGCACAGCCGTATGTCTTGACGCATGATTATCTTATGCATTCAAAAGTGTCAATGAGCAAATAAGAATTTTGTGAAATATTCGAGAACTGCAATTTTAACTCTGACATTAAAGAATCTGTGAATCTTTTCTCATTAAAATCTTTTAAAACACAAAAAACCCAGTTAAAATATTAAGTTTGTGTGATCTTTTTTGGAAAGCGGAAGATATTAAAAAAATATTTTTTCTTAACTACGTTTTGCTCCAAGATTAACAGATCTTTATATAAGCTTTGTCCCCGTTTTTTAACTTTAAAAAATGTTCCGAAAACTCAAGGCTTATGCGTGGAAAATATTCGGTATTTATTCATGAAAACGTTTTTTTCTTTATATAAATATGCTATTATAATTCAATGCCAAGAGAATAAATTTTATTTAATATTGCTTTCCCTAGGGGACTTTAGGGGATTTAGGAAAAGCGTGGAGTTTGACTATAAACAGCAAGCCCAATAGGAGAATGAAAATTTTATTCAGGTACAATTGGGTTGCGAATGATTTTCTCAGTGTCCGTTTCTCTCTATAGCTTACTCTCTCTCTCTCTCAATATATATGTACATTATCTAAAGTGCTGTTTATAAAAAATGCAACACCTTGAGGGAATCATCAGAATTAAATGAAATTCAATATACAAATAACTCGTATTAGTAAAAATAAATGATGAAATCTTCAAAGCAAAAAAACATAATTAAGTGTCCTAAATCAGAATTTTGTGTATCCACCACGCACTGCTATAAATTCTGCTGTACGACGTATCAGGAGTCAAACACATGACGAATATCTGCTTGTGGAAGAGAATTCGTATCATTTGTATGCGCAGCAAACGTTTGTGTTTTGAAGCTGCAGGACACAGATCACGAGCGAGACGCCGGCAAACCAAATAAAACACGTGCTCAATAGGCAACATATCCGGCGAAAAAGCAGTCCAAGGAAGAAGTTGCATGTGTTGGGCTGAACAGAAATTACCAACAGTCTTTGCAACATCTGGGAGTACATTGTCCTGCTGAAAGATATCTTCAGGGATGCCTTGAAGAAAGGGAACGACTTTCGGATGTAGCACTTCACGGGCGTACCTATTGTCATTGAGATTACCCTCTATTCGTAGCAAATTGGATCATCCATGATACGAAATCGCACTCTAAACCCTAACTCCGGATGTTAGACCACTATGTCGTTTGATAACGCACTCTGCAAGGCAGCGTTCACTGGCGTGGCGTCTAACACGAATGCGGCCATCATGGTTACATAAATTGAAGTTTGATTCATCCGAAAAGACAACTTGGTGTCAATAAGTTTTTCAGTCTCTGTGGTTATGAGTCCATTACAGACACGGCAATCGATGGTTTGCCTTGAAAGGGAATCTTGTATAAAAGCCCCTTTAAACACAATTCACGGTGCAGCAAACGTCGACGAATTGACGCAACGGACATTAATACACGTATCAATAAACCAAAGTGCTGTCAACAGCCTGGACAAAGCTGTACGGTAATTTACATCCATGCGGAGCAGGTGTCGATCGTCGCACGTTGGCGTCTACTTGCATCGTTCACTGAGAGTTTTTCGAGGTTCGTCAGTCAATTGCTTGCAAACTCGCATCACTGTGGAACTATTAAGTTACACACGAGCTCCTATTACACGATAGGAAATTCCCCCTTCACTAAGGCCGAAAGTTCTCCCTGTTCAAACTCTGTAACATCTTGGAATTTCTCCTTATTTAGTCATTGATGCATAATTAGGTCTGACTAAATGTTCATCACTAACAAATAATCAAAACCAATTTTTAATGTTCCACAACAGCCTTTTATTTATATACTTTCAGCATCAGTCCAGAGGGCGCTGCGACCGCCATGCTGGCGCTGTGGCCCTGAAACGTTACTATTTTACATAACATCCTATAATTCAGGGGTGGGCAGACGTTTGCAGGCTACGGTCCACTTCTAATTTTTCAAAGTGTGGCGGTCCACCCAGTGACACAGGAGTCTTGAACTAAAAGAAGGGTCTACAATGTTTATTATTTAAGTTGTTTGTTGGCCCAAAGTAAATTAAACTTATAAGCTAAATCACCACATGAATATCAGAACACTTCAGTGGTATTTATTGCTTGCTTCCAAATGCATAGCATGACCATTTTGTCGAAAAAATCATTTCTATATTTCCTTCATTTGAAAAAAAAGTTTATTGTTTTTCGGCAAATTCCATGTCCTCATCATTACAGCAAAATAGTAGAAAATTATAGCTAAAAAATTTTTTAAAAAGAAAACGACAATTGAAATTACCAAATTTATTGAAATATAAGCCACCCTTTATTTCTGATGTTTTTGATACAAAAAATCGAGTGCGACTTCGAATCGAAGACGGAAAAATTCATTGGATGGGGAAATTGAGCATGATACTGACGGTTAGAGCAAATAGATTCAAGCGATTATTCTAAAATTATCAATAAATTTAAAGAATAAATTAATAATAAATTAAGTATACATTTAATAAATTAATTATACATGTCTTTTTAGTTAGCATTTATTTTTTTTTTAAATTTTGTAAATATCGGAGTTTGATAAATTATATTTAACACTACTTTTTGTACTTTAACAAAAACATGAGGATAGTTTGAGGTGTAGCTTAAATAAAAAAATACGGCACTTGCTATTAACAGATTGGTAATATTTTGCAGATCGTGTCTCATTTGGTAATGTTACATCATTTAAAATAAAAGCTTTCGTTTCATAAGACATCTTATTAAATATCTTTGATCCAATAGCTGAATCAAAAGGCATTTTGTTTGATTTGCAGAAATACAATTCTGCGATGAGAGGGGTTTTTTGTTACGTTTTCTTTTTAAACTTAAAATACTACTCTCACAGAGACAAAACAACTCAGACCTAGAATCTAATACAATTCTGAGGAGATACAATATTCATAACTGTTTTATTATTAAAATAGCTGAAAGGAAGACACTATTCACTTTTTATCAAGGCAGCAAAAAATATTTTCTGATCATTTGTTAGGGCTTCGAAATTGCTGGCATCGTTAGAGTTCCCTCCCTCCCCCTCTTATGTGTTTTCATCTTCATTTAGCAAAGTGTAAATATACTATTTCTGTTATTTTTTTCCCGTAAAAGTATTAAGATATTTGGAAAAGCACAGAGAATTATTTGGTCAAGCTTAATATTTGAGTCTTCTCAAACATATACAGCACACACAATGAGAAACGTCTTACAAAATTCTTTTTAGAACTGACACTTAAAAAAATAGTCTCCTTACAATTCATCTATTATATCAAGAATAATATTTGAAAAAAAAAATTAACTCGTTTCTTCAGCTAGTCATAAATACGGATTATGTACTTAGCTTCATAATTACAATAAAGAAAACTTAACCCTTTTTAAGCCACATTTAAAGCGAAATACAAGATACAAACATTTTCACAATAGCCACAAATATGATATAATTAAATGATGCACTAACTATCAAACTATTCAAAATATATAAAAAAAGCCATTTTTTTACCTAAGATAGTTCTAACAGTTATAGTTAGTAGAGGACTTAGTCTGCATAGTGTCCGTCGAACTTTAATATTGTGGTATATAGTTACTGGCTGCTAATCTTGCACTGGATTCTAACTGGTCGTCTGTGAGACGGGATAGATATGTATTCTTATTTATATTCATTGCTGAAAATGCTTATTCACACAGGTAGGTAGAGCCAAAGAACGATGTAAAATGGAATGCAACTTTTTTTTTAAATTAGGATGCTTTGCTTCATCCATTAGATTTCAAAAGTTAAGGTTCTGAGCTACGTGCTTTTAAAATTATGTCATTTTGAAAGAGAAGAACTTCGTTTTCCTCAAGAGATAAAGAGAATATGTCATTTATATTTTTGGTTATGTCTTCCACATGAATATTGCCAAATGAGTAACACATGAATGTAACAATTGGTCCCAGTCTTGTGAATTATTGAAAATGTCTCTCAAAAATTCTGAGTGAAGTTTTTGTATTTCATAATAATATTTCTCTTTATTTAATGTACCCCCGTTTTTATACAATTCGTCAGAAATATTTATGAATTTTTTTAGTTTATTCTTCATTACCTGGGAAGATAATAGCTTTAACTTGTTTTTGAAAGTATTAACATATCCTATCAGTTCTACTATTGTTTGATTTTTTCCTTGTAATTGCAAATTTAATTCATTAAGATGGCTTGTTATATCAACAACAAAAGCTAAATCCATCAACCAAATTTTATCACTTTGTTTGATGTATGTTTCATCTTTTGATTCCAAAAAATATTTTACCTCTTGTAGTAGGTCCCTGAATCTCTGTAAAAATGTACTCCGACTTAGTCAACGAATATCAGCATGATATAACAATTTTCCATAATCAGATTCGTTTTCTTCTAGTTGGGCTCGAAACATTCTTCTCTGAAGACTTCTTCCTCGAATTGAGTTCACAATTTTCATGCAGATTCCCATAACATGATGCATATTGAGAACTTTGCAACACAGTGCCTGCTGGTGAATAATGCAATGATAGGAAAGGAAATGCGGAAAGTCATCGTCTCTCATACACATAGCCAAAATTCCATTGATTGTGCCGGCCATTGATGGTGCCCCATCAGTTGTCATCGATACCACTTTATAAATTGGAATACTTTTCTATTCTATGTATTTTTTGAAGGCGCAGTAAACATCTTCACCTCGTGTTTTCTTCTTTAGGGGTAATATTGTCAATAACTCTTCTTTTATACTCATATCCTGAAAAACCATTCTTACAAAGATACAAATTTGATAAATATCAACCACGTCCACAGATTCGTCAAACTGCAAAGAGAAGCAAATTCAATTTGTGATATCTTCGGTCAGTTGATCAGCCAGATCAGAATTCATAATTTCTATGCGGCGTGTGAGAGTTCTACGCGAAAGTTGAATATCTTTAATTGCAGAAATAATTTCAGGTTTATTCTTGAATGAATCAAACAATGAGTCACTGGCTTCCAGAAACGCCTTTTCTATTATTTCTCCATCTGCGAAAGGTTTCTTATGTTTTGCTAACAGATGACTAACATGAAGAGTTACAACATTTGCAGCTTTAGATAAAGTGTTGGATTTAACAAAAGATGACGGTTGTCTGATTAATTGCGTTTTAAACGTTTTTAATTTTTGTTTACGCAATTCGCTTTTTAAAGGAAAGTGTGTATCAAAACTTTCATGCGTAGTTTTGAAATGTCTTTCAACGTTTTCTTTTTTTGGAAGTGGCACACTTGCATGACATATATAACACACACATATTGCATTCGCCATCGTAAAGGAAAACTATTCTTCCCACTCTTTATTAAAATTAAATTGTGTGTGGGTTTTTCTTTTTTTAACACTTGTTTCCGACATTATATATGTCTTTTGATATATGACATACTACTATTTTAACTAAAAAAAAAAGAAACATAAGTAACATAAAATCTTCAAATTGAATGTTTGAGCAACTATGAATGATTGCTAGATCACGGAGCGTGGACGCTTTAAATGATAGGGAAAAAATGAAGTAATGAATCTGTAACTGTCTGGTGTATTTAACAAGTTCGCTGCTGGTGCCACGCCATCGTGGGACGTAACGTAGACACAAGATTCTAATCCCGTGTTATAGTAAAAAGAGTGGGGGAAGAACATTTTTATTGCTGGCATCGTGTTGATCGCATATCCCCCTTTATAATCACAGAAAATGTGTTAATGGTAAATTAATGGTAAATTAAATTAAATAATAGTAAATGTGCTGTCTACACATAGTCGCATGGATTGTGAATGCCGATTCTCCAATCTAACTGGCGCCGGTGTTCCATAAATATATATTTCTGTTAATATGCGCATCTTAGGTCTTATTTAAAGGCGATCACCTCAAAATGACTTGGCGATCTACCGGTCGATCACGATCAACTTAATGCCTACCCCGGCTATAATTGATTTTTGCTGCAAAGTTCATTTAATTCTGATGATTGCTTCATGATGTTGCATTTTTTCTTGCAAACATCAGTGTATAAAAGTAATATTATAGTAAAGTCCTGAGTGAATCTTTATTAATATTACTAAGGCTACTCTAGATATTTGAACCCCGCGCTTGACATGCAACACATAGTGGTTACATGCTATGTATAGAGCAAAATTCCATTGTAACTCCATGTGGATAGATTGCGTGTTTAGATGTACAACTAGAGTAATTAACACAAGAAAAAATAAGGTATATTTTCTTTTATTTCGATTATACAAATTTATAAAAGTTAAGGTAACTTGGTACCCTTTGAGCTACTTTCTGCATGTATTTAAAAATTATTATTTAGCATTATATATAATGTTTCTATTCAAGAAAATGATACGAGATGAAATTTTTTACATACTATTCACGTAACTTAAAAAATTAATTTTTTTTGAAGAAAATTTGGAAAATTATAAAATTATACTCCTTGTGTAAGTATTGATTTTTAACTTAACTATTTTGTAATATACTTATGGATGTTAGAAAAAATTTAGGGATCTATTTTACAATAATAATTAATAATTTTTGAGAAAAAATTAAAATGTTGGTATGTATGCTAAAAACCAACGAAAAAGCCAATATGTCTTACATTTTAATTTTAAAAAAAGTATACAGTTTGCAGCAAATAGGATCCTAATTTTGTTAAATGCTTTATATGCAGCACACAGTATAAAATGGAAGTAATTGTTAAATAGTTGTGGAATGAGTAGCATTTTGAATGCACTAATGTTTCCAAAAACACAAACTGAGAAAAACCACATTACAATTTATAAAATTCTAAAAAACAAATTATATATAATATGTTTAAATAAACTTAAAATACCGCGTTAAGATATGAGTTATATATTTTTCTTTAAAATAATTGCATTTTTTTATTTTTTCAACCCGTACAGTTTTTATAAAGATTTAAGAAGGTAATAATTGCACAAGAAAATTTAAGAAAAATGTTAAACATTTCTTTTGTAACTACAAAAAATTTAGTTTTTTTCTTCACATAATATTAAATTATTACATTTGTATGAAAAATATATCAGGAATAAGAACTGAAATTATATAAAACACTTAATATAAAATACCTTAATTCAAAACTTTTACATGCAAACATTTCACAAAGAAAAATTACATTATTGTATTGCCTAAGAAATATTCTACATAATATGTTACACATTCTTTTTTATAGTTATTATTTATCCTTGTAAAATATATATTTTTAGTCATAATGCTTTTTTTTCTAGAAAGGGGGCGTGGCTGAATTGCCTAATTTGTTTTCAAATGAGGTTTTGTTCAATTTCTAACTTTCCGACATGCACAAGTGATATATCAATCAAAACATAATAATGCAAAAAATAAGATTAAATGAAAATTTGAAAAACAGATAAATTTGAAATTTTTAGGGCACTAAGTTTTCTTAAGTTATAAAATGTCTAAGTCCCAAAAAAAAGAAGAAATAAAATAAAAAGTAGAAACTTTTGTGAAATTGCCTAAAATGTTCCTTGAAAAAAAAAAAGCTTTTCCACAAGTGTTACGCAAATATATTGTCATTTTTGTTCTTTTTCTCAACTCCTTCATCATAAATAAATACAATCGCATCAGAGTCACTGACGTATCCAACGGTTTTCAGCAAATAGTTTTATTCAGTATCACTTACATTGAAATCCGACTATCATGCCATATTGCCAAGAAAAAGTAAAAATAAGCAACACAAATAGTTATACAAACTTCAAAAAGCGAAAGGTAACTTATACGAACGCACGCCATATTCAGCGGCAAAAGGAAAAATAAAATGTTTGCGTTGTACCATCAATATCAGTATCCCCAGAAATCTGGAATACTAACAAAAAGACAGTCTGGTACTCAAGGGATTAAAATAGAGAAACTAATAGATTTTACTCAGACACATTACATAAGCAATTAGGCATACTCTGGATAGGCGTTAAATACTCAAACATTTAAATCCACAGTTACACAAAATTAAATTCAAATTCAGTATCTAATGAGTTTTACATATAATAGCTACAATACTTATGAATTATATATTCGGTTCTTCAGAATATCATTGATACTGTGAAACAAACTACTCTAATCCAGCGTTTCTCAAACTGTGGGGCGCCCCCCTAGGAGGGGCGTGACAACTCTACAAGGGGGCGCGAGCATATTGAAAAGTCGAGAACAAAACATTATTTAAAAAATATTAATGTACTGAAAGTAAACAAACAAAATACATTCTGACATAATAAAAAGTAAAATATACATTTACACTGATATATTATTGTTATAAATATATTGGTGCTACACAATGTATTTTACAATTAATTTAACAACACTGAGTTAAAAAGAAGTTTATTAATTACCAGTGAGCCCATGGACTTGTCATATATATATATATATATATAAAAAAATTTAAAATAAAAATGAACACTTATCTTGATAATTTTTGTACGGTTTATATTTAAACCTTGACTACCGATCAATAGTTTCACGATTCGCTTCCAAATGCCAACCGTTTTCCACGTAGGCACGCGCATGTGATGTATTGGGGGAGGAAGAAGGAAAAAGGAAGAAAAAATAACCTGGAATAAGTAAATCCTTCGCAAACATTGTCAAGGTCCTTTTATTGCATTCCAAAGTCTTCGGAATAATTTTACAGATAGCAGTGCACAGAGAACATCGTACTTCGGAAAGACGTATATATATACGAATGAGGAAAGAAACACTTTGGCTTAGCGAGACATTTATATACATAAGGGGGTTGCTTAAGAGGTAAAAGTCGTATCGTAATTTTAGCGTCAAAGTATAGTATTGAATTCAGTACATTGTTATTGTATGGGGGGGCGATGAAAATTATGATTAAATATTGGGTCCGGAGTGTTGCAACTTTGAGAAGCACTGCTCTAATTAGAAGTGGATTATGAACTATTGGTCATAAAAAGAACATTTGTATGTTCTATATATTTTTTTGAAAAAAAATTACTAGATATTTTTGAAATTTCATACACATGTGCTTATATAAATGAAGTCGAGTGGCTAATTGGTAGCTTTTTGCGGTTCCACGCCAATGGTCCAAGCTATAAAACACGGGCTTGGCAAGGTCGACTAAGCCTTTCATCCCTTCAGTGGATCGATAAATGAGTAATGATTAACAGGCTTTGCTTGGGAACTAAACACTGGAGATTTCGTGTCAGACTGACCACTTGACCAGAACATCTGTTCTTGCATCATAGCGGTCAAAGTCATGTATAATGAAATGGACACCATAGATCTTGACCATCAAGGGGTGTTGCGCTGCTGAGTATTGTTAATATTATATTTATAAATACATGTATAAGAATTTTGCCAATTGTGCTGTAATACGTACATATTTTTTTAAGAAAAAGTGAAATGAGAAGATATTCTAAATAATAATGAATTTCAAAAATCAATGCCTTGTAATAGAGAAAATAATAATTGTTTTTTAGCTTTTATTAAAATGCAAGATAATCACCAAACAATTGTTAGATACCTTCCCAATTTTTAACACTAATATTTAAGAACATTCAATGTGGAATTTCATTTTTAGCTACAATACGTGTATCACGAGATGCGTATATTATTTTCGATACACATATGTTACATTTATTACGAGCATTATTATCTACAATACGTTTATTACAATATCTCGAAAGATTTTGCAATCTGTTCTTCAATATAAAATGGAAAATTTTCACCACATGCAGCTGTTAATAAAAATAGCTTAGAAATTGTCTGGTCATGAAATACAAGTTAATTTCTTCTAGACATGTGTAGACAAATAATGTGTTAACAGTGTTATTCAGCTCATGTATGATGGGCCTGAATTAGATAATTCAATAAAAATGATAAATTTAATATTTTCTTATTGAACTTTTTTTTCAACAAAATTTATTTACTAATTATCAAGAGATTTAACGTATAATCATATCAAAAGGACTGTGTCAAGGTGTTCCTGATGGTAACTCTTTGGCCAACCTCTATTTATACTTTTTAAAATATATTATATTAATAAGGAAACATATTATTGTTAAAATTATTCTGATGATTTAATTTTTTTCTGGTAAAAATAATGAATTTAAGCCCAATAGTATACATTATACTCCGATTACTTTAACTTCTTAGGAAACTAATAAGGGGAGGGGACGTCTAAAGAAATTCATTAGGGGACGAGATTTTGTGTAACAGAAATACTCATTTAAGGTGTTCAACCCTCAATATAATACCATCGAATGGGCAGTCAATTCGGAGAAAACAACTTTCGAAATTTAAACTTAGCTTTTATACGATTAAGTTTCAATAGTTCCAGTGAGTCAATGGCATGGGTAATAATGTGAATGAGTGGTTGGGTAGAATTCGTGTCGCGAGATCAATTTTTTTTCCCTTTCAATTGATTTAATTATTTTTACAATTATTTTTTTTATTCTATTTAATATTCTATTATATAGTATTAATATAAAATAGTTAAATTAAAGATATATAAATAGTTTTTTTAGTTCTGTTATTTATTAATTTTTTTGTAGACAAATACGTGAGAAATATCAAAATCAAATTCGTATACAGTATTGCCCCCAATTTTTTCAAAAGTATTTTTTTGTAAAAATTCTCATTTAAGCATTTGTTTGTACAATGTTATTATATACGTGATGTTTCGATAATTGGTAGTGTGAGATTTTTCTTTTTGATTTTACATTTTTGTGAAATAACAATTAAACGATAAATTTAAATTTAAAATAGCGAAAAAACTTTTAAGGTCAAAATATTTTTTTTTTTAAAAAAAATAAAACATTGAAAACATTTTTAGTTAAGTTAGATCAAATTGATATGCATTAAAAATGTTATATATATATATATATATATATATATATATATATATATATATACATATATTCTTTTTTTAACAATAAAATCTAAATTATCTATTTTCTCACATTTGTTCTTGAAATGTCTCTTTCCTTCGTTTTTTTAGTATGTTTATCAAAACTATCGGAATCGTTAGACTGTATCTGCTAATAATGAAAGTTGTGCTTAATTATTTTTTACTTAAAGTATCATTTTTATCGGATAGTATTTTTTCGTATGTTCATGATTTATCTTCTTCATTTTATATCTGTTTCTCGTTACCACCTGGCGATTTATGAGACTTTCGGAAGATTTATTACAACGCAACTATTCTTGTGTAACATTTTTTTTTTAAATATTATCGAAGCAACCGCTCTTCCCAGAGATGCTGCTCATTTAAAAAAAGATAAAATATTATTATGTGTCTAATTTTTTTTTTACTAATACTGCAACTGATACTTGTACAGTTCTTGCAGAATATATAAAGTAGCGGAATCTCTAACATGAAATATTTCGATATTTTTACGATATTAAAAATAAAGCATAAATGTAAAAAATGCAGGATTTCCGTTAAATTTATAAGGAAGTGTTTTCGACAGTGAATGATAGATTGATGAGATGGAACTGCTATAATCAATGACTGTATTATACTGTATGATGTCGATGTATTATATTCTAACATTATTTAGCTCACAACGCATATGGTATAAGTATTAAAAACATTAATCCAGTATCAGTCTCAACAGCCTGACTTTAGGAGCTAAACTAGGGATGACCAAACAAAACATCCAGTGAGGCACTTCAGTAAAACATTAAAATCTAGCTGGCTGCATAAAACTATATACACCAGAGAGAATCTTTTAGGGAATAAATGTAACCCAGTGGTCAAGGTATCCGATGATTTCAGGCATGTCATCAGTTCGAGCCCAGTACCATTAGAGACCCACTTTGTAGTGCAGCGATATACGCTAAATCTGACAAGAACTGAAACGTCCGTGTGGTGTGGTAGTTAGGAGAGGGGTTGCCACCAGCTCAGGTGTCGTTCACGTCACTTGGCCCTGATTCAAAATTACGTGGTCTGTCGCCAAAGGCCTTAGTGTAGTTGAACAGTGCGACGTTAATATTCACTCACTCACTCATTTAGGGAGAAAAATGAAATGTAACTCAATAAATGACAAAAAGGAACACAGAAGCAATATAAGGAACCAGAAAGGAACGAGCCCAGTACCAGTAGATACCCACCTGGTAGGGCAGCGATATACGCTAAATCTGGCAAGAACTGAAACATCCTGGTGTGGTAGTTAGGAGATGGGTTTCCAGCTCAGGTGTCGTATACGTCACTTGGTCCCAATTCAAAATTACGTGGTCTGTCGCCAAAGGCCTTCGTGTAGTTGAACAGTGCGACGTTAATATTCATTAACTCACTCACTTAGGGAGAAAAATGAAATGTAACTCAATAAATGACAAAAAAGAGCACATAAGATATATAATGAACGAGAAAGGAACGATGAGTAATAAAATGCAAAACTGGGAGAAGCTTTCAGTCGTAGGAGGTTTTCATGATTGGGAAGAAGAGGAAGCTTTATGCATAACATGTTAGTTTTGTGTGTGTGTGTGTGTGTTACATCGTACTGATTTCTTTATAGAAGAATAGTCCAAGGATGATTGTCGTCGTCAATCCACACCATACAGTAACCTTTGGAAATTGAAATTCGGCGTGGATCTGCCAATTTTTTGGAGCTCAAATGCGGCAATTCTGTGTGGTGACTATCCTTTTGAGGTAGAAATGAGGTACGGTGCTCCACATGACCATCCCAAGGCCATTACGGGTCATTTGTTATTCTGTTCAGAAAATTGACCTTGAAGGCTACGCGTTGTGACTTGTCCCTATTAAACAGTTTCTGGATTTGACGGCTCATGTACGGACAGTATTGCATTATGTTTTCTGAGTATGGGTGCTGGAAGAATAGCCTGTCTGGTGAGAAACTGTCCCCAAACTCTGATGTCTATGACTATGCGTCTTGGCGCCATCAACAAGTACAACCTCTAAGGTATTTTTCCAGGTTCAACTCCGATTTCACCGTCTCTTCGGATATCTTAATCATGGCCTGGATATCTTTAACAGACATTGGTCCACGCAGTAGGTTCCTTCTACGACGAATTTCACGTAATGCAGCTGACGCACTCCCGTTGTTCTCGTAAAACAGCATCCCCAATAACAAATGTTCAACAAAAGATACCGTAATTAGTATTTCAGGAAGCATCGGCTTAAACATGGCAACGTCTACAAAGGTTTTAAAACAACGCTTTTTTTTTTGAAAAACTAATATGTTTTGCATAAGACTTCTTCTTTCCAATCACGCCAATCTCGATATTTTTCTCCAGAAAATGACTGTTTTTCCCGGTTTTGCATTTTATCATTTTCGTTTTAGACTGATAATATTGTTTCTGTATTTTATTTTAGTCGTTTTTTAAGTTACAATTCATGTTTTTCAATGAAAAAGCACTCTCTGGAGGACATTTTGGGACTAAATGCTTTTTTTTTCGAAATTCCATCAGCGCAGCCGTTTATAGGTCATATACAAAACTTCCTTGCATTCCGCTCAAATGATTGTTCTGTAGGAGGCCATTTATTAAAATGAAGTTTATTTATAACCACCAGCAATATTAGATTTCAACCTAATACAAACATTTAATGGAGTGAAAATTTAAAAGAAATGAAATATTATTATTGATTTTATATATTATTTTTCATGTATACAACTATATAGTTAATGTAATAATAATAATAATGCAATGATTAAATAATGTTTAATTTGCATAATTATTGAAGGATATGTTTCTCAACTCTGTCTATTAGTTCTTACAATTCGATCTCGATGCGTGTATTTGCACATCGTGATGGATGTTGCAGGTTTTCGTCAGATAAATTTAAACTACGGTTTATGCTTGGTAATTTTCATTTTGTAAAAATAGTAATAGTAATAATAATGTTTTGTATTTGTCAAAATTGGAGAAGCGACACTCAAACATAGCTGCACATTTTCTTATTCATTTGAGTATTTGATGTAACTCATACATTTTGATATTTTTCTATTATTTCATCGGTGTGAAGTGTTGAACGTTATTATAGTTGTTACGTATAAAAATTTACGTAATAATTTTTTTCGGAAATGCTTTGATGCGTTTAAATGCATTGATTATTAAATTATATTTTTTTAGATGATGTATTTAATTGATTTAATTTGTTTAATGTTATTTACTAAAGTACATAAATCGAGTAAAATCATTGCTGAATATTAGCACTGCTATTTATAAAAATAGTCAATTTCTTGTCGTCACTCGTAAAATTATTGTCAACAGTTTCCACGACTTAACCTCCAGACGTGACTGTCGTATACAACTTCATCCTATTTATAATTTAATTATTTTAGGAACCCATTAAAATGCCTATCCAAAAGTACATGTTAACTGAATGTCATTCACTGTTTTTATGATTAATTGAATTAAATGAATCATCGATAATACTTTGACACATAGATTTTGTTAATGAATCAAAAAGTAGATTGTAATTCAATCATTCCTTTTACACGAGTTTATTATTTTGTTGTTGGATTCTTTTTTATTATATATTCTATTTCTATTACTTATTTATTCTACAACTAGTTATGCTTATTTTAATTCCAAACAATTTCTTTTCGAGTAAACAGATTTCAAAAGCACGGAAAGTATCTCTCTTTACTTTTCAAACTTATCAAATTTAGAACTTCTTCTGTTACTTGAAATGATGAATTTATTCCATTAACGAATATTAAAATGTTGGTTCCCGGCTATTTAGCTGAGCAATTCGTGATGCTCAGTTTATGTTTTCATTTATGTTTTATGTTAATATATATGATCTAATTCTACGCTTTAAAATAAAAACTATTTTACAATTTTTTTTTTGTATATTTTATTATTAAAATGTAGATTTAATATGTAGTTCGAAAATACGTAATTAAAAATTTGCAATTTTTGAGCCTACTTTGGTAAAATAACAACTCATCGAGAGGTTTAACAAGCTCACCATCTGAATGTGTTTTATTTTATTTATTTATTTACTTTTTTGCAGCCAAAAATAAAACAGAATAACGTGCTTTAATAATATTGAATTGTTGCTGTATAATGATGAACAAAGCAATTTGTCGAATCTTTAATTACAAATTAATTCCTGGAGTTTCGATTACTTTATTTTGCATCGAATTTCAAATAATTAGTTCGTAATGCCTTTTATTGTTGTAATTCTTAAGTACAACGATTGTATCTCGACAAATTAAACACAATATTAAACACAAAAGGGACAAAACATTTCTTTTTTGTCCCTTTTTGACTACATCTTCTAATTTTGTCTACTATTCTTCTTTCATTTAAACTCATATTAAATATGGGAAGAACATAGAACATTTCATATCAAAATACATATTTTTACATATAAATATATGCTTATTTTATACATGTGTATACATTTTTTTTAAAAAAACTTTTAATCAATTTCATTTTTATTTTAATGCAATTTATATTACCTGGTTGTTCTTGTATAAAATAAAACAAAACAGTTATCTTGAAGTCACAACATACAAAGAGAAACCAGAAAACAAATTTTTAATGGACACTAAGAGAGCGTTTTGTTGTCAACTATCAGTGACGAGTGAAAACGTAGCAAGTGGCAGATGTTCTGCTCAACTTCACATATCGAAGTATGCCTAGCTATAGCAATAACCATTGCAATTAAGTTACAGTAGACAAACGTGATTCTCCAAGGGGTTGCTGCAATGCAATACTGTCTACTTCCAAGTAAGTATAAAAGCAGAAGTAACGTAATAAAATATCTACAGTTATTGGATTAATTTTTAACAAAGGACTATACCAGAAACAAAAAATATTGCACTAAATTATCGTATTTTGTAAAGTTGTAATGAATCTCGAGAGCCACAATATGATTAACAACCACTGTGAACTAAACATTTCCATAGAAAGAATGGTTCAGATGAGTTTAATTCAATTCCTACTATTACCTCACTCTTTCTTTATAAATATTTCTATACTTATCTTGTTCAAATCAGGTTAAAAAATGTTTAAACCTGTAGAGGATGACACTTGATGTCAGTACAGTTTTTTTTTAAATGTTAATTACTTTAATTTAATTTGATTAGTAACCGCTTCTACAAGCCCAATTAGGGTCATCTCTACAGTCGTGATATTGTAACTGATAAAACAATAACAAAAGGTGGCATCGAAACCAGTTTTTCAAAACTAGCTAAACCGGGTGTGCACTGTTACAACAATGCAGACGAATCATGCTTTTTTTCAATTTCAACTATTATTATTTCACTCTCTTCCTATATATATATATATATATATATATATTAGAAAATTGCCTCGGTATATACGAACATTTTTTATTAAATTTTTACGTTATTTTACAAAATGTTTTTCTATATAGATTATAAAAATACTATAAGATCTTTTAGAGCCTTGTATCTCTCTATTTCAAAATAATTCAAACCATAAATATGTTGATAGAATTTATTTATTATTTTTACATACTCACTTTAATAATTTGGTTTTATTAATTAAACAATATATCACCAGCTCAAACGAATTTATATTATTATTAATTCGTATTCAAGGCAAGTTATTCAATTTAATTTACAATATACGTACATATTTTTCATTCTTTCTTTGAACTAAATGATGTTATTTATTGGAAATAACGGAAGTTAAAATTCCAACAACTTATATTCTAATAGCAATATTTGATCTTAAGATTATTTCATAAGAAATATTTTGCAAGCTTTCTTAAAGTTCAAAAGAATTTTACGGCATAAATTATGAAATTGTGACACTTATTCTATATCCACGTGTCTTACTTTGTCTCGCATTGTCGTCTGGTAAACCTCAACAAACCCAGCTTCGATTTAATTTGACGACTTGGAAGAATGTAACATATTACTCAAGAAGTTTGTTTCGTAGTTGTGTAAGCCGTAAGTTTGAGGAATATATATATATATATATATATATATATATATATATATACATTTATAGGTTGAAACTAACTGACACACTAACACACCACACCAACGGGAGGACATTTCAGCTCTCGACAGATTTAACGTGCATCACTGCCCTACACGGCGGGTCTTTAGTGGTACTGGTCTCGAACTCGTGACAAGGCAAGCCACGGTCCAATACCTATACCACTCGGCTACCATGGCCACTTAAATGCTTTGATGGCTCAGTATCTAATTCCATGTCAGTGGAATAAATTCGAAACAAATAGTAATTGGAAGCAGCATATATTTATTTTTGTGATATTGCATCGGATGGATTTGGAAACAATCAATATGTCAAGAAAAATACATTTTTATAATCATGTAATCAAAATGATAAATTTGTGTGCAATGTTTTTACTATAGTCAAAAAGTATCTTTCGTAGGTAAAGAAAAGAGTGAATAATTCGATGATTTAAGAGAACCAGAACATCATGCACATTCAAAATAGATTTAACAATTTTAGTATACAAAAAATAGTAAATATTTTTTTTCTGAATTTAAAAATATATAACATATATAAAAAATATATATATATATTATATATACATGTTTATTGATAAAATAACCTTAAAAGATGGAAAAAAGTAATTTGATAAAAATGAATTCAAACGTTAACAGATGTTTAGCTTTATCAATTTCTCTCTAAAACCTAATTTATTGATTTAGGTACACTTTTAAAAAAAACTATTGCACTATATGGGAATCCATATTTTTTATACTTCTATACGGGATACCTGTGGATACAAAGTACCTATTTTTTTAATCGAAGTAGTACATATATCTTTAAAAAATAATTTTATGTGTGAAAAGTGGGGAGGGAAATATAAATTTTCAAAATTACAAAGTTTTATAGTTTTTTTAAAGGAACTATAGTAAAAATATTTTACTAAATTAGGTTCGCTATATATATATATATATATGAAATTTGTATATTTTTTATATATGTACAAAAAGTGTTATGCATATTCAAGACATACTTTTTTTTTAAAAAATTGGTACCCAACATAAACATGTATTATGAGATCTCAAAAATTATGTCCAGTTTAAGTTCAACAGGAAAAAATATTTTAACTAAATGTGTATTTTTTACATAATGATTAACACATAACTTATTAGCATCCAAAAACAATCCAAGTTATATATTCAATTTTTAATGATGCATGCCCCATAAACAATGAGTCTTTTTTTGTTTACTCTTTCTAGCATGTCCTGGTACTCTTAATATAAAACCACAAAGTTCTGTGAATGCAAACGTGTATAATGTTTAGAACAATATAATTACTTCACGTGAAACTTTTTTAAAGAAAAAGTATTTTGCTATTATTTTTTTCTTTTTTAATGAACATATTTTATGTTATGCTAAAAGATTTAATTAAATCCTCCTTTAATTGTTGTTCTAAAATCCCTTAATTTCAAAGAATATTCACCGGTAATAAATATATTCATTATGGACTGTTAAAGACTTAGAAGACCTATTAATTTATTAGGAAAGTCAATTTTTTGTACTTTAGGTAACAAAAATAGTGCCTTTCTAACACAGCACAATAATGAGGAATTCAATTTTCTGCTTCTGTGTCTCTCGTGTAGCTGTAAGCCTTCACATTGTAGCCAGAACCAAAATAAAAAAACAAAAAAAAACAAGTAATACTACAAAATAATAGAATATAATACAAATTGAATTGATACTAATAGCGTGATATATTTTTGGAGACCACTCGTTGATTGTTTAGTGAGATATTGTTGTACATCATTTTGTAAAAGTAGTCCAAAAATGGTTTGAAGGCAATACTGTAAATAAAATGTTCCTGAGAAGTACATTGTTTGAATTACATTTCGAGAGAGAGTGTGTTACATAACATTAGTTATGATATTCAGAAGAAAAATAACTTCAAACAAAAACGAAAATTAATTGAATTTTTGTTGTTGTTTCTTCCAATCCCCTTAGAGCAGTAAAGACTTCACCATGTCAATTTGACCTTTCTGTATAATTGTGTCACACACCAGGTCTTAATCTTTAAACAACTGTCGCAGGGAACTACCCCAGCACTCCTGAAAATGAGAAAGAGGGAGCAGGGAGAGAGCAAGAACAGCTGACTACACCCCTGCACAAAATTCATAAAGGTAATCACTTCTAAAGCGCGTCAAGCCCGTCTGGTGAGCTCTGGAACTCCTGCACTAATTGCAATTTCAATATTTTCTTTCAACCATGTTGCTATGAAAGAAACATTTGTGTATTTGGTATATTTCATGCTCTAAAGATGAAAAGCCGTAATTAAAGCAAACGCAACTGACGATAAAATATTGACATTTGTAAGTGTAGCATTCATGTAATTTTCAAAGCTCATGATAAATAAATAGCGTTTGCAATTTTTTATGTTATTCAACCAACTACGTATATTATGATTTTCTGTTATGTGCTATTTTGCACATTCTTATTTTCAGGTAGATATATTGTAACAAAAAATATATTTTTTGAAAATAGGGAACTGGTAACAGATTTAAATTAGAATTAAAAACGCATTAGAGACAATACCAACATTTAAAATAGTGCAATAATTTCATAAAGAATAATCAAGTCAAACTCAAAAACAAAACAAAAAGGTGAAAGTGCTGATGACTTTTTGCCACTACGTTACCCATTGCTTTTTTAATGCAGAAAATGGATTTAACAAATATAATAATATAATCAACACTATACTTTAGTTACTCTTAGTGTTTGCTATAGTAAGACAATACAATTATCTTATGAACAGAATTGAAAGAAAACTTATCTTTACTTGTTAACGCACAGTTGTGCAATTGATAAACATTTTTCAATTACTGAAATTATTTTGAAAAACAGTCTTATCTTAAATGTAATACTATATTGTTGAACCAGAATTCAAAAATTTATAACCATTAAGCTGAAAATAATCATCCCTTATAGACACACGCGACATTAAATAAATACCATTTAATTTCTTTCTTATTTATTGTACAAACTATATAAAATGTTGCAAGTATTGTTAGATCCACTCAAATCCCCTGCTAATAAAATACAGCCACAAATAAGTAGCGGTAGTAATATCAATTTTACATTCTGTAGCTAGAGTTTTAATCGATAAAGGGCAAAAATTACTGATCTGTAGGAAAAAATACTTAAAAATGACTCAGTGAAAAATATCATTTACATTTTAAAAGTAATTACGACATAAAATAAATATGTTTCTCATCTATGGCTATTATGTGATGACAAACTATTTTTCTAATTCTGTCATTACTAACACTACCAGCTTTCTACCATTTATTTCAATGCAGTTCCTATCAAAACTTACTTGATACTCTGACGCTTGTAACGAAAAACGAGGACATTAACATTGTATATACATAAAATAAAATTCCCAACAAGAACTCCATACATCCGTCAAGTTTTAATAGAATGTCGCCAGTGGTTCAAAAGTCACCAATGTGTTTTTCCCATGTAATTTAATAATTATCAAAGTACATTATCTTAAAGTATGGGATGAAAAATTTAATGCATATAGTCAAATTCCCCGATCGAATGTTTTAAAAATTTTTACAAATTCTTCAGAATTCTTTAAGGAAATAATTCGACTTTAGTGCTACATTATAATGTTTACTCTTTTAAAAATGCTTATTACATTACAGCCAAAAAATTTTAAGGGGATGGTAAAATAATAGTATAAAAGTTTTATTTTTACAATAAATATGTATAATTTACAATATATACGCCTTTTTGTTCATAATAAAAAAGTTATTCAATGTAATAACTCATTGAAATTTTTTTAAAATTCACAGACAACAAATAAAAATGATTTTTCTAATATACTTGGGCAAAATATATTTTAATATATATTGGGCATAAGATAGAAACATAGAAATGTTCTTTATTACTAACCATAATCTAAGCAATGTGTAATGGGACACACAAGCTACTTATCTATCCACTTTATTGAACTAATAATAATTCGCTCTTCAATAAATCGCACATGTGGTGTCTTAAATTATTATGATCGCACTTACAGAGGAACAATATGTTTTGTCTAGCTGATGAGAAAATCAGCATCCATACACCCAAATAGCTTTGGATGAGTGAAAATACAAAATAATAGAGGAAACAGAATAATCAGCCTTTAAGAAACATTTGTGTAGAAGTTAGAGAAAGTGTAGGCAGGCCATTTCCCTATTTATATCAGATGAATACCACTACATCTGAAGGAAATATAAAGTGTTTTCGCTTAGAATGATTGATACAGTATGATAATGCTAATAACGGTGTTATACTCAGATGTTTTTAATTTATAAGAATGTTAAGGGTAACTCAAATGATTAATATATGGAAGAGTAAAATATATTAAATTTTTCTGCCACACACATAATTTTGATAGGGATAATAACACACACAAAAATTGTAATTAGTCAATCAGACTTTCACATTTTATTTTTTAGAACTGTTATATTTTATTAATAATATTAAGAAATATTTCAGTGGATAATATCAAACATCTAACTATAGTAATGCGTTTACAATTCACAGCATTATGTTTTGATTTTTTTTATTTCTATTTGAATAGGCACTCAAAATTTCAGGCTCTAAAGAAATAACAATTAATAACAATTAACTTTAGCTTTTAAAATAATACTTACGTTTAAGAGTGATTCATTAAGCTTAAGCATGAAAGTTTAGTAAAAACACTATAACTTTAAAAAATTCAGCTAATATCGGAATTTAAAAGCTCTTTTTTCTTTTATCAGTTTCAAATGTTATAACATGGAGATAAAAAAGTCTTTATTACAAATTTGTATAAAGTATGAAAATTAATTGCAAAAAAAAATGTGTAATGTAAATATATATAAAAATATACATGAAAAACTCTTCCATAAGAATTTCTTCCTAATTTTCAAAAAAGAAAGATATCCTATTAAACAAGTTTAAAAATAGGCTCAATGATATAAAATAATATCTATACATTGGAAATTACACATCAGTTTTTAGTTATTTCGGACAAGTTCGCAGAAAATAAGCTATCTCTCTCTTACACACACGCACACATACACAAGAAAACTCATATCAATAAAATTGATATAACATTCAATTCCTACAGTGAAATGTTGGACATCTTCTCCATTCTCATGAAACACATTCTTGCCAATGGCTCCCTTTGGTAACATCGAAAACTTCTTACGCATTTCCAGCCAACAGTTTTGCCTTGATTCATGATCAAAGCTCAAAATTTGTTACTATTCTTTAAAACAGCAACCTAAAAAATTCTACCTTATTCACAAGGTTATGTTAAATATTCTTTTGAATTTATAAATGTGTAATTTTTCACGATATTTAGGTCTCTTTCTTCCTCTTTTAGCTTCGAATATGTAACAAATATGTATACATATGAAAAAAAACATTTATATTTTATATTTTTAAATGCTTCAACCATATAATTATTAAAATAAATTCAGTTTAGTTTGTAAATGAATCAGGCAACAGAATAGACAACATTTAAAAATACCTTATATTATTTATAAGGACAATTGTTGCTAATTTGAAATCCAATTAGACAGATTTAACTAAAACAACTAAGTCCAAGTTAAACGCATTTATTGAGAAGATTATTCAAAACACATTCAATGTATATTTCTAAAAACATAATGTTTTGACTTTTTAAGTAAAAAATAATAATCAAAAAATAAAATTAAAAAAATAAAATAAAAACAGAATTATATGCGAATAAGTAAGGACATATGCGTAAATTTCTTTGTTGCCATTCTAACCTGATTCTTATAAATTCCAAAATTCACCCCAATAAACATTACATAAAACTCCTGTAGAAAAATTATTTTTTTTAAAATCATATGCTAAGTAGAGGAATTTCAAATTAACGTAAGATTATAGTCAGAATTAAAGCAGTTGTAGAAAATTTAAATACACCTTGACGTTTGTGGTTGTGCTCGTAAAATGGCACTTGGCCACCCTGACTCGAACAAGCTGAATATATTGCACTGAATATAAATTTGTAAAAATCTCATTCGCAATTTTTTTAGGAGTAATTGAATACAAATCATCTGCTGATTTGTAAATTTTAGTTTAAAAGTATAAGAATATGGAATTGTAAATAAAGTTTTTATTGGACATATTTTTACTAATCTTTCTGATGTATTAGATTTCTTCAATTGACTTCTATATGAAATGAAATAGGATATCTCCTCAACATGAAATTTTGGCGCAAAATGTATGTGATGCAAAATGAAAGCTTACTTGGAGGCATCTGAGACGTATTGTGCAACGGTTTGAACTACGAAGATTGATAATGTTACAAAAATGATTGATGTAATTACACTACGGGCCATTAAAATTGCTACATCAGGAAGAAATGCAGATAGAAAAATAATATTTATTGGACATATATATTTTACTGAAAATAAACACCTGTATATAGATTAAATTTTCAAGAAATTAGGATGCATGGATCCTGCGGAATTAGTACCCACAAAAACCATCTCTGGCAGTAATAACAACACATACACGCTTGGGCATTGAGTCAAAACGACATTCTATGACATATGCAGGTACAAATGCCCATGCAGTTTCAACACAATGCCACATCTCATCAATCATAGTGACTGGCGTTTGGCGACGAGCCAGTAGCTTGGCATCGATATATCAGAAATTTTCTATCGGCTACAAATCTAGTGAACGTGCCGGCCAGGAAAACAGACAGACATTTTCCGTGTCAAGGAAAGTTGGTCAAATACTGGCAACATGCGGTCGTGCATTATCTTGTGGGAACATATATATTCACATGGCTCAAATAAATGGTAGAGCTAAGGGTCGTAACATACAAAAATGTAACGTGCAATGTTCAAAGTGTCGTCAATGTGAACAAGATGTGACCGAAGTGTGTATTTAATAGCACCCCCCATACCATCACGTTCGGTAATGGGCCAGTATGCCGATGACGAATGCACGCTGCCTATGAGCGTTCACAGCAATAACGCCAAACACAGGTGCGGCCATCTTGATGCTGTATACTGAACACCTGTATTCATCTGAACAAATGACGTATCGCCATTCGTGCTCTCAGGTTTGTCATTGATCACACAATTAAATACGTCGCTGTCTGCGATGCATCGTCAATGGTAGCCACGGTAATGGCCTCCGAGTTGACATACCATTGATTCAGCAAACATCATCGAACTGTTAGAGCAGACACCTGTTTTCTTCCAAACGACCCCGATTCTTGACTCAGGGCTCGTAACGTGGCTGCACGATGCATTGAAGCCATAAGGTATCGTGTCTATCTTCTCGGCTGCTGGTGATATGGAGCCGTGGAAATCCAGCACAGCGTTCCATACTACCACCCTGAACTCATCCATTTCTCATTCTGCTATTAGTCATTGGATCTTGACTGACGCTAGCAACAATACTGAAATGCGATAAACTGCAATTCCACTACTCTTCATTAGGTCCTTTTTTAAAGTCAGAAGCGTAGTAGTACACATTTTTGCTTCTTAGAATAATTTCCTAGTTTAAAAAACATTGTAAGTGTCGCACCTGAGCTTTCTTTGTCTGAATGCGCTGGATAGCTAATCATTTGCATATCACAACACATTTTTGCAGTAGTCTCATTGCCAGAAAAACTAAACATCCCTTCATTTTCTTCTTAATCACACTACACAGGAATCAACAAAATCTCAAAAGCTTTTCTACTTGTAGAATCATTCATAGATAAATAATTCTTTATTTTTTAATTGTTATCTATCTAATTTTAATTTCTCCATTTTAGAATTTTATCTCAATAGTTTTCTCATCTCTATAGATTTTTTTTCTCTGTGAAAGGCAGCCATCTGCGTAAACTTACTCAACAACCAATATCAATGCTTAATCCCAGTAGTCGAAACCAGTCATCCAATTGGTCCTTGCCTTAATGAAGCCACACCTCATACAACAAACCAAGCTAACAGCACCAGTAATAACGTAGTTTCAAGAAAGGGAGTGGATGAGCTAATCATCGATCCAGTATACTGTGAAGTTCAACTTAGTTGGATTTGAATTCCAAAATTTAGTTATTTGATCCATCTTGACTAATTATTTTATTATAATCGATAAATTATATTATTGTGATCTCTAAATTTACATACTTTGTTTTTATAGAACCTATATGATGATTTTTTAATATTTTCTGAAGCTTCTAAAATAAACATTTTCATCATTTATAAAATCACTGCATCATTTTGTCATAAATTAGCAGCAACTATGATTATGATACCCTAATACAAATTTTCTGATAAGAAATAAATACACACACTTCCTAAAATCAAGCAGAAAGTAATGATTCGTTAATAAATGGATATTAAAAACCAAATCTTCGCTAAAAGCCTTCTCCTACTATATAGAAGAAATATTTTATATTAATTGTATTTCTGATACATTTGAGACGAAAATTACTACTACTATTATGAAATACCTTTCATAAATACATAATGATCTTGCATTATTTTGGAGCACGTGCATGATTTAAAAAATTGATTTCGACTTTTACAAATGTTTGTAACATATAATGTATAAATTGTGTATTTTTTATTGCTCAGCTTGCAATTAATATCTGTTCGATTAAAAAAACAAGTACTATAGCATTTGACTGCGTAAATTTATTTTTATATATTTATTTCATTTTTTTTTATTTCATTCTATTTTAAATATTTTAAAACATTAAAAAACATGCATTACCCTAAATGATACTGATATTAAAAAAAAAGTTATTTTTGGAAAAAAAAAATATTTCTATTTTGTTTAATGGTTTATAACGTGCTCTCCACCACCCTTTACGCTTGCAATCAGTTTATTCCTTGGAAAATTAAATTTCATGGAAAATCAAATTCCGTTGGCAACCTAATTTATTTCAATAATTATCACATGAGATCAAAGGGCAGTTAATCATATCCCAAACTAAACCACTTTAATTAAACTTACCCCAATTATATGTAAAACTGGATATCATTGATATATTCACTGGCTTGTTTTCTTGAATACATTCAAATTACATTTTATGCACTCCATTCTTAACGTGTTGTGAACGTGCACTCCAAGGTCTGGCTTTTCTAATTCAATTAGCTGAACCCAATTAACCCTAGATACTTCTGTATGTAAAACTCATCCCTGTCTTGAAATAGCAGCAATTTAATTAAGTACCAGTGAAGATCGTGGCATTTATCTCACTTATGTTTCTGATAGAGAACACAATGCGGTGAATAAAGTTCAGAGTTGAAATTTTTAGTGCCTTAAATGTTATAAAGTTCATTTCATTTAAACTCTCGGAATCTGAGGTTTTGAAATTTTAAGCATACTTAGATGTCAACATATGTAGTGATTTAGAAGTTAGTAGATAGTATTTGCTTCCATACGTGAGCAGAAATTCTACGTTTGCGCATTTGAGCATTGCATCTATGCAAAATGTCAACGATATTAAATATGCAAATATGAGTGCAATGGTAACAGAGTAACTTACTAATTATTTTGTGCTAAAACATAACAATTGTATATATTTTAACCTTATATTTAAACTAATTGTTTAGGTATACTTCATACTCAATTCATTTTATCCCCGGTTTGTATTATCCCGGTTATCACTTTTATTTATATGCTTGTAAATATATTGTTTTACTAATTGATTCATTCATCTCCCACTGATCAATATACGTTAAATGTACTAGTTTCACAGAAAAAGGAGAAAAAAACCCTTAGTTATATTGAAATTTACCATGCAAATTCCTTTATACTAATTATGCAAATAGTTAAAATTTGAACGATAATCTATACAATACAAGTACATCACGCTTTTCTATTGATCAGCATATATAGTAAGAAACACTTAATATTTGGGAGAATTTCTTCTTTTTATTTATTGAAGAAACAGTTCTCCCAGGAGTAACAAAGGAGAGCAATGATGAGCTTATTGCCAGAGATGGATAACTTAATGGTCATTTCCGAAATACTGGATTGTCTGTTATATATGTCACTACATTCACCGTATGAATAACAAGAGGAACAATAATTGCTTCAATGATCTCATGGGTGTTATGAAAAATACTAATTCTAAAATTGCATGAATACTAGGCAAAATCATATGATTTTGCGAGAGGTCTTAGCTGAAGGGTGTTTGGAATTTTCCAGGGTATGGGCTACTTCTGAAGTTTTTGAGGTGTTGCGGTCTGCCTAGTGGCGTAGATGTGGCCATTTTGTTTAAACATTGTACATTTTCGTTCCTTAACACTTGTTTTCGACATTGCGAACCTCTTTTAAATTATGAAAAATTATTATCTTTACTACAAAAACACAAATAACACAAATTTTTCAAGTTGAATACTATATCAAGAAGCGTTGGCGTATTTTATACTGCGAGCAGAGAACATACGTGATTCAGTGCATCTAAAACTGATGTATGTTTAATTCGATCGCTACCGAGTCCAAAATGCCACGGTGTGTAGCAGGATGTCTCAATAGCCAATCCTGTGTTATCACATGAAGGGCGGATCACCAACATATACTCTCCCCTGCTGTCAGAATGAAGGGAAAAATTAATTTATAAATCTGCCATTGCAATGACCGCTCCCCCCCCCTACAAATGCAGTGAACATGTTAAGCGTAATCGTGCGCTTCTAATGTTCTATTCATTTATCGAATAATTTGTTTAAGTAAACTCAGTTACATCGATTGTGAAAAGCCGGCTCTTCAGTCTGTCTGGCGCTGATGTTCTATAACAATGTTCAGTTGAGTATGCATGTTCTAGGGTATTAGAAAGGGTGGTCACCCCAAAATGTCTTGTAGGTTCAGTGGTCGATCGCGATCAACTTAATGCCCAATCCAGCTTAACCATTAGAGCAACATTATTGTCCAATATATACCTTGCATCGAATTATTCACTTATGACCGTGGTATATTCTATTACTGTGAGGACTATGACTGTGTAAGGTCAATGGTTAAAACGTGTGCCTGTAGTCCCACAACATTGCCATTCATTTAGAGTGGTGTTGCAGACAAATATCTTGTGTGCTAATTGACTGCCTTATGCTCAGCTATAAATATCGCATTAGTTTCAGAGTAAATAATTATCCTTTCTGGGTTTAATCAGACCGGTGTCAATTGTCCCACACAAACAACCCTTGTTTAATTGTAAAATATACTTATCAGTACTTCTTAATGTATTTCTCTGGAATGTTATCTGTAATGACACCAGATAACCTCTAGTCATTCTGCATACATCATTAGCACAGCAATATACCGAATATATAGTGTCCCAAATTTCATTTTTTGGGTCATATTATCGTATAGTTATGTTTTAAGAAAGAAAGTAATAAATAACAGGTATTTTACGTTTTCGTTTACTCTGGGCATTTTCTATACTATTTATTGTCTTCCTTGGGCATCTAATCGCTAGATAGCTCATTTATCAAAAAACGATTCATCGTAATCTGCAAGATTCGGGTACATCAGTATTTCACAATTTTGAAATGATGAATGTTTGGAATAACGTATCTTAAGCTGACTTTAGGAACATGTATCACTCTTTATAAAAAATGCAAAAAGCGTACATTTCCTCTCAGTATTTACAAATGGGAACAATTATACTGATACCACTATATACAGGAAAGCAGGGTACATTTCTCGAAAGGTCGGCTTCTGATTCAAATCAGCCTTCCTATTATACAGACTTAGTATTCACATTTAGCAGCCTTTGTACAATTGTTATCCGATCAGAGTTATGCTGATGACATCGTATGACCAGATACATTCCTTTCCCTGCTATGTTATTCAAGAGTCGTTTTCTAGCTTGATAATGTCAAGCTGCATATGGCATTAGTATTTGGGTTGAATTAATGCTAGCAACGCCTTTCATAGCCCAACCTGTTAGCCAGATATGGCACCAATCAAACGGTTGGGGACCCTAGTGAACAGTGAAATTCACAGCCCAGCATTTTACAGCGATATGCCAATAACACTGATAAACAAACGTAATTAAGTTTAGAAAATAGTACACAAAATTAATATGATTACATGCAGTATTATTCCCCTCATTTAAACAGTATAAGCTATTTTAAGAGTATTTTGTTCCTATGCTTATGTTTTTGCTTTTACTATATTATTGAGACAATAATAGCCATACTTACGTATTATCGCAACCTATTAGAGACGTTAAATGAAACTAAGCATGTGATTGCCAATACAGAGCATACGACACATGTGAAATAGGGATTACCAACGTGGGGAGTTATCTTGAACGTTAGCGACTGTTGCGATAATACGTAAGAACCATAATTGACAACGTTTGGTGCATTGCAATTAATAACAATATTCCGTAATTTATACTTTGAGTAAATAGTTCACCTTATTATCGACCATTTTTCCTATATTATCTGGAAAAAAATAAGTCCTATCAAAAGTGCTAAGAAATGCACTTTTAATAACATATGATAATTTAGTCTTCAACAATGTTTCCCCATATTCTGAAATATATTTCTGAAGTAGCTTTGTAATTCCGAAGAAATATTTCCACAATATCCTTGAATAAATAACCCAATCCTCGTAATAATTACAAATGTGTTATTTTCTTTTATTTCCAATTATTGGGACCTATAAATTCATATTTTGTCTTAGCATCCGATAGTCACAGTATTGGGTCCTACATATATAAATGAAAATGATTTTCTATTAAGTCATAGGGTTAGTACGAAAGTTTTTATCCACCTCAGTTTTATGTAATATGAAAAACTAAATGTACATTGATTAGTGCTACAAGTTTCCAATTAACTTGTTTCTTATCACTCGATGCCTAAGACTTCCAAGAGGGCCAATTTTGTACACGATAATGTTGGCAATACTATGTCATCTGCTCATTAAGAATGGAAGTTTTGCTCAAGAGTGTTGCATTCTCAATAGAATAGAAATGAATTTTACCTTAAAATAAATTTTCCCGCAATAATTCATTTTTTAGAGAAAATAATCGCTTACAAGTTACTTATTATAAGTTTATTTCCTACTCTGAAACATATTTACATTAAAGGATTTATAATTGTAATCATTGTGAGAAAGTATATCTTTTAAGATATACTTTCGGTTTACCGCTATTCCTTCGGTGTTAGTGACATGCATCAAAAGATGACATTTGTCTCTCATGAAACTTAAAATTTCACTACAGAACAGCATTTAATTTTTTTAATTCATTAAAAGGAAGCATGTTTGTTTGCAAAGTATATACAAATATGTGCATAATAACCAGCATATTCCATTCATGAAGCCTCGATCCTAACACTTCAGCTTTATTTTATACATGTGAAACCCGAATCACTTACACGAATGTTAGACTACGTTCGTTCTCATATGATACTTTGAGTATTTTTTGATGGAATGAAATCCACATGTACTTCACTTTCAAGCCTAAAAAATGAATACATCATTCATCAATCTCTGGCTAAAATCGAATTTGCGAACACTACCAATCTAGCTGTCAGATTTTATTATGATTACATATTGTAAAAGTCGCAGTAATTAATTAAGCTGGATATAAATATATGGTTTTGCATACTTTATTTTGGTTTGGTTTTTTTCAAGTATGTATGTCAGCGCTTCTCAAACTTTCAATATATGCGTCCCAATTTTCAGTCATACTTTTCATCGCATCCCCCTCATGCAACAACTGTGTATTGAATGCAACAATAACAATTTGACTCTAAAGCTACAAGCAATGTAAACTGCACAAATTATCAAGGTTAGTATTATATTTTATGTATAATTTTGTATATGACAAGCCATGTAATTCACTAGTAGGTCTACTAAACTTGTATTTTTAATTTAGTATTAATAAATTAATTATCGAATATTTTTTTTTGCCGAACTGATACTTTTGTAAGTATCTTATGTCAGTGTTAATATGTATTTTATTATTTATCATGTCAGAAATTTTTTGTTTTGCTTCCTTTCAGTAAATTGATAATTATTTTAAATCTTTTACTTTTGACTTTTCAATATGCTCCTGCCCCCCCACGTAGGGTTGTCCCGCCTTCTAAAGAGGTAAGCTACACAGTTTGAGAAACAATGGTTTAAGTAGTTCCGAAATCACTAAAATGCCTTAAAAATGTATACGACTGATTGAATGATAAGAGTTCAATTGTTTTTTTTTGAATTCTAAGCTTAAATGTTTTCCATTAAAAATTCACCTCTACTAGAAATAATTTATTTGGCTTTGAAGATCTAGAGCAATGTTTTTTATTTTGTCGGAGCAATGACTGATTTTTCAATAATTTTAATACTACTTGCAATTGCTTCAAAATCTGAAAGACGGAGATCAACATTTATTTTTAAAAAATCCCAAACTTCAACAGCGGTGTGTACTGAAAATAGAGAATCAGTTTGGAGACTGAATGTATGACATGTATTAAGACACAGAAAATAATTTTTTCAACTGTTATCGAAACAAAACAAATCTTTGTCAATAATTGAAAACAAATTGCTCCAATTAGACAATCGCTGATTTATTCTCGCAATTATGATTAAGTTATTTCATATGATTAGTGAACTTTCTAAAAAAATTGCATTCTCAAATACTTTGTTTTGTAAACCAGCCAGAGGATGTTTACTTTAATTCAAGAAACTTTTAAAAATGTATCTGTGCTCAGAAGTTAGCGTTAGCATTTACCCGTAGCAACGTAATCGTAGTGAATTGTAGTGTAAGTAATTTTTTCTTGCCTCTTCCCATGCCAAACTCCGTATTAAATTCATGGAACTGACAACGGTGCATTTTATGTAATTCAATATTAATAATTTTAATTAGCTTTGAAACTTATGACACAGTCACATATTTTCAACACAAAAACTGTTGAAAATATGCAAAATACGATTGATGATTCGCGGATTACCTTAAAATATACACCCTTTGATACAAGGGTAATTACACCTTTTTTCGTTATGCAACTAACCACAACAAAAAAAATCCGTCGCTTATCTTGTTTACAAAATTTGTGTTTAAGATAATATTTATATGCGATTTCATTAAATAAACATACTCTTTCTGTGAGAAGTATTTACAGATTATACTCAATATAAATTTAAAAAAAGTATACGATGTAGTTAACATATAGAACTTTTTATATGAGCCCAATCATACGCTTATTGAATGCCACACTAATCAAAGATTTATTCCAAATGATCGATAAAATCGTCTTCGCATCATATCTCACGTAACCCATTATAGTCACACCTAGATATACTACATAACTCACTCGCAAGGTCATTTGCCTGACCTCGTTCTTTTTTCCAACTGATACGACTCCCAGGAAAAATTATTTTTTTCGTTTCCGAACTGTGACATATTTCACTCCGCTCATTGCAATATAAATTGTAATTGGAAAATATGTATGCAAGGACCTCTGAACTAGTTTAACTGTTTTAAATATGACGAGATTGCTATAAAATTAACCGCGTATGTGTGATTCTCCTAACACTAGAACCGCGGCAGTTTTGGTATACCTAAAACTGCGGGCTGGGTCAAATTGACTCCAATTAATAAAAATCCGTGTTGTCATGCTAAAAGTAGGCTGTAATTATTTGGTAATGGTATTTATTAATTTTTAACATTAAATTGTTATAATAAGTGATAAAAATAATAAGATATTACTATATGGAATATTGTATACAGTTAATAAGATATACAGACAACTTCAATATGAATATGTTTTTAATTTTTTACCAGTCGAGCTCTCTTACACAGTTCATGCACATTTTGGGTAATTTCCTTTTATAAATTTTGTATACTCTTCACTTGTCGGAATTTTACAGTCAGAACAAGTATCTACAGTTTTGTTTCTGCACTGGAAATCTTGGCTATGAGCCCCCTTCCCACCCCACCCAACACTTCAATGAGTTGTTGAAAATATTTTCTCATCGGAAGTTTTTTACGAGTAACTTATTTGCATAAAATCCATGAATTATGCCCTACAAGATAAAGAATATTGTAGAATACATGAACTGGCCACCTCCTTCACAGAATATTTTCAAGCCAAGACAACAATGACACCGAATTTGTTGAGTTATAAATTTATATTAATAATGGAAATTTTTTGGGGTAACTATTTCCGATATCAACTGTGAGATTAAGAGAGCTTAATAATAAGACATCTTTGCTGGTTTTTCTTTGATAAACTGTCAAAGTTATATCATAATGCTCCAGTAACAATGTATCGTATAACGGCATATTTACATTTTTCACAAATGCAGGTACTTCTTTTCGATTTCATTTCATTGTCCCATTTAAATTAGTGTTTTTCGTTTTTAACATTTGGTGCAGATTTTTGAGTTATGAAAACATTATCTGCAGTGATATTCCTTGCTTTATTTTCGAAAGGTTCTATAAAAGCAAGGCAACGTATTCGGATAGAGATAGGTTTACAGGAAGTTCCTCATTTTTACACAAATATGGAAAACCATTCAGCACTTATTTACTATCAACATCAACAGCAAGCCAGAACTTGATTCCAAATTTATCTGGTTTACTTGGCATATATTGCGTGGAACGACATATAACCCTAGAGGTAAACAGTAGTTCATCAATACTTATATATGGTCCTGGTTTAGAGCAAATTTTCGAACTTTCAAAAAATGTCTTCCAAAATTCAGAAATACAATACAATTTACCTGCTTGAAGACGTTCAGACCGTGTAGTTTTTTTTTTGTGGAATCACAGAAATTTCATAAGTTCTCTGAATCTATCTCTCCCCAAACTATCGTGAAAAAAAGGTGGACCCCAAAATAACAGATCACAGACTATAAAGCTCTATATTATTTGCCCCGTATAAACCTTAGCATAAAAATCTGATGTAAAAACATCTAGTTCTACTTAAGTTGTTGGTCATTCTTTTTTCCCAGATGCCGTGGAACTTCTTTCTCTGTACAATTTTTGATTTAATGAAACATAGTCTCTTCTATAAGTAGCCATCCTGAACTAATTGCATAGCCCTTTTTAATATTTCGCTTTGCATAACTGGTTGGGCTACTCTTTTCTTTGAAAACATTATGTTCAGCAAATCTTCCACACGTACAACTTCCAGAGGTGATGCTTTCCCAACCTGTTCCATCATTTCCAACAAAAGTTCCAGTGTTCATTGCAATTGGACTTGGATCTGATAACATTTACGTTTATTTACATATAGTTTTTCCTTTCCAGAAGTGGCTTTTCTGCTATAATTTTACAGGAAATTAGATACGGCATCTTAGAGAACTGAAAAGGCTTTTCCCATTCCAGGAATCATTGAATTGCAGTTTTAGTACTTGTGATTATAATGGGGTCATAATGACCCATTCCGCGGTTTAAGGTGTAAACAATAAAAACAAAACAATAATAAGTATTTAACGTATTATGTTTTCATAGGTTATTATTAGTATAAAAATAGGAAAGTCAAGAAATATATTTTTTTCAATTTTGTTAGTAACGTTTGGAGAAAATAAGAAACAAAATTGCTTTTGGGTCAAATTGACCCCATCCGTGGTTTTAGTGTTAAATTTAACCATATCCTTGTAGTAATTAAGTAATTAAAAACACAATATAATAGATATATTTAAGCATAGATATTTCAGAAATGATAAAAAAATTTAACTTTTTTAGGTATATATCCTAAAATCAAAAGCATATGGCTATTTACAATGCGTTAAGATTTCACCAGGAAGACTGCTTTGTTTATCGGTGTATCTGGTGAATGCATTGTATGATGCATTTCAGGATGGCATTTTGATATCTTATCACTCGTTAAACTGACGCCTATAAACATGTATCGTCATCCGGATGGTTAACTAACAATGTACAATTGTTAATCATTAATGGACAAAATTTCTTTGAATGTTTAATCGTTTTATTATTAAAATTATACGGGATATAATACGAACAAAACAGTCACTTTCTTCTTGACGAGAATGTCATTTTTTAAATAAACGTAATAAATGTTGTATTTATTAAAAAAAATCATATATATATATATTAATTACATTTAAAATGCCAAATAAAAAAGGAGCTTTATTTTACAAACAAATTGATTCAATTATAGCTTTCCATTATTGCTCACATTTGTAATAATTGTTAAGAAATAAAATGTAATGTGCATTTAAGAGGCACATATCTCTTAACATAATTTTTCTCTTAAGTGTGTATAAAAGAAACATGCATCTAAATGTATTATTCTTAACCACTTACGTTAGACGCATAATATTTATAAGTAATTTACCAACATACAGTCAATTATTGAAGTAATAACCACTTGTAAATTTTGGTGTTGTGAAATGTTCTTTTATGATACATTTAAAGTCGTTGCCTTCGAAGTTTAAGAAACAGTATATTAGATGACGTTAGCTATTGAAAGGCATTTGGTGCAATATTTTTAACAATTGAAATCCATCATAAACAATGGAAAATTCTTTCCAGTACTTTTGTCAGGGAAAGATGAAGTTTCATAATGGAAGGTGACGTGGAGTTTCTCAGTTGTAAATCTTGAAGTCAAACGTCCCAATTGATCTATCACGCAAGGAGATAAATATCATTGTTTATATATGGAAATAAAGAGACGACTTGAGCATTGATTTCTGTAAATGTTGAAAAATTTATAGGAACCCCTCTTCTTTCATATTAAACAAATTTAAACCTAATAATATTATATTTTTTACAATGCTTCAATGTAATATTGCGTTTATTTTTAGTAGGAAACATTAATAAATAACAGAAATCAGAAAATGTTAGAAATTAATAGCCAATGAAAAGTTACTGAAAGAGTATAATGAGATGCATAATGAATGTTTTGGAAATTCATGTCATTTACATATACATGTATATATGCATGTATTTAAAAAGCATGAAACACAAAACATTTATTGAGTTTTTGGAAAACAATCCGTTATTTTTCTTAGCATTTTCTTTTTTTAGCATTACGTTATCTTATGTCGTACATTTTGTAATTACTCACCTTTGGAACGTGATTTTAAATATCTGCACATTTTTTGTCATGTTCTTCATTTGGGGTGACGTGGAAACGTGAGTGTATTTAACACTTCATTTTCGGCGTCATAATCTGTATCAAATAATACTTTTTGAGCTTTGAACAAACTCCAAAGTACCTTTATGTGCCATTACCCGGGCTGTGTGCATATTGCCATCATTTACTCCAACGAATTATTTTGACGGTATAGTAAAACTTCTTTAAAATTCAGAAACATTATGTGAAACTAATTCTCAATTCTTTCACACATGTCTTAAATCGCTAACCTTTTCCGCAGTTTATTAATTGCAAGAAGGAATATATTTTCGTGTTTTCCGTAGTTTGTTCATTGCAAGAATGAAATATTTTTGTGTTTTTCGTAGTTTGTTCATTGGGAGAAGAAAAATATTTTCTTCGTGTTAAGTGATTTTTATGTCATGTAAATATAAAAATAAATAAAAAGTTTAGAAATACATAGTAAATTTTCGGGATCATTGCATTATTTCGTCTTTAATGATATTTCATCTTATGTTTTTGTACATTGAACATATTTCATTGTATATAAAACAGGAGTATAGTTCTAGAATAATGTATATTATAATAAAAAAAGGTAAACACATAACGGAATACACATTGAATGAATACTTCGAAGTATTCGTTTCCAGCATCTAATATACTACTAATTTTGAATAATTCAAAATGGATAAGACTATTATATAATATATAGAACACATTTACTGTTACAAATTAGAGCCCTGACAAATTAATTAAATACTTTTACTTAGTAGCTACGTAAAATTAATTCGGTTTGAAATATTCTACAGTAGACGTTATCTAAGTACATGTATCTCCGGATGAAGTTGCCTTATCTATGTAATAGAATATTTTTACTATCAAATGAACTGTATTATACATTCGAACTACACACACAAACTTTCAGAAGTTGAAGCACATCATGAGTCTCTGAAACTACTTTAATTAATGAATTTGGTAAAAAGGATTTTTATGAAAGAAAATACGATATATATCCATATTTAATACTAAGCAATTTTTGTTTCTAACACTTAATTTTTGTACAAAAATAACTTGGTATGAAAAGAATAAATTTCCTCAAGATACTCGTCTGGAGTTTTGAAATTTTTTGTAACGTTCTCAAATTCTTGTCTTCAAAAGGTTCTATTGGTTCCTTAAAAATAACGCATTTACCTCATTCTATAAGATAGAGAATCATTGGAGGGATACAAATGGGCGATTTTTAAGCTGATCGTTTTTGGCCAGTGCTCCTCAAAATATCAATATTGTGACCCAATATTCAATTGTATTTTTCATCGCCCCTCCCATACAATAATAATGTTTTGAGTTCAAAAATACAATACTTTGACGCTAAAGCTACAATACGACTTTAATCGCCTAGTTTCACCGACATGTATAAGCGTCACGCTCAGCAAAGACATTATTTCCTACAAGACTCTTTCTGAAGTACGATCTATTCTATGCACTGCATCCATAAAATTATTCCGAAGACTATGAAATACATTAAAAGGGCCTTGATAGTGTTAGCAAAATATTTACTTATTTCAGAGGATTTGCTTATGCATTCTTTTACTTCCTCCCTCCCAGTACATTATAAACGCGTGCGTACGTGAAAACGAAGGGGGGGGGGGCATAATCGAAAGAGAAGTGAATTGCGTAACTCTTAATCGATAGTTAAGGAATTAGTTATAAGCCTTACAAATTATCAAGATAAGTATTAATTTTTTGTATATAATTTTATGCATGATAGGTCAATGGTATTACCTTTAATTATTAAACATATTCTTAACATAGTATTGTTAAATTACTTAAACAATACATTGTGCACTACTAATACATTTATAAGTGTATTATATCTGCGATTATTTCTTATTTTTGATATATAATACATATTTCTTTTATATATATATATAGGGGAGTCCGAATAAATTTTCGAATAAAAATCAGACTCTTCAGAAGGCGGGATTTTAGATTGGCGAGGTGGGTTGTCTAGGGGTAAGTATTTAAGGGTGAGTGATGAATTAATTGAATGAAAGTCATTTAAACACAGATACTTCATTTAAGTAAAAAAGAATTTATTTAAAGTTAAAGGGAAATATTTACAAAAGGGGATATTTACAAAGAGAAATGCAGGAACATGCAGGAATTAGGTTAATTAAAAGTTGAGTTATACCTTTAGAAGACGGGGAAATAAACCTTTCTCATTCTTGGACGTTAGGACTGGTGGTACCGCGCAGGGCACGGAAATGCGGTAAAGACGTGACGTGTTGAACAAGCAGTGGTTAGTAGGCCTCTGCCGAAAAATTATTCAAGCCGGAGCTACGAAAGCTCACTAGATGGCGCTGCTTCGAAATGCAGTAATAAATAAAATTGAGATTTATGGTCCTCTGAAAAGGATATGACTCAACCTTTTAACAAAATGTTTCAAAGGGAAAATCCTACAAAATCACCCTCTCCTGACAGAGCTGGTCTCTCAGCTCTTACAAAATGTTGAGAGCTAAAGTACTTTAAATACAAACTATTTTTAGTTACAACTATAAATTTGATGATTATTGGAATGCGGATGCAATAAAGACAAATAATACGATTCTTAAAGATAATAAAATAAAATATTACAGATGAAATGATGTATACCTAATATTCACAATTCCGGACCTAAAATAAAGCATATAAAAACAAAATATTCTATGTTGTGATCTACAATTAACTAAACCATAAAAAAATCTTTCGCATCAATAGAAAGATAATGAATAATACGAAAATATAATAAATGTTACCAGTGAATATAAAATGATTAATGGAAACGAGTGTTACCATAGAACATCTATTAATTTCTCAAGAGGGATATGAGAAAAATTAAAAATAATAACAAATAAAAAAATTCAATTAAGCATAAAAATGTTTCATCAAATCATCTAAGGTGGTGATTGAGTTCAGTCCTTCGTGCTGACCAACCTTTTCCACTTCATACCTATCCTTGGAATTAACTTTTGTTACTTTGTAAGGGCCTAAGAACTTTGGTCTTATTTTCAGTCCAGCTCCAAATTGGGTTCTCTGGATGGCTACTAAATCACCTTCTTTGTATAACGAAGCTTTCTTTCTTCTTCTGTTATATGTCTTTCTTTTTTCAGACTGCAGGGTTTCGATGTTCTTTTTTGCATCGTTTCTTAAAAATTCGCGTTGTTCTAGTAATTCTTTCGTCATTTCTTCTAGAAGTAAGTCTTTGATTAGGATGCCTTTCTTGTTACGCATTTTGATTCACACTAATAGTTCAAATGGTGTCCAATTTGTACTGCGACTTATAGTACTATTTAGTATTCTCTGTAATCTGTCGACGTATTTGTACCATTTCGTTGAGTCGTCTAATGATAGTTTGGTGAGAACTGGAATCAAAGTTCGATGAATTCGTTCAACTTTTCCGTTTCCTCGAGGAACACCTGTTGCTATTTGTAGATGCTGAATGTTCTCTTCATCACAGTAGTCGTTGAATAATTTCGAAGTGAACGCTGAACCTCTATCAGAGATAATTCTGATGGGATTACAAAAGGTTTTCTGCTGTTGTTTCAGTTTTTCGAGGGCACTTTCAGCAGACACAGTTTTGATGGGATATAGCCAAGTAATTTTGGTAAATGCGTCTACTACGGTGAAATTGTGTTGATAACTTTTGTTTCTGGAGGGTAAAGGACCAATGGAGTCAACATGGTACGTACTTAAATGAATGCTTTCCACAGAAATAGGACTCAAAAACCCTTTCTTTTTGCCAGTTTTCTTATTAGCTAAGATACATGGAACACAATTAACTATTACTTTTTTAATGACGTTGGATAAATTTAGGATAAAAAATTCATGTTTCACAAAATTTCTTCTGTTTTTCCTACTGAGAAATGACCATCTCCGTGAATCAATTTAATTAGTTCAGCTTGCATTGCTTTAGGGGTTACAATTAATTCTCGACCATTTAAGTACTTGTAGAGTATATCATTTCGTTCAAAAATTCTTCTGATTCTTGCTTTTCTAGAAGTGATTTCAATGTTTGGATGTTGTCATCTTCCTCTTGTGCGTTTTTAAGCTTTGAAGTTAATGAATCATTGCATACCATCATTACGGGATATCGGCTAAGAGCATCAACGTGCTTCATACGACTTCCAGCTCTGTGCTCTATTTCATAATCGAATTCTTCTAATTGAAGCACCCATCTGGCTATGCGAGTAATTAGCTCCTTTTTTACATAGTCTTCTGAAATGCTGAACAGTCAGTTACTATTTTAAAGTGTTGTCCTAAAAGATAAACACGAAACTTCTTTAATGCGTTGATAATTACTAGTACCTCTAGTTCGTAGCTGTCATACTTTTCTTCTGCTGTATTTGTCTTTTTTGACATGTAGTAAACGGGATGTATCTTTCCATCTTCGGCTTCTTGTAACAAAATTGCGCCGTACCCTTGTTTACAAGCGTCTGTATGCAGTTCTGTTTTTGTTCCATACTTGTAAAGATGCAAGATTGGGCCTTCGGACATGATTTTCTTCAATTTTTCAAATGCTTCTTTTTGTTGAGTCCCGAAAAAAAACAAAGAGGTTTTCTTTTCTTGTTAAATCGCTAAGTGGTTTAGCTATCTTTGAATAATACTTGATGTACTTTCGGAAATACGCAGTTAAACCAAGAAAACTTTGTACTTGTTTTATTGTTGTTGGTTCTGGAAATTTTCGGACAGGCTAGTGTCTTCGTAGGAGATGGTTTAATAGTTCCGCTTTCTACAATGTGACCTAGAAATTCAATTTTCTTTTTTAAGAATTGGCACTTCTTGAACTTAATTTCTCTAATCCGTATTTCTTTGTGACTTCGAAAATAATTTTAAGTTTTTCGAGACCTTCCTGTTCGTTTTTCGCTGGAATGACGAGGTCATCTAAATAACTGATTACAACTCCTTTCCGAGTAAGATCTCTAAATATACTTGATACGTAGCGTTGGAAAACTCCTGGACTTGTGCTTAGTCCGAAAGGAACTTTGTTGAATTCAAATTGTCCATCTGGGACGATAAAGGATGTATACTTTCTACAATCTTCGTCAACATGGACGTGAAAGAAACCATTGCGTAAATCTAATGTAGAATATACCTTTGCATCTTGCCAAGTGTCTAAAACATCTTCGATGATAGGTAACGTAAATTTATCTTTCACAAGCTTCTGATTCAATTTTCTGTAGTCAATGCACATTCTCGAAGATCCATCTTTCTTTTTTACCATTACGATTGGACTTGTATATTCTGAAAAACTCGGACGTATAATGCCTTTCGTTGAGCCATTCTTCTATCTGTTTGTTTACTTCTTGTCTTTCTGTGAAAGCTAGTCGACGAGGAGGTTGACAGACTGGTTCTTCGTCTTTTAAAATAATTCTCATTGTGACGTCAGTAGATGCTGTTTTTTGTGGCTTGTAGTCTTGAATTAACTTTTCAAGTTCCTTCTTGATTTGACGATTTTCAACATGACGTAGGTCTAGTTCTTCTTGAAGATTTTTAGCAGATATATGCATAAGCTGTGCATGATTCTCATATTTGTTGAATTTAACTCATTCTTTAGTGAAACTTATCGATGCTTTTTCCAAAAGATCTGATCCAATAACTGCTTCGAGTTTTAATTTATCAGTCGGTACAACATGCCAAGTTAACGAGTAATTCTCATCATCTATTTTGAACTTATGTTCAAAGGAACGATAGTTGTCACTTGTGCTTCACCAATACCTGTGAGAAGCATCTTGTTCTTCGATAATTTTGTTGGATCCATTATTCTTCTGCTTGTGTTTTCTCGAAGCAAATTTACAGTACTACCACTGTCTATGAGCGCCGTGATTTTCACATTTCAAAAAAATATCTCTTTAGTACGTAAACCTTCCTTAATGATGAGTGTGCAGGTTTCTTTTGGAGGTTCTTTGAATTTCTGCGATTTTGAATAGTTCGTCTGAGCATATATGCTTGGAAGCATTGTGATTTGAGTGTTTCTCGTAATTTTTGTTGTAATACCCTTTGTGCGCGCTGCCTTGATATCTTTGAACATATTCATACTTGGTGACAGGGGCTTCGTAATGTTTGTTGTAATTCGTTGACGCTGGAAACTTCTTATCTTGCCTGTTATACTCGAATGTTCCTGGTGCTTCATATCTGCGATTCTTTTCTGTGAATTTGAATTCTTGTTTTTTCACATTTGGACCACTCGATTTTTGTTTCAGAGTCCTTTTAAGGTCTTCGAATTCTTCTAGTTTTTCTGGTAATTGAACAGGGGAGTTCATATTTGCCAATTCTCATCAAGATAATATTCTTTAAATTCAAAAGGAGTTTTTCGTTTCAATTGATCTGTTATGATTAGATCTGATAACTTGTTGAAAGTATCTATCTTCAATCCATCTATTCATCCGTTGAAGTAGGTGTTTAACTCATGGTAAAAATCAATCCATGTTCTTTCAGGTGCTTTTTGGTTAGTGACAAATAGTTGTCGAAACTTTTCTGGAGTTAGTTTAAAGCGTTTCAGCAGTAAATCTTTAACGTGTTCGTAAGAGTTGGCTTTATCGTCAGACTCTCTCGCTATGATGTGAGATACTTCCGTCGGTAACAATCCTAACAGATGAGAAACCCAGTTTTCTTGATCAATATTTAATCTCTGCGCTTGACGTTTAAATAATTTTAGATAAAGACTGATGTCTTCTTTCAAATCAAAACGATGTATAATCTTTGAAACTTCTTTGACGAGAAATTTAGTATCACTTTCTTTGGATGTATCAGCGCCTAACTTGGATTGTGTTTGGATTCTTAACTTTTCCAACTCAAATTCATCTTTGCATTTTTGCTCATCTAACCTCAATTGTTCGAAGAGTAATTTTTCTTCTCGTTCTTCAATGCGTAATTTTTCTTTTTGTTCTTCAATGCGTAAATTTTCTTCTCTGACATTGCGATCCTCAACAATCGTTGAATGTATGTTTTTGGTCAGTTCTTCGTCATAATCTTCACTACTAATAATTAGATCTTTGAGTGTGGCGATGGTCATAGATTTATCGAATTTTAAATTTAATTCCGTGGCTAAGACAAATAAATGATCGCGTCGAACTTTGCCAAGATACGCCATTTTAAAATATAAATTTAAGTTTAGATAGTAACCAAAGGAATAAACAAAATTGTTACGCGTTCAAACAAAAACAATGATGTTGCTATTGGCAATTCTCGTTTGCATTTACAAAAATTCTCAAGTTAAAATGATATTGCATCAAAATACACTAAATATACATTGAAATATTCAAATTCTATTCATTTAGAAATATTTTAAACCAGTAACGCATAAAAACAACAGTGCGAGCTAAAATACGGAATGCTTAATTTAAAGTAGTCAAATCATTAATTTCAACTAAAAACAAAACTTTTTTTTAAACCATTTGATATACCAGTTCCCATTTCGTTATAATAAATGCAAAAAGAATTTGAAAGAAAAAAATAAATTAATATAAATCTTGTTTAGGAACTGTGTGATTAAATTTATTGTGATATGAAAAAGAATTTAGGAATATAAAGTTCTTTGCTGAAAAAAGCAAACAATTAGAAATTAGTCACTTAAGAAAAATCTCCTATATATTTTTTATTACACCAATAAAAATAAAATCTTTTTAGGATCTCTTCAGCAAATTTTAAGGATAAACACATGTTTCAATAGAAAGCATAATAATTCTGTCAAAAATGAACTCAAAATACTTATGTATTGAATGATAAAATACACCATTAAGGGAAGTCGGTAGGACCTATAGTGACAAAGTTAAATTGAGCCATTTTAGGTACAAGTTTCTCAGAAACTGTTAAATATATAAACTTCAAATTTTGTCTGTATATTAATTAGGCTTCTTTATTTAAATACTGGTAAATATATTTAAAATATATTGTTTACTTTTTTCAAAAAAATTCATCGTAAAAGTATCACTTTGAAATTTTTGAAAACTGTCAATTTTTTTACGATAACTGCTTTTCAGCAAACTATTTCAGGAAAATCTCCAAAAAAAATAAGCTTAGTATAAAGAGCTACATATATTATTTATGTGCAGTAAAAATTGCATGAGCACTCATTCTGTAGATTCTGAGAAAACTGTACTCGTGGTTTGAAAACAACCATTTTGAGATAATTGCATTTTTAGTGTAAAAAAGCATTTGATCACAAAAATAATGAATTACAACATGTATTTGCCATATTTTTTTAAAAATATTAGCTTATTCTCTATTACTTTTAAAGCTTTTTAGTTTTTTCTTATACTTAGATTTCTCAAAAAATACCTTTATAGCATTTTTCACTTTTAAGCTATCGAGGTATTTTTTAGCGTTTAATTATTTTACTCAAATTCTGTATCAATTTTTGAGGAATATTAAGTTCTGATACATTACTTTCAACAAAGTTTGACTATAAAGCATCATAAATACCATGTGAAAATGTGTCAATACATGAAAATATGGCTTTGATAATACATGATTATACACTATTTCGAAAAGTTTCATTAGTGTTTTATATATTCACCTGTTAACACAATGTTTTACAGCAGCAGAATTAAAAATTTTCTTTAAATATTTGGTAAATGGTATTCAAAACAACAAAAACATAAAAACAGATGTCTTGAACATTAAATTTATGTATTTTTATATATGTAACGAAAAAAGGCATTGCATTTTTAGATATTTATAAACCTTTTACTACAAAACTATTGAACATCAAAGCTTAAAAATTTGTATAAATACACAATACATATCAAATATATAGTAAAAACTTTCAGTTCATGCATACAGTAGAAGTATAGAAAAAGGAATACACAATTTATTAAAAATTGTCATTTTCTGTGTCACGACATATGCTCATTAGTGAAAAATGTCTGAGAAATATTTTTAAAATTTTACATAAAGAATAAAAACATACAATACATATGAAATATATAGTAAAAATTTCCAGTTCATGCATTCGGTAGATTTATAGAAAAAAAGAATACACAATTTGTTAAAAATCGTCATTTTCTGTGTTACGACATGTGTTCATTAGTGAAAAATGTCAAAGAAGTATTTAAAAAAGTTTTGCATAAAGAATAAAAACACACAATACATATGAAAAATATAGTACAAATTTCCAGTTCATGTATACGGTAGATTTATAGAAAAAAAGAATACACAATTTAATAAAAATCGTCATTTTCTGTGTTACGACATGTGTTCATTAGTGAAAAATGTTAAAGAAATATTTTTAAAAAAATTGCATAAAGAATAAAAGAACACACAACAATATATATGAAATATATAGTAAAAGTCTCTAGTTCATGCATACAGTAGATTTAAAGGAAAAAGATCCGACTACTTGAAAAATATATTAATTAGAAAACACAGTAGCTTTTGTATAAATTTTTACCTCGTCAAAAAGATCCTGCACTGTAGCCGGTTTTTACCTTATTTTTCTTAATATTATCTTCTTCTTTCTTTCTTTTTCTTCTTTTATCTTTTCTAATTTTCTTTGAGCATCCAGAAAAAGCATAAATTGCTTTCATTAATATTTCCCTATCGAGAAGTTTCATGGCACTTACTGAAAATTCCCCTGGTTCTACGCCCATTTTTTGAAGCATTTTTAATTTCGATACCTTACCATCATTAAAGACAAACAGCATCATAAACACCAAATGAAAGTGTTTCAATCTGTACAAATGTTGCTTTGGGAACACGTGACCAAACGACATTATGAAAACTTTCATTCGGGTTTTGTGTTTTTCCATGCAAACATTTTTTCAACAGATCAGGATGGGAAAGATCTCTAAATATAGGACGCATTGTTTCAACAACAGCGACCGGAAGACTGTTTTTATGTTTGTAAAACTTACCTGATGCTTCAGCCTTTTTAAATCCACACCATGAATCTTCCCGATAGGACAAAAACCATGTTGAGGATATTCATCAGTTGATAACTTATGCAGAAAAATGGCCCAGATAGCTTGCCGCATATTTTGAACACTGCTGTGATTTCTCCGAATAGCTGATCTATAGTATGACTGCAAGTTATCAATTTCATGTTCAGGCAAACGATTTTTCCCACTTAAACACTTACCGTCTGACAAGATTTGCCCTTTCAATTGAGCTTTTAATCGGCGTAATCTTGTTCCCATGCGCTTCATTACATGGCCAATACACTCCAATTTTTCAATTGGATATTCATTTCCATAAATGTTTTTCTTTTTTACCGCATCAAATGCTTTGCAATCCCCATCTCCTAAGTACATAATATATCGGGCATTATGTAAAGATAATGACCGTTGAAAAATTTTAGACGCACCTTGGATTTCCATCGCTCCACTAGATCCAACGTAGTTCCTTTAACAATCCTTTTCATGAAAAGGCAAGTTTTTACAAGCGCAATATTTCGAAAGAATATCAACATCTATTACCTTACCTGTACCAATGCTGGTCACAGTAACTACACCATTCAAGGATGTGTAACCCGCTTCTGTCATGTACAATCTACAGCTACTGCTATATTTTTGTTACCTTCATTTTCACAAATAGCTTCCTTCGCAGCATTTTGAATTGAATCCTCATAAACAGGTTTAGCAGCATTTAAAATTCGCTTACCGTAAGGAGAAAATCTTGTAGGTGGTTGCGAAAGATTCATTACGCCGCAGAACATTCTCCGTGTTTCTGCACCTTTTTCCAATTGAACGCATAGCATACACAAACCTGGTATTTATTGTAGCAATTTGTGTTCCTTCATGAAAATTTGAAGAAGAGAATTCTACACGATATGGACAAGCAAAACATTTCAGGACAAACGTAATAGCCAGTCCAGACTTACCTTTTAAAAAAAACTTGCATGTCTAAACCACTGTTGCACATTTTACAGTGAACTTCATTCTTGAAAACAAAAGCAAGAATATTCAAATGCATGATTGCATTTAAAATACCTACGCTATCACCAAAAGAAGAAAAACTCTCATTTAAATCGGGAATTTTCTTTTCTTTTCCACATGACTGCTTTGAATCATGTGCATGTTCAGCTTGAGCATTTAATTTACAATCAGTGGTACTTACTTTGCTATTAATAGTATCCGTACGTGGATAATACTTACCTTTGCGTTTCTTGAAAACTTTTTGCAATCTTGGTATTTCAAAGTTTCAGAAATTTTAAGTATCGATAAACGACAAGTGCTCAATCAAAACGTATTCGAAAGCGCCAAAAATAGGTAAGCAACCCTAACAGTTACACTTGCAGTTATTCTACAGTTAATTTCGTGGGATTAAATAAAACAGATAATGGCTTTGCAAGAGCATCCCAGTTTTAAAAGGCCAATATGTTTACATTTCTATCTGTCAAAGTAGGCGTGGCAAATCAGTTGATTATTTAAAAAAAAACATTTTAATATACTTCTAATTCAAAAATTGACTAGTATGTTATATCATTGGAAAGGGCTTAATTTGGAGATTTGAGAAATAACAAAATCTCAAAATCGATTTCTGGAAGGTGTTTACCATACCGACTTTCTTAAAAATAAGATTATACATGATCTTTCATCAATTCTAAAAAACATAACATATTCTTTCAAAATATATTTCTGGAATACTCGCAAAAAATAATTAATTACTAAACAGCTGCAAGAGAAATGTTAAACTATATGAGTAATCGAAATTACGATTTCATCGAAACGGTAAATGTTTAGGAATGGAAAATATTAATCTCTTAGTTCAAGGTCGATGACGTAACCAAAGAAATGAAAAGTTTTCATACACACATGAAAAATGAGATACAAATAAAAAAAAAAACTTGAATATTACGTACGACTTGCTTAATTTTTTAAGATATACTTGTAGAAAATTTTAATTGATACGATTTCTATACACAAATAGAAAAATAGTATTTCAGAAAAACACACATATTTTAAAAAATAAATTACTTCATGAAATCAACTACAACAATATTTTTTCATGAGCAAATTGACGGTGGCTCACGTATTCTTTTAGATTTTTTTCCTGTTGCAAGGAAAACGAAATAAAAAAACTACACACCTGATACAGTTGACAACGTGTGATTAATTACTTGAAAACAAACTTCAAAGGCTCCAGGATGTGTTCACTGGATTTGAAATGGAGTTGTACACGGCAGAAAATAACGTGTTTTCGGCGAAGTTGCAAGATCTTGAGTTGTGACTTGTGTGACTCCGGGAGTCGTTTTATTCACCTAAATGTTAGTATCTTATGAGATGCAATCCGTGCATTTTCGATTCAGTCCGTTTGTAAATTAGGCGTGCAGCCAAAAATGGTTTTTTTTTAAAGAAGAAGAGAGTTAGGAGGTTATCAACTTATTATTTAGAGAAGACTTTCGAAATCAAATCCCGGCCGAACCCCCAATTATTTCTGTAGGAGTCCGAATAAATCTTCGAATAAAAATCAGACTCTTCAGAAGGCGGGATTTTAGATTGGCTAGGTGGGTTGTCTAGGGGTAAGTATTTAAGGGTGAGTGATGAATTAATTGAATCAAAGTCATTTTAAAACAGATACTTCATTTAAGTAAAAAAAGAATTTATTTAAAGTTAAAGGGAAATATTTGCAAAAGGGGATATTTACAAAGAGAAAGACATGCAGGAATTAGGTTAATTAAAAGTTGAGTTATACCTTTAAAAGACGGGGAAATAAACCTTTCTCATTCTTGGACGTTAGGACTGGTGGTACCGCGCACGGCGCGAAAATGCGGTAAAGACGTGACGTGTTGAACAAGCAGTAGTTAGTATGACTCAACCTTTAAACAAAATGTTTCAAAGGGAAAATCGTACATATATATATTCCTGCTCTATTTTTAGTTGCTAGGAAGAAGGATTCCAGAATTCCAGGAAATTCATCATCCACCCCTGCCCAAAATTCAGAGTAATTTATTACGAATTGCTTTTAAATTCAGTCACTTGACATGAAATCTGTAGCCTCGTTAGCCTAGTGGTTGATTTTGCCACGAATTCGAGCCCACTACCACTATAGAACCGCAATGTAGGGAAGCGATGCACGTTAAATCTATCGATAGCTCAAATGTCTTATCTTTGCTGTGTTATGGTAGTTAGGAGAGGGGGTTGCCAGCTCAGGTGTCGTCCTCGTCACTGGAACATGGTTAAAATTACGAGGTCCGTCGCCAAAAGCCCTCGTGTATCTGAACAATGCGAAGTTAATATTCACTCCATCACTCATTTGAAACTGATAAAGCATCTTTAGGATTATCTTAACAGAACAGGTGCAGCTCTAAATTTTACCTTTTCCCAAGAGCTTATATATCATGTGGCAATGTTTTTTTTTTTTTGCATCATGTATTATCTCTTACGCAAACGTAATATAATACAACTTTTACGTATCCAACAGCAACCCAAGCAATAGAATAACGCATTGCGGTTAAATATGACTTATCAATTAAGCATGGTTTATCAAATTCCAATTATTTTTATTGACATCGTTTGGTTGATAAATTTTATTAATTGATAATTACTTTTTAAAAAAAAATATTCGCATTTAGTTATATTAATTGTAATGAATACTAAACATAATTTATTGAATTAAATACAAGAAGATTATATGACTTAATTTCACTGAATAAAACTTTTGATTTAAAAGCTATATTTGTTAAGAAACTCGTTACTTTATATGAGGCGGCACGTAAATTCGGGTGATCATATTAGTTCCATGAGATAAAATTCTTAATCTTTTATATACCGACATTACTTATAAGTACCACTCACTTTAAAATTACATAGAATAACCTTTTTTACCAATTCTCTGACGATACTTAGCAGGAATATTCTTTGGATTCCTCTCTTTCAAGATATATGACAGCACGGGATCTATGATAAGTATTTTAGCGGAGAAGGCGAATAGTTTCATAGCAGAAATTGCGTTATCAGCTGACGGCTTTTTTAGATAATTTTCAGAGGAATGTACTAACAGATGATTTTCGGAGGAAGAAGTCCCAGGAAATTATCTGCTTGAGTTTTCATTAGATTCTTATGAGGACGATGTATACGCTGTACTCAAGGTTCAGTAGTTCATATTAAGAAAATATATATATATATAGCATTTCTTACTTCATGATGCAGTTCTTTAAAAAAACATTCAATCCAGACCTCACTCAACATGCACAACTTGTAATGAATTTATGTGTATTAATAAAAAAAATTTCTTTGAATATTATCAAATAAGTTTATATATGTAAAAAAATAAATATATTGATAAATTTAATTATTTGTAAAAATAAATATTTTCTTCGGGTAATATTAGTGTCTTTTGGTTATTTAGCATTTTTAAGAACTAAAACTGAATTCAAAAAGTAATTTAGTCTTTTCGTATTATGCTAAAGTTTGATACTTTTGTGGACTGCCAGTACTTTAAAGTCCAGATTTAATTAATTAGCTCTAATGGATTAAATTTCCCATAGTTGAATACTTTAATTATGTATATTCCTTAAATTCCAAAACATGGATTCAAAGAAATACATTGTATGAAAATATTTTCAGTAAATCATAGTATGGTAGATAAAATTATAAAGTAATTTTATTAAAAATATCTCTTACATAAAATTTTACAATATATAAATATACTGTAGATAATCTGTAAATAAATTTGAATAATTTTCAAAGCAAAATTTATTTCTAGTGGGCCCCTCCCTCATCTCTGAAAAAAGTAATCTTATATATATATATTTTTTCATATATATATATATATATATATAGTATTAAATAAATTAAAAAGACTAAGATAAGACTAATGAATCCTAAAACATCTTACGAACAAACCGAATATATATATATTTTAAATTTGCATCTTAAATATTTAGTTTTGAAAATTAAATTTATATTGCACTAAGAAAAATGCATTATATATATATATATATATATATATATATATATATATATATTAGGAAATTTTTATCCCATCAATGTATCAAAATTACTTTCCGAATGCTACGATTTTTTTTTTTACTTATTCGATTATCTATTGAAATGGTACTGTCAACTCATTTACATTTTGAAACCCCGACTACAATTATGAAACTTGTGAAAAATCAATAACCACAATATGATTGCTTTAAGTTATATAAAGTATCATGAAAAGAGATCCAGAAGATCAGGAAGTTAACTAAGAGTGCAAAAGTTGTAAATATTGATGCGGCTCTAATATGTTAACTCTCATGGTGCCCTAGTTCAGTTATTTAAACTTCAATTCCGGGTCATGAAATAAGTTAAAATAATCTAAATCGAGAGAAGAAATCCTCCAAACAATTAATCGATCTCCATTTAGTAAATTAAATGTGTATTTAATTATTTACGAATTACACTTTACAATAATACAATGAAAGAGTTTAGAAAAAAAAAACATATATGGACTTATCTGGAAGTTGGGTGAGGTTTAATAGGAGGAGGTTGGGGTCCCAAAGTCGCGTCTATTTCACGTATGATTATATTTCTAAAGAAAAAATGCCCCTCAGGTGACTCACCTTTTTTAGGTGAGTACGGGTGTCACAATCCTGAGGTATCCTAGTGAACTTTTTCTATTTCCCAAGAGGTTTACTGTCTTTGGTAAACACGGGCTTCACGAACTCGGAGTACACTAGTGATCTTTCTCTATTTTCGATCATCCTTCTTGTCATACACTTCGTCCTTTATTTCTTTCCCCGTCTTGTCCACAGACAAATGTTTTAAAATTCACATGTGTACAATTATTGATTGTTTTTCCTTATCGGAAATTTTAATAATTTATTATTAATAACATATTTTGGTTTAAATTTTTATTACGTTTATTTTGTTTCCCTTCCTTTTCTTTAAATATTTTCATGTTCATTTTAATCTTAAATTTCTTTAGATATTTTGATTTTGATTTTCGACAAATACCGTTGGTTTCCCAACCCACATGTTTGCCGTGTTTGGCGTCCCTTAACCTATTCAGGATAGGGCGATTTTCTGCGAAACGCTCGCTAGGGGCGGGGGAATGCGTAAGGACTTGAACTTGAGGACGGGGTGTCTTCGTCACTAAGCCGAACTTAAGAAAAAAAGAATAAATAATAAAATCTCAGTCCTAACGACGTAATTTTGGTACCCTCTTGGATTACTACATAAGTTGTATGTTTCATTAAAATTAGAATGTAATAACGTTTCCCCATTAATTTATATCAAATTATATACATAAAAATATCACTTACAGTAGGAAATAAATTTTGACAGCACTATTCAATTTTTTACTAAATTTTCATTGACGAAACATATTAATAAACTATGAAATTAATAAAATGAAAATACTAATTAATGACATCGATTATTTACAAAAAGAAATAGCAAAATAAAAATGAAGACTAAGTGTGGTAAATCTCGAAGCATGGGGAAACGCTTAGTCCTGCATTGTATGATTTGCAAGCATATAATGTTTTTTTTTACACACATGGTTTGTGACTATACACTTTGCATTTTTTTCACCATTTTTGTTCATATTATAATCTGAAGTCAAGGTTTTTGAAACAAGAAAAGAACGCGAGATATATATCCCAAAGCAACAAAAACTGTAACAGAACTGACGCTAAAACTCTAAAACACTCCACACTGTTAAAAAAAAGCATTGGGAGACTGATTATTACAAACGCGAATGTTTTATATCAAGTGGAAATTTTACGCGCTATTCGTTTACACTTCGATTACCCCATCCGCCGACTCAGTTGATGTGTAAAGTATCAAATTCAGGCATAATATAAACTAACTGAAGGTCAGGGTAATCTAGCTACGTTCGATTTAAGGTATCCGTACACCTTCGAAGAATTTTTTTTTAAAAACTGTAATATTTGCTATTAAAATATTTTTTACTGATGAAATATAACTTAAAACTATGAAAAATACATTTAATATGTTACTTGTAGTATACATAAAAAAATTTTAGGGAGTAAAGCATAGTGTAAATAGTAATTAAAGTGATTATTAGAATAACGCACATAACTCAAATGTAAACAAAAATATCCCTTTATGTAAATTTGATGATGATCATTATAACATTTTTCAGGGCTGGTACTATTTTCCTGGTTTTAATCAATTTATTACAATTTTTATCAAGTTTCGAGTAAAAGAACATTGAAAAATCCTTAAAAAATTATTACGAGCATGATATATACCTTAGTTACTAAAAACATATCAACTATATAATTATGCAAGTAGTAGGGGTTCTTTAAATCTATAAAACAAATATATTTATAAAATTTGAACTAATTTGGTTCACAACTTTTTCTGATATTTACGTTGTAAGATGTCAATACGTTAAACAAATTCATTTTGAGATAAACTTTGAACTGCCAATTTTAATATCAAACACAATTTGATATACTTAAAATGCTCCTGATTTATAAATAACACCTTCTTTACTCTCTAAAACATTGATTTCTTTTTCCTTGTAGCTTTTAAAATTTTTCTACGCTGCTTTACATTTGGTGTTGAATGTCGTTCTGCGTCGTTAACTCTATTGATGTCAAGATGTTTGTATGCTTTTAAAGTAAAATAACCAGGAGTTATATTAAGTTTTTTTAAAAAATTCAACACAACCCTTGTATCCATCATTAAATTGGATCACAGCATCCAATGCACCAGATTTTAAAATTTTGAGGCACACGAAATCTTCCTTGGGTACTCTCTGCCATATAACGCCATTTAAACACTCGTTTGAATTTTGTGTTTTGCCATGCAGGCATTTAGTAAGCAGTTCTTTGGTACACAACTCTAAATATATAGGCTTAATCGTGTTTAGTACTTCATTTGATAAGCCTTTATATTTTTCGTTTGGCTTTTTGCCACAAGACAGTGCTCGCTGGTAGTAGCACCAACTATCTTTTCCGATGGGACACTGCCCATTAATCGGTTTCTCGACACTTGATGAGCAATAACAAAGCCGCAATAACATTTTGCGGAAGACCGGATAGGTTTCCAACATTGCTATGAACAGCAATCCCATAATAGTTTTGCAATCGGTCAATAAAAGAGTCGGTGAGTTTGCCTTTACCAGACAGATTTTTATTTTTAGATATTAGTTTGCGCAATCTCGCACCTACTCTTTTTTGAACATGACCAATGCATTCATATTTTGTGACGCTATCCTTCCCGTAAGTATCTTTGACACTGATAAAGCCCTTAGAGTCCCCGTCACCATAATAATGTGCATATTTAAGGCCTCGTTTGACAATAGATTGTTGGAAGATTCTCGTAGCACCAACAGCTTCCATTTTTAACGCAGAACCTTGAAAATTGCTATGGCACACGTGATATGCTGCAAAAGTTTCCGACTCAATGCTTCTAGGCATTTTAGAAATTTTTCTGTAGGTGGGACAATATAACGACATTATTTCAATGTCTACTACTTTACCAGTGTCAACTGACAAAGCTGCGACACCCATTCATGGAAGAGTAACCTCTACGCTTCCACGTTCCATCAACTGAAATGCTACATTCAACAATTTTATTTTTAGTAGGATATAGCACTAACAGTTCAGAAGCTGCTTTTTGCATTGATAGTTCACTAACATGAGTTTATTCTCATGATTAGTGTAAGCAGTTTTACTGAGCCTGGGTAAATTTAACGTACCACATAATTTAAACCCAGCAGGAAAACATTTCCCAATTTGTCTCATACCATACACAAATCTTGTGTTTACTTCAGGACAGTTTAAAGTTTTCTTTGAACTAGAAAACCCTGAGTAAAAGTCACAATGTTTACACATGATAACAAAATTTGAGCACAAACCATATGTGGAATCCTCAGAAAGCAGGATACCTTCTTCGAAACATCTTGGGCAGCAAAGTTGTAAAAACAAATTTAAAAGGACTGCCATATCAATTATTCTGTTACCAGTAAGTGGTTTACGTTGATATTCTGCTATTTCTTCATTAAAGGCAGCAGGTATTTTATTTTTGAAGAACTGGCGTTGGTAGATGTTGCGCTGCTATTTTTGAATGTTTAATGGTAGATCCATTTACTAGAAATTGACGTTTTCTCTTTGCACTAACTCTACGTTTAGCATTACCCATTTTAAATGACAAAAATTAAAATTTTCTGCTATAAAAAAGGATTAAACAAAAGCTTATAAAGAGCTACGCAATCATAAGCAAATGTAAACAAACAGTAAAGCACTCTTATTTTTTTGCCAGATTCTACATAAAAATATAAATAAAAACCTGTTGCCAATTATATTCTTGATAATTCTGAAAACTCAAATTCATATTTTAAAAAGTTTAAATTTCTTAATATTGCATATTTAAACGATACTTTGAAAAATAAAAATGTCAACAAACATTTTTTCTACTTCGCAATGCAGACTTGTACGTCCCGGTTCAAAAAGGTGCTATCGAATGAAACTCAAATCCCCATAACTTAAGTTCTGAATAAGATAGAAACAAAATTTAAACACCATTTTAAAGAAAAAAGTTCATATTTTCAAATAACATTTAAATTAAAAAAATCGAAAAATTTGACGAAAATGACGTTTTTAAGGTGTACGGATACCTTAAATATAATGCACATACGGTGCCGTCTAGTTGTCATTAAAAACTGAATAGTCATATTTGCATCGCCCGGCTTACCACAGCACCTTTGTAAAATCCACATTTTCACCACACGGCCTTGAGATGCGTCCATGAAGAATGCATATTGCACTGCCCGGCGTGAAAGGGTTAAGGTGTCCTGGTGATACCTTTGCGTTCCCTTTGTTCCACGCTTCGCTGTAAACGGGTGGCAGGAGTGAGCCCGCTACTTTCAATCGGCTGGTGATACTTCTCTTTTGTGTCCCTGTAGAGACATTAATGTAGGGTTAGTGCTGCAGATAAGGGATATCGTATTTACCCGTTCAATCCTCGCCCCGATGCTGTAGCATTATATTCTGGGTGTACTCTAGGTAAGCGCCGTGCCTGGTGTTTTGTCAGATGACCGGCACATTTCCATTCTTGTTGGACCCCGTGGTGGGTGGATGTACTCCGGGATGAAATTGTGTTTCACGCTTATGGATCCAAATCAGCTGAGCCTGGATAAGGGCTTGTATTACCTACTCTCAATGTTGAACAAATTGCTACGTATTGCCGATTTTTAATTTTACCTATGCCTAATAACAAAATATCAAGAAAATCTGCATTTGTAATTCAAAAAGCTATTCAAGGAATAGGGGATAACCTAAATCAGTTAAAAAAGTTACTTTCCAGGGACTTGTTGGTTGAAATTGCATCTGCTTTGCAAATATTTTTTTTTTTGGCAAACACATTTTTAAATTGTCCTTTGATAGTGAGTCCTCACAAATCTCTTAACTCAAGCTGATGTGTCATCTCAGAAACTGACCTGATGTGCACTTCTGAGGCTGAAATTCTAGAGGGAATTTCAGGCCAGGGCGTAATTCAGGTCAGTAGAATAACTATAAAAGAAGATGCTGAAATTATTCCAATGAAACATTTAAATCTTTACAATCAATAGCCCGACACGTCCGTCTACAAAAAAGGCTGGTTATTTAAACTGCAAAATCCGTCCTTATATACCGAATCATCTGCGCTGTTTTCAGTGCCAGAGATTCGGACACTCTCAAATTTCCTGCCACCGTCAATTAACGCGTTCTAGATGTGCATCCGTTGGGCATTATTCCACGGATTGCAGTCTAAAGCCAAAATGTATTAATTGCTCACAATTCCATCCATCATATTCGAAACTATGCCTGAAGTGGAAAACAGAAAAAAAAAGAACATTAACAAAAATAAATGAATTCCTATTAAACAAAAAGAAATGTATCGTATGTAGAAGCACGGAAAGTAAAAGTTCCACAGTTATACTAAACGTATGCACAATCTGCCAAACCCACAAAATGTAACCACAACAACCCGTGAAAATATTTAAAAAAATAAATCTGCCTTTAAAACTACTGCAACCATTGGTATCAATTCCAAAGACAACAATGTCTTCCTAAATCCCTGTAATTACCAAATCATCAACCACAACTCAAGCCTACCTCTTACCATCCACATCTTATGCCACAGTTACATCATCATGAGGATATCAACCCCCTACTCCTTTAAAAGATAATGTTCCCGCCACATCTTATAGTTTATGTACCTCTGCTGCATCTTCCTTATCTAATAAAGCACTTGCTTTATCCAAAGTATCAATGTTTACTCCTTTACCAGTTGAAACATGTCATGTTGTTGAAACTAATACCACTATATCATATACCATACATTCTGCACCCCAGGCTGCAAAGCAAACTTCAAAAAATCGTAGAAAAAACCGTCCTAAAAGAATTATCTTCAAAATAGAAATACAATTGACGCATCACAAACTCCAAAAAAGCACACCTTTACAGGACTCATCTGGCGAGAATATGATTGCATATGATGATGAAGAAGAGGTGGAATCACGTAAAAAGAAAATAAGATGAATATTACTTGTTGGTAAAAATGTTGGAAGACGAGGCATGGAAACTTGAACCATATTTGCATACGATAACTCCAAGCAGTCTTAGAAACAGTTCGATAAAATTTGTTACCCTTTACTGTTTTAAAACATTTTGCTACGTACTAGATTGGATTTTAATTGCATTGTTTTTACATTTCTGTCATGTGTGTGTCTCAATTTAAATTTGACTTAATACCTTTCTTTGTTTTAAACCTATCCATTATTTTAGGATCTTGTTTGACATGGTGGGGGTACCATCCCGCCCGAATTTATTGTTTTTTATCATTAGAATAGATTGTTTTATACATATTCTGATATTCTAACTTTTATTGAGATGACATTGTCAATATTCTTTAAATATTTTAATAATTGTTTTTTTTTTTACAAATGATTGACACAACTTAGCCAGATTTGGTTCTTGCGCCTTAAACCCAAACACTCAATCACACACACACACAAATAAAAAAAGGAGTCTGTGAAAAATTGCCACCCACCGCTTTTTAAAACAGGCCTGTTTACCTCAAATAACACTACGTGCGCAATCTTTGCTAGCGATTTAGATTGGCTGAACTCTGGAGCGCAAAGTTACAAATTTAAATAAATGTATGAGTTTAGTAACCTCTGCGGGACCAGGCGCACCCTAGTCCGAAGAATTTTAACAACATCCTGTAAAAATGGGAGAATATAGACATTGCCAAAAGGTGGAAAGCCAGTCTCTCATCAATATTAAGATTTAAAAAGTATACATATTTATTAGTAAAACACTAATGATTAAATTATTAAGCATATAATTCCAGAATTTAGATTATAGTGACATAAATTACAATGTATAGATTCTGGATTATATTGTGCAATGAATTTGCATATCATTGGACATTTTAAATCATTTTATAATATGTTTCGTTTTGCTTTCGTTACTAATACATTCACTTCCTTTCTATATACATTAGTGTGTTTGTGTGTTACGTTTATTTACTGAAGCACTCATCATCTATTTATTCCACATCGATTTAATCAAAGTGCATCTACTCGTACTTATTTTGTTTACCATGAGTGTATAGACATGTTGACGAAACATATATAAAGGAGTACTTTTTTTATTGTTGGTGAGTCAATCAATATTCAAAAACCCTCACATAATTTAGAAACATATGGTTGCCTACCGGTGATTAGTTAGGTTTTTTTTTTTGTTTTTTTCTCCAGGTCTTTAACTAAACATCTCACTTTCACCCGAATCTCACGGTCAAGGTATCGGACCATGGCTGGTGTGTCATAAGTTCGAACCCAGTACAACTAAAGACCCACCGTGTAGGGGTGTAACGCATGTTAAATCTGTTGAGAACTCAAACGTTGGTATGGTGAGGTAGTTAGGAGAAGGGGTGCCGACTCAGATGTAGTCCTCTTCACTTGATTATGTTTCAAAATTACGAGATCCGTCACAAAAAGCACTCGTGTATCTGAACAGTGCGACGCCCACGTTTATATTCCCTCACTCATTCACTCACTGCACCAGAACGCAGAATATCCGTGTCGAGGAATACTACGTAAGCTAATAACAAGTGATCACATTTGTCAAGTGGTATGTTACGTGCTTACGAATCAGAAGCTACCGAGTTTTAACCTCTTCAGTCCGGTTCAACTTGCGATTTGCAGCTGCTGGTGACAGCAAAAGACACGGTGCTGCTCTCTGGAGAAAATTAAGGACTCAATTCCCTTACATCTCTTGATAAATACTCTCTCTATATATGTAAAAAAAATTTAAATTGCATTTTTTTCTTAAAAAAATAAGCACTAAATGCTTATTTTAACTAAAAGTACTAAATTAGTATTTTGTATTATCTTCACTGGATATGAAACGAATAATCATTGTTTTGATTTAGATTTTAATATCAATAACATTGTTGTTAATATTTATTTACATACTCAGCATACGCTGTTTTAATTGATACACAAAATGTGCAAATTTTAACTGTATTGTACGAAAAAAAACTTTTCTAACATTCAATATGCGCTAACATTCATATTATACTAATAACTCATTCCACTTCATTTGCTTCTTGTATTCAAATTCTCTTAACCAACAACAATTGTTATTTTCGCAGTTTTTATTCAGAAGGAGTACTGGATTATTATTTCGTAAACATTCATTTGTTAAACTATTTTCAAATGCTCTATTCTTGAAATATCCTTTCTAAGCCCACATATGAACACACCATAAGGTTTATTAATTTCTTAATTGTAGTCAAGTGAATAGGGTGTCAAGAAATACGCAAGCTCGATTCACATTATTTTACCTCAAGCTCCTTAACCTATCATTCTATCTAATTGAGTCTTTATTTCGCATTTCCTAAAACAAAAGGAATAAAAAATTCTTATTTCTCCTCCGAAATTGATGAAGCGGATAATTTCCATTAAGATAATTTGAAATTCAAGTTGATTTTTCTCTCGTTGTCTTTAACTTTCTACAAGAAGCAAGTTTTGTTCTACTCCCTTTATACGCTCTGCTCGGAACAATAAATGACAATTAGATTATTCTTGAGCTAGTAAATTTCAGTAATGTCTGAACATCTTTCTCCTGATATTAATTTTCTGGAAAGTATTGTCAGAGGATAGAAGAATCATTCCCGTTGTTAAGGGGATACAGCTTTATAAGAGCATTTTACTTCTTTAAAATGGAAGTTCCTAATCACCCTTTATAAAACTAGTATGCATGAAATACAAATGAGATTTAGACTAAAAAGCTCACGATTGTCAAATAAAAGTACAAATTTTAAAATAATGTTCCTTTAATATTGACTGTATTACTCTTCAAAGAATGGTTGCGTTTAGCAATATATAAGTGTGATGCGCAATATATAAGTGGAATTTCATGCATTTCCTTAAAATGCTAAGTCATATTTATTATTTTAGGTACTTAAAGAAAACTGAATTTCAACTACGAACTATAAGGGCATGAATAAGTCATAATATCAGATTACAGATAACATTTCATTATTATAGTCATATAAATTTAATAGCAGCGTTATCACTTATACAGTTTTGTATAATTTTAATATAAAGAAAGGCGCTTAAATTTTTGGGGTTAGCCGAATATAGTACGTTATAACTTTCAATTAATTTAAAAATTACTATTTCAATTAGAATTATGAAATTTACTAACAAATCAAATTTATGTAATATATATATATATATATATAATTATTAAATAAATGCTGTTATTATATAATTATATAATTTTTAAATGACAATGCTATCCGTGTCAACTCCCAAAAAGTGAATGAGATGAGGCAAGCTGTCTGTGCTGTGGGGGCTCATACATCCAGCAAAGATGATCAGTCGAAACATTGGTTTTGCCCAAAAGGCAAAAATAGCTGGTGTAAGTACAATGTTTCGGTTCATAACAATACAGTGAATGAATTTTCTTCCAAGAACACCTTACCAAGAGCAGTTTCTGAAGTGATTAAAGTTTTTTTTAAGATATATCATACTTGAAATTGTTAAGAAGGTGTTTGGGGGTGGGAACTCAAAATACTAATGAGTCATTAAATTCACTGATTTGGAATTATAGCCCGAAATTGATTGGATCAGGAATTAATGTCACAAAAATAGTTGCATTTATAGCTGCATGTGAAAACCATAATGGAAGTTAGAATTTAATTGATCTAATGCGTGTTTTGAATTTAAAAAATAAATAAATAAAATATTTTGAATTGTGTAAATATTGGCAAAGTGCGCTAGTCAACGGCTAAAAAACCTCCTATTCCATCCTTTCTAAAACCTCCTTTGAATCTCGTAAAGCTAAAAAACTTAAAATACTCAAAGAAATTGAGCAGTACAAGCTTGCAGAGGGCAATATTTATGCTGCTAGGGCTTTTTAATGCATACCGGTATGTTTAATTTTCTTTTTTGTTATTTTTTAACTAACTTCATTTTTCTCAAAATGAAAAAAATTCGCCCCCCGCCCAAGATTTTTCAAAAACTATTTATCATATCAATATGAAATTTCATATACATGTTCAAAATAAGGCTTTTTATAAATTATACAAGAATTTTTAACCAAATTTTCAGACATATTTTTTCATTTGTGTTTTAATTGATTTTTTCATAAAATTTTTGAATTGTCTTCATAATTGTATTTTAAAAATATTTTTTCTCTAAATGCTTTAAAAGTGTGTTAATGTTCAAAACGGAACATTTTTATACCAAATAGAATTAATTTTGTAAATTTTTATCAATTTTGAACTTTAGAATTCATCGCGGTGTAAAATACTAATTTTCATATTTTTTTTAAAAAAATGTCTAAATTTTATTTCTTTATAACTTTTTAAATTTTTTGCTCAAATATTCTGAAAATTTGAGGAATAATGTAGATATATATGATTATCATGTGGTAAAAATTTCAAATTATTGTTTTGTTTTATTGCTAAGTTACATTGATTTGAAAAAGGATGCTTTCTTCGAGTGCACGGATATATGTTAAGGAACCTGAGACTTCTTGAAAAGTTCGAAAAAAAATTTAAAATATCAAACTTAAACTTGTTACCATATTTGCAATGGTTCAATTAATTTTAAAACCTCATATTCAACAAAGTCCCTGACTTTTTGCTTTCATCTTGATTATTTTTTCCCTAGGTTTTGAAGTTAAATATGTATTAAATATAGATCTCAAAATAAACTTGTTTCCTAAGCTTGCAGCTATCTAAAAATTATATCTGTATTTATCAGTTTTTGATGCTAATAACTGATAAAATAGAAATTTTTTTTAGTACGTAAATGTTCATATGTCGTTATGCCTGGATTGTGAAAACGTATACATGTATTGTATCAACTTATGCTCAAGAATTTATACTGCTTTGTTTGATATTGGTAGTGTGATTTAATATATAATCTCAAAAAAACTTTATATTTCCCAAAACCTGTGTTTTGTCATGGTTTGCGGAAATTTATTCTCCATGTAACACACCATACTAAACTAAGTGCTAGTTCCTTAGTTCCTGAATATCCCCGTGCTGGCAAAACCGAAACGCAAGTAAAACGTTCCTCTTGTCTGCGAAAGAAACCAAAAGTTATTTTCTAATACTTGATAACTTTCCATATTTTTTCATGATATTATATGCTCTAAAACATTTTCGTATGTACCTTGTAACCAAATACTCAAAATATTATAATTGATCAAATTTTTGTTTTGTAGCAGTTATTGAGCAATTAATTTGCTGCAAAACAATTAGAAAATGTGTTATGGACTTCGATGGAGTATGTGAGTCATCACGAGCCACAATTTCATTTTTGTTTTCAGAATTATTATTATTGTATTTGTTTACCTATCAATGTTCTACAATATGAATAAGACTCTCAGTATCGAATTTATCCTGCATGTTGGTTAGTTCAATGCTTGTAAAACATTTTTTCGACAATTCCTTTACGAATGATGTTATTTTTTTCCTGAACACGACCAGTTTTCTAAAATATGTTATACTTAAATCGTAAAATATTACAAGAACAAAAGGCAAAAAAAAACTGAAATTACACAACAAAAACTGGTATGCGTACGCTACTGTTGTGATAAATGAATCCTCATATCAAGTATAGGTGTAGCTGAAATACAAACCCTGATACACATATGTCGAAAAACAACACACACACACATTCTTGTACCACCTTCCTCTTCAATATAATCATGATACTATAGAAAAACTGCACACGATAAGGACATTTTAAAATGGAGTTAACGCTGTGTTCATCTATAAATCAATGCTATAAATTTTAGGTACTGTAAAATCCTGCTTATAAGGTGCACCAATACTTTCAAGCTTCATTTTTTTTTAATTTTAAGGTATGTTCGCCATGTAACGGGCACCCCCTTTTTTACGAAGGAATCTTAAATGTATGTGCTGAATTATATCATGTTTTGAAGTAATTTATTCCAGGAATTATCCCAGGCTCTTGAAAAAAACAGCATACTTCTAGGACTGCAACCCTATAAGTTCATTAGGTACGTCACTTCTTTTAAATAAACAATATCTATTTAGGCGTCTAATTTCTTATGCTCATCTGTTTTCCTTATTTTTGAAGTTATCATTTTTTTACTCGGCATATAAATCGCATATGTGTGTTAATATGTGTTAAAAGTGCGCTTTATACGCCGGAAATTGTAGTAAACTTTTCATTTAATTATTTTAAATAAAGATATTTCTCCCATCCCTTTTTATGGTAATTATTTCTATAATTTCTATATAAGTCAAGATAAATAAAAATTGATACATGAAATTTTGCATATTTTCGGAAACAATTTACAGACCTTAACGTCAAAATGACAGTATATATATATATATATATATATATATATATATATATATATATATATATATATATATATATATATATATATATATATATATATATATAAACTGTATATATTCCAAATATATATATTGTCATATTGGCAGTGTATATGTCAGTGTGGAAAATTGGAGAATGATGAATTTCACCGGTGAATGCCAACACACATTAAATACGTCGGTGAAAGATCGAATATTGTATCACAATTTTATACATTCGGACTATCACCGATGCATGTCGACAGTCACAGCTATATCCTGGAGGAGGTAGGAAAGAGAGGAGCCGACAAAGAGACAATTGGCTGTTTCCCGCCAAATCCTTTGTTCTGCTGGTAGCCAGTCAGCTTTGTCAGTCTTATGCAAGATTTGATAGTGTGAACAACGTTTTCTTAATTTTTTCCCGATACCCTAATTTATACAGAATGGATACATGAGTGAATCGTGATATTTTTCTTGAAAAGTTAAATGCATTGATTGCGGGTAAACGAGAAGACAATTGTTTTTGTTTTTTGTTCAAAAAAAAAGTACTCTAAAATATTTTCTGAAGTGGTTTCCGCTAAAACTAAGTGCAACACAACTTTAGATTACAGATGATTAAAACCTTTTGATGAATTAATGATGAAGAGTTGTTATTTGTAACATTAGAACAAGGAGAAACGGATACACATTTTTATTACGTTACCAAAATGACGAATTGTTCAATGTGCTATATGAAACTCACATCAGAACAGGCCACGGAGGAAGAACACATATTCTTAAAGAGTTGCAAATTAAGTACATAAATATTGCATATGAAGGTGTAGTGTTGTATTTAAATTTATGCAAACAGAATCAAAAGAAATACAGTGCACATAAGAAAAGCATTGTTGTGAAACCAATGATCAGTTCTGAGTTAAACTCAATATGCCAAGTTGATGTGATAGATCTGCAGTCAAACACAGAGGGCGAATATAAGTTCATAATGGATTTAAGATCATTTAACTAAGTTTGCCCATTTACGATCTTAGAAAACTAAGAGAGCTGAAGAAGTAGCGTATCACATTCTTTCAATATGTTAAAATATGGTGCTCCAGCAATATTGAGACCAGATAATGGTAGATAATTCAGTAATTAAGTCATATCCGAAATATGCGCTTTATGGAAGGATGATAAGATAGTTCATGGAAAGCCTCGTTATTGTCAAACACAAGGCTCAGTTGAAAGGGCCAATCAGGCTATACAGAATATGCTAGCCGCATGGATGGACTAAAACAATACAAATAAATGGACAGAAGGTTTACCCTCTGTTCAATTTGCCAAAAACACTACACACAACGAAGGAAACCGCCAAAGTCCTACTGAAGACAAGTTTGGCGTTAACATAAAAAGAGGCACATCATAGTCTTTTTTGCCTAGCAAACTTGAGGAAAAACGTCAATACTTTTATGAAGAAACCGCTTCTCAAAAAAATTTTGAGCGGCCGTCTTCACATCAAGAAGAAAAAAAAGCTTGAAGAAACATGTTACTAATCTCACACAAAATTTACTCCTGCTCAAATTGAAACCAGAAAAAACAGCGTGAAGAAACGATTTCTAAACTTGCAAATCAAAATGGTACCTTTGCTTTCTCGTAAAAAAAATTTTGAGCATAAATTTCACTGAGAGATCATCTCACATCAAGTTCTGAAAGAAGTGTTAAACAAAAAACAATTGTTAATTTGTAAAGATAAAAAATGGCCACCGAAAATAAGATAATATTTACTACAAGTAAAACAAAATACTTTCTGTGACATAATAAAAAAATACACATTTACACTGATATAATTTGTTACTAATCTCACAAAAAATTTACTCCTGCTCAAATTCGCGATACTGTACGAATACAAGTCACTGATGTCGACAGTAGTTGCTGCGGTTTCACCTTCGAACTTACTTGTACGGTTCGTTACAGATATTTGAAATGTGATAGCGGTTGTTGTTGGAATAGAAGACTCCGATTTCTATAAACTTGCAAATCAAAATGGTACCTTTAAGCAGCTTTACATACGTCATCAGTTCGTAATTTGTAAAGTTATTTTCCATAGGTGAGATTTATTTTCCATAAATTTCACTGAGAGATGCATCTGCAGCTGATTCAAGAAGTGGTGGACAGTGCTATACACGCTATCATTGCAAAATGAAGTGTTAAACAAATAAATGCAATTGTTACATTAAGGGCTTCTTTTGCAATTTAATATGTCATAATATACTGCTCAAAATAATTAAAGGATATTGCAGTTTTACGTGAATCTTGTGGCTGGGTAACTTTTTAGCTGATTGATACATGGTCGACAGACGTAGTAGGTTAATGGTGAATAAATTACACATGTTTGGCAGAAAAAAAATGCATTTTGTAGCGCATTTGTGTACAAAAGGAAAAAAGCACAATTCGTTTATATGAGAAAAAAGAATAAGAAAAGGTGTTTTATTCATAGGAAATCATTTTCAGTACGGGGTATGGTTTCCACGAACGGCCAGCAACGTTGAGCACCTTTGAGGCATGGAGTCAATGAGGCTATTAATCACGAGTTGGGGTATTCTGTCCTACTCTTCCAGAAGAAGCTCTTTTCAGTTCTTGGAGAGTTTTGGGGGTAATTGGTGGCCAGAAACTCGTCTTCCTAGAGCGTCCCAATCGTGCTCTATTGGATTCATGTCTGGAAAACACACTGGTCATTCCATTCGTACGATTACTTCCTCGAAAATTAAATCCTCCACCAGGTTTGCATGATGTGGCATGCAGTTATCATCCATTAAAATGAAGTCATCTCCGATTGCTGCAGCGTAAGGGATTAAAATAGGTCTGTGGATCTCATCCCTATACCGGCAAGCAGTCAGAGGTCCATCTCGAATGATGTAGAGGTATGTGCGCCCGCCAATGGAGATGCCACCATACACCAACACTCCCCCACCGCCACATCTGACACTTTCGTGGACGAACGCAAGATTATTCCTACTGCCACGGTCCCTCCAGGTGAAAATACGCCTATTATCCGGATGAACAGAAAAACGGGACTCGTCAGAAAAAGAAAAACATTGCTCCATTCATTTCTCCCCCCAGTTCACATGCTCTTTTGCCCACTCCCTGCGGTCGCGACGATGCCTTGATGTTAGTCTAACACGTACCATCGGTCGGCGAGCATACAGACCTACACCATGAAGCCGGTTTCGAACAGTCTGAGTGGAACCCGTAATACCAGTAGCCGAGCGAAGGTGTTGTTGGAGAAGAGTAGCGTTCATATTTCGGTGTCTCCGAGCCATTTACATTAAATAACGATTTTTATTTGGCATTGTTGCCCGTCTACGACCTGGTCCTGGTCTTCGGCCTGCATTTTCAGTCTCCACAAAACGGTTCCAGATCCTGGAAATCACACTTTGTGACACTCCAATGGCTTGCGCTACTTCGGATTGAGTTTGGCCCCCTTCTAACCTACCAACAATTCTCCAAGTTTCTGAATCGGTTAAATGACTTCGCTGAGACATCGTACTCATCGAAACAAAGCAGTCACTGAATATCGATCATCCTTGTCTTTATTTCAGTTGAAAGTCAAATTTCATTCGCTGCCGCTGAAGCGACGTTTTTGACGTCGAACTCAAAATTAGCATACTCCACAGTTTGAAAATTAGAAAAATTTGCATTTGTGATTCTCTTCTTCCATTTTGGCAAATAAAATTTCGTTTATATCTTTATTTTATATAAAACTTGCAATGTCATTTAATTGTTTTGAGCAGTGTAGTTTAAGTTGTTGCAATAAAAAAAAATTGTACCACAAAATTTAGTAAGTTTTTGAAGTGAAACTACTTTATCGGCGTATGAGAAAAATTTTGCGTCACGTTTTTCTGTTACGCGCCATATTTACCTTGATACTCTTACGGTCGATCCGCACGAAGTAGTACGTTTTCCCCATTTTTAAAAATTACATCCTATCCTTTCCTTTCATTTCAGACAAAATATAATTGCAGAATCGGAAAGATCATTCATTTTGCCATGATTCTGTATAATGGTTTTTTTTTACAAAATACTGCTATTTTCTATTTTTTATGATTTTTTTTTAAAAATGAGTCAAAATTAATGCATTTTTATGACAATGATTTCTAAATCATTGCGCAATAAGTGTTTTTCGTGTTAAGGAATTGATATTCTACACTAAAAAAATCCATGCCTTTCTCTTTTATAATCAGTAATTGAAAAAAATAAAATTTTAAAACTTTTTTTCACGATTTTTCAAACACTACTCAAAATTTTAATTAAATATTTAATAACGTGAATGTTTCCTAAAAAAATCTCACGAAACTTTTTGTTCGAGTGTAGAATTATGTTATCCTTATCCTGTACAAAGATTGAAAAAAATGATTGAAAATTATAGATTTTCAAAAACTTTTTGTGTTTTTCGTTTTTCAAACTTTTTAACGATAATCTAATAAAACAGTATTTCTGTTATATTTTTTGTTTAAAAATTACTCTTGTTTGTAATTGATTTGTGCAGTTTTAAAGCATTAACTTAAAAATTAAGCCTTTAAAAAAATAAAAACTTTAATAAAAAAACGCGATTTTACATGTGCGAAAATTCCCTAATTTTTAACGCATTTTGAAGTTCCCAAGAGGATTTTTCGCGCATGCGCATTAGTGGCGACTTTCTCAGAAACCAAATAGAATGGACTCGATGCACTTGACGTCATAATCACATGACAATAGAATAAATAAACAACAACGTGTTTCATTCGACTGAGTTTTTGGCTTCATTTTCGAATTTGTACATCTGCTTATATAACAAAAAGAAATACTCTGCATATTAAATTGTCAAAAGGCAGTTCCACTGAAATGTGAGTACTTTTTAATTATTTAGTTTTCAATGTTTTTTTTTTCCCATTGCACTTTGAAGAACCAAATGATATTTTTTTAATGCCGTTCTATACCATTTAAGCAACTGAATGGATTTTAATGAAACTTTACAATACTGTAGCTTATACATCAGAATAATGCATAGGCTATAATTAATAAAGATATTGTGTTTAATTAAAAAATATATTAATTAAAAATCTTGAAATGCAAAATTGTTTTACCACATAACCGTGAGAGGGCCAAGTCACGTGTTTTTGTCACTTGCCTTGTTTATTTCTAAAACTCCGTAGTTACGTGATAAATAATATTTCAATACAAAACTGATCAGCAAAATCAAAGGATTTATTTTAATTATAATTCCAGTGGATGTCTTACAAAAGTAGTTTTTAAAAGATAAATTGAATTTATCTATGAAAAACAGTCCTCAAATATCAACAACAAGATCCGGCACTACAGTTGATGGAGTTTTTACTCGGTTACTAAATTCTGTGGAATATAAGCCATATATTTCATATTTCAGTTATCATAAGCCATTAATTACGCAAATATATAATAACGATAACAATGATAGCAATAATATCTATTGCGATTAATGAAATGCTATACTAATCTTAGTAGTCATAAGGCGAAATAATTGTATTTTTTGTACCCATGTCTATGATAATAAAAGCCGTTTGCTTAAACTATATCTAATTTATCTTTATTTAAGCAATTTCTGAAAAGTTGTAAATAGTAGATATCTTTTCGAGAAATGATGTCATACACAAGTTTCACTTCTTACGTGTGTACGCTAATACACACACACATTATTTATTGTTTTTACTTTATTTTCTCATTTTTAACGTACTGTATAATTAATTAAGTTTTTAACCTCTATAATTTTCCTTTCTCATTTTGAATCTTCTGTGTGTTTTAAGTTCTTGGTCATTCCTATCAGAAAGATAGGCGAAAAATGTATCGCTACTGAATTACGGAGGAGAAAATATAAATGCCCGACATTTTCAACATTCACCATTAGTGCATGTTTAATGTCGACATTTACCAGAATAAGTAAGAAATAAGGATATTTAGCAAATATTTCGGATATACACCTAGGAACAATGTAAATGTGGACATTCACCAGTGAATGTCGACATTCTCCAGATTTCGGTGTGTGTGTCCCACAAAACACACACACACACACACACACACACACACATATATATATATATATATATATATATATATATATATATATATCTTTAAATTCGTCAGTAAGCAGGTCTTCAAATTGCTTTATGCGGTACTGCATTTACTTGTACTTGGCAGGAAACATAACAGGTTGTTATAGTTTCGAAGTAAGGCTTACTATCTACTTTTTTTCCATCAACTTTAAAAATATAGTAGTAAATACTAGCATGCTATACATTTATCGTTATATTTTAGTAGTATAGTGTACTTTATTTACAATATTTAAACTTCCTCTAATTAATATTATTATTTCCTTTCCCTTTAAATCAGTAATATACGCAAATTACAGTTTAAGGTTTGCTAGCACTAAAACTTGTTTAAACCTACAATCTTGGTTCCAAAGACCAGGAGATTGTTATTGTAATACTGAGGCTAATATATCCTACTATCGTGACTAGTTTACTTATGTTTTATATATATATATATGTATATATATATGTATATATATATATATATATATATATATATATATATATATATATATATATATATATATATATATATATCATGATTTTGATACCGAAATCAGAATAAAAGTTAGAAAAATGGACGACCTTTATTCAATCATTTATACATCTGTTCTGACACTGAGAGCAAGGAGGAAAATAGCACGCCATGGTGGTGGTTTCAAGTGGGTAACACTTGAAAAACATGCGGTAAGTACCGCGGATTTGACGAGGGTAATTGAAAGTTAATGCTGACATATGTTGACTATTAAATCTAATGATCTGGAATTAGACATGCTTATTAGCTAGGCCAATTTTCGGAAGAAAAAAAAGGTGATTAGTTTGGTACTTGAAGATGTGAACTGAGAAAGATGAGTCAAGTGTGTGTGCTAGATAGGGCATTTAATTTTTAATTTAATTTAATTATCCTTATATATATATATATATATATATATATATATATATATATATATATATATATATATATATATATATATATAAATATTTATATAATAAATGTTAGTAGCAAATTAGTAGTTATAAATAACTTATTTCTTCAACATTAAAACACAAAAACTTTTAAAAATAGCGATTTTTTAATCATTGCTCTTATTATATTTACTACCTTATAACTACATATTATTATATGTGAATAATTATTTGAATAAATAATTTTAATAAAATAATTGGATAAATAATAATAATATTAATATAGTGTTATTATTAATGAACTTGAGGTAAGAAAGAAAAAATAATTCTGCTCGAAGGGTAAAAGAAATATTCTAAAAAAAGGTGTCGCTAACACACATAAATTCTCCAAAATAAGAACGTAAATAAAAAAAACAAAAAAAATCATAAGGAACGAAAGTAAAAGTATAGAAAATGTGAACCAGGTTATATTTAATTTACTGAAATGGTTAAGTGCACGGTATACAATATTTTTTTTAAGACCAGATGTGTTCTAAAACTAATTAAGCGTGTAAATATAAATGCAGAAATGTATATCAATATGTTTTGAGGTTATGGAAACACTTTAGAATATCTGTTATTTAAAAAAAAATGTATTTTTCCTTCATGTGCAAAACTGGAAATTTGGAATAAGAATGGTGTATTTAAACAATACAATTTGCAAGAATACAATGTTTTTATTCAATTTTCAACTATTAATTTAATAATACGGTTGTTCTTCTTTTTACTATTTCAGTTTGTAATTTTACATTTGGATCACATAATATTTTGCAAAAGCATGTTCAAAAAATTTTGAGCTACACAGACCGGTTTAAAACCATGTGCTCTGTCGGAGTTTTAAATATATTTTTTTCTATGAGGCGAAATAAATATATTCGGCATGTTATATGTTTCGTTTATAGTTTTTTATATTAAATATTTTAAATATATATCTACCAATGTATTACTTTTCATAAATAAATGTACTAACCATTTATTTCAGCATGTAAAAAATAATCTTTGAAGTATACTTTACAACAAAATGACATTACGTTGCTCAATAAATTAACAGAATTCCAAAGGAAAAGAGGCCGTTTACTTGTTCTTGCCCTAACAACTCTAGTTAAAAGTTAAGTTAATCTAGGATTTTTAACACCCTAACTCATTACATTAAAATTATATTTTTTCTAACAAAGCAATTTTAGTACAAATGTTTTAACTGCATCTTTAAAGAGTTTCCGTTTAATAGATAAAACCGTTAGATATTTTCATATGAAAATATATTACCTTACGTGTATATATTTTAGTGCACACATAACATCAAAACATGTATGCGTATCTTTCCCGACTTAATAATTGCGACAAATATTATTTAAGAATATTATTTCTACTATATATATGCAATTGTATCTTTCTGTGTGTATGTCAGTGTGTTTTTTTTTACATAATCTATTTATTGGCTATAGATTTATATTTATTTCAATGTTATCGGAAAAATGTCTTATCCCTTTAAGACCCAACCCGCACGATTGTGTGGGTTAGATTTTTTACACGACTTTGCTTCTGGAATAGTCGTATGTTAGAAAATTCAGAATCAAACAATTGAGCATATTTGCAATAACACTGTTAAGTATCTATTTTTATCAAGAAACGGTGGTTGTAGTCCATGCTTTATTTTCATTTGACAAATCTAACTTTTTTAAAAATACAATCGAAACACATCTTCTATTTTCAGTCGTAAATAGTTAATTATCAACATATTTCTGCTTGTTTGTGTAAACATTTTTGTCCCTTAATGTTTAAATAATTGTAAAATAAAAAATATATATTATCTACAATTTATTAATGTTGCTTGCAGGGATTAAGATTTCGTTATCCGCCATATCATGTGACTTGGGCTTTGTTTGAGTCCCTGCAGGCAACATCAACCCCTTTTGCTGAGTCCCCCCTGTAAAGGCAAGTGCTTATCATGCGAGTTTTCTGTTCTATTTCGATAACTTTGATAGAAGACTAAATAAGGACTAAGGATATTGTCATATAATTATTGTTTTTTTCTTAGGGGTTGCCCCGAACGAGTTCCTTTTTTCTTTTTCTCGCCTCTTTTTTTAAATTAATTTTCTCTTCCATACATTTGTTGGGGGATATGGCATTTTTTTCACCCTTATATCCCTGATATATGCATCCTTATATCCTTTATGCTTCCTTAGTTTTTCGGTGGAAGTTGGTAAGGTGTGGTCTAATTTTTTATTGTGTTAAATATAATACAATGTTCTTATCCATTTTATTATATTTCTTGAAAAACTGTGCTAACTTTTAACCAAAATCTCTTTCATGTGCCTAAACGAAAAAGTGTAACTCCTATAATTTCACAGAGGATGGTTTCACGCTAAAAGCCCAACCCGCACCACCATGCGCTTACCGTCTACATTTGAGAGACAGAGGGATTTTTTCTTTTACTATTTTTTCCAGGGACATTGAGGTCGGTATTTTGATTATAATCATAAGAATTTAGTATTTAAAATATTTCGGGTCATAAAAATTTGTAACATATAAAAAAAGCCGCAGACGATATTATTTTTACATGTTATTCAGAATTTTATTTTGCACAATTAAATGCCTTAAAAAATATTAACCAATTCAATTTATTTCCCTACGATTTTTTTTTCTTTTGCATACGTCTCATTTTGTTTGCTAAATATTTTTTTCTTTAAATAGTTTATGTGTTTAACGTTTGAGCATATTTTTCTATTTAAAAAATCTACATTTTTCATAAGTTAATTTGTTTAAGTAATGCACATCATTCAATAAAAACCCTCCTTTCTCAATCAATAAACAATACTTTTAATTTTTTTATGAATTTAAACGACTTTTAAAGTGGCTGAAACACTTATTGAACTAAAAGTATTATTTTAATAGTTTTCGTTTATAGTTTCTTCTTTGTTATCATTCTGAATTAAACCTGATATATCCTAAACATTTATTACTTCCTCATAGTCAATCAATCCACCGCTCTCAATACTATTAGCTTGGAATCCTTTCGGAATACTGAGGCATTAACTCACATTCACGAGTTACTTGTCTTTTGATCACTAAATTAGGAAAGACCCCAAGACATACTTGTCAGTCCTATCCTTCCTTGTTTCAATCACTCAAGAGGAACTTGATCTAAGAAAGTTCCAGTGTTTGCAATTAAATCGCATGGATTGCTGCGGCAAAGCATTTCGTTGTCATGGCAGTGCTCTTAATTGCCTTAAAGGTAATGCTTGTAGTGTGCACTATGTAGTTAGCTTGTGTTTACGGTCAACTCAGAGAAGTGAATAGAAAAAAAATAACGAAGGAAGTGTTTGCTTATATTCCGATAAAACGTTGAGCAAGGTATTGCGTGTTTATATATATATATATATATATATATATATATATATATATATATATATATATATATATATATATATATATATATAAGATTCGGATGTTTTTCTGTGAGACTGGATAAATATTTTTTTTGTAAATATTGATCGTTATAGAAAGTATCGTTCATAATAATGTTATTACAACAGTGCTTTTCAATCTTTCAATATTGGCCACCCAATTTTCAATTATCATTTTCATTGCACCGCCTTTACAATATCAATGTACTGAATGCAATAAAAATGAACTTGAACCTAAAGCTGCACTACAACTTTAATTATAAGCTGTACAAATTATCAAGATAAATATTAAAGTGGGGATATAATTTTGCATATGATGAGCATGGAAGCCATTAGTAAATACCAAATTTGTTCTTAGTTTAGTGTTGATAACTTAATTATCAAATACATTGTGTGGTACTGATACATTTATAAGAATATAATAACGATGTTAATGCGTATTTCATTTCTTATTATGTAGGTATGTATTTGAATTGCTTCCTTTCAGTAAATTAAAAAAATAGTAAACAATTAGTTATTAATATTAATTAATTATATATATATATATATTTTTATTTTCGACTTTTCGATATGCTCGCTCCACTCACTTAGATTTATCATGGGAGCGTGCCCCACTGTTTGAGAAACGACGTATTACAAAGTTTAAGTAAAAATTGTATCTAAAACTTATGAATCATTTAACGTTTCTTAATATTTTCAAAATTGTATGCACAGTCAAGATAATTTAAAAATCGGGCTTGATGTAAGAAAAGAAAAGAAAGCAGTGATTTTTTGAAGGATTTCAAATATTCTCTTTATATCAATAATTACTTAAAAATATATAGATTGGATAGCATGAATATATTCCTTAAGACCTAGAATATATATATATATATATATATATATATATATATATATATCGGATTTTTTGAAAACTTAGTCAATTAAGTAAAGCGTAAAATTCTGTTCTATAGGTTCGGAAGTTTAATACGTATATGCATTTATTTCATTTTTAGAATCCATTTCATTACAAATTCGCTTGAGAATTACATTTAAGTAAAAAAGTTATAAATGTCAGTTTTAAATGAAAAAAAAGTTTCAAATGCATGTTACCGTATTTATATAACATACCCAAATATCCTTTAATTTAATTATTTCTTTCATTTCATATTAAGCAGCATAAAAACAATTATAGAAAGTTATAATTTATTATCTTTACTTTGCAATATTAAAATGAAAAAAGCATGCGTTGTCCTTATCTTTCTAAAATGTATTCTTAACATTAAATAATCCCAACATATTTAAAAAATTAGAATATATCTCATTTTTGTAATAAATAAACAAAATTAAGCTTTCAAACATTGTAATAATTGTTTTCTTATACTTATTTAAAATTATTTTTCCGTTTAGTGATAAGTTTTTTTTTTTGAATCGCATTTTTCAGAATTAGAATCTCCATGCAGTCATAGCTGATTTTGGACATAAGCATCAAGTTTAACTATGTTCCAGACAAATTTGAGTTCTAATTCCTTTAGGGATTTTAAGGAATTTAATAAGTGCTTATTCTCAATGAATCCATGCTTCAAAATTTTCGTATAGCATAAATATTAGAATGTTAGGATTTCATTTCATGACTTGCCTTCATCACTTGAGCATCTCGAAGAAAATTTGCGAACTCCATCTTCAAAAAGCCTAGTGTATGAATACATGTGTTTAATTCAACCCAAAGCATATAAACTATTTAGAATTCGGGAGCGTTGAGATAAATATTTTAATGAAACAGGAATTTTAAAACAGCTTTCAAAATTCACAAAATGCTAGCATAAAAATTAATTGCTACAAAATATTTGCATATCAGCAAAACATATGAACAGGAATGTGATGACATTCCTGAGCAATTGTGTACAAAGATGAAAATTTTAATTCTGGTAAGGATAAAACCATAAAAAAAATAATTTTTTTGTTGAATCATTTTTGGAAATAAACGCTTTAAATATGATTGATGAAATTCTTAAATACACAATCCAACATATAGATCATTTATAAATCAACATACACACTGAAAAAGTTTTTCATGTTAAGAGTATGAAGGCAATATTTTTCATCTATAAAATCGAGGAACTAAAGAAAGCTTTCACTAAAAATCCCATGTGGCTGCTAGTGCAAAAAGTAAAAGCCCAACCACTGAAAGAGTGATTTTTTTTTCTTCCCCGTATTTTTTTAAAATTTATATTCTTATTATTATAGCGAATTCAAAGAAAAACGAATTTTTTATCAGATGAAACTTCGAGAAATAATTATTTCATTTTCGGTAATTTTTCTCTCTTTTTTTTAAATATCTTAAAGCAAATAATTGATATGAATCACTGAGTTATCTGAAAATGAGTACATTTTCAAATTAAGAAATGGTAGACAGAAAAAAATATGTTGACCAAATTCAAATAGCGTGAGTTATTTCCACATTTGCAATTAATTGAATTGATCAAATATGTTCCAAGAAAGATAAAAAAGTAACCATATTTATTCCACATGAATTACATTCATTTTTATTTAAAAAAAATATGGAAAAAAAACATAGTATTTGGGGAAAAAATAAAATTTGGAAGAAAAATGCTTCATTTGTTACTTCAGCTTTTGTGTAAGAGTATTTTGCTTTAAAAAAATGCTCTCTTTGACTTAGTTATTTCTTCTATTTTTTTATTATTATTCTTACAGGATAATCAATGTGATCCATTTTTTTAAAGTTGGCTTTTTGAAAGTAAGCAAATAATTACTTTTTTTTTTCTGCAACGTGTGTAAACTCTATGTAAATACTTGAGAAGAAAATATTAATTGTGTTCCAAATGTTTTCGCTTTCAATTTAGCTAGTATTTTATCAATTAATTATTCTGAATTACCTTTAGATTTTGTTAATTTACGAGGAAAATGTACAATGATTTATACAAATTTTTTTATTGAAAAAATAAACAATTCATGAAAGTTATTTTTAACAATTAAAATTCTTTTAAGAAAAATACTCTACTGAATCTCTCATCCCTTGTTTTTTTTTCAAATGTTAACATACATGCGTTCTTGTTAATTCAGCAACTGGTTATTTCATGAGATTTTGATCTTAAAAGTAACTAGAGATTTTTGTTAACGTTATTTTATAATTTTAATAGTCATTCTCTTATAAAATAAACATACTAGTCAGTTGTACAGTAGGATGGGCTTATTTTTTTTTATTTTTAATCACTGTATTCTGAAAAATTAGAAGATTACCTTGCTAATAAAAAATTGAAAGAAAAATCCTAGTTAAATATATATTACACTTGATTATCACTCTTCAAATATTACAAAAAATGAAGAACTCGGCCAACTAATCATTTTTTTTTAATTTTTAATTTACTAATATCATAACACTGTCCTTTTCAATGATACGAAGTTTGCAATAAAATAAGCGGAAAAAAATGAAAAACCAGTAAATTTTAAATACTTGTTATTATCGTAAAAAAATCGATAAACATATTTCCATGCAAAATTAGAAAGTATTCATTGTTTTTTTTACTTCAACTTCAATAAATTAATAGAAAAAAAAAACTTTTTAAAAATGCAATAATACATTTTTTTTTATTTAAAATATTTTTAATGTTGTTCACGTGAACGTACTATTAAGTATAAATATTTAAAGTATCCAATGTATTAATCAAAGGCAAATGAACTAAATTTTGACTTCTGAAAAAATCCGCGTGGTATTGATCTTGTATTGATTTCGGATCTAATTTTTCCTGTCTAGCTGCTGTTGTTTCACGCTTGCACTTCTAACAAATCGAATGATAAAACATTTCTCTACTCTAACTTTGTATCTAAGGTAACGGAATAAAACGTAACGCAATCAAAGGAATTCCACTCATTTTAACTCCCTAAATAAAATTTTTCTTTACCCCAAATTCAGATTTCTTTGACAAAAACATTCCATGACAAAAGAACATTTAAATGCTGATGCTTAAACATATATTATTTTGAAGATTTAATCTTTTTTATGTATTGAACTTTATTTAAAATGTGATAGTAGAATTTTCTTAATATATTAATAATATTTGTGGTACTTATGAACTATTTGTACAATTTTGTACTTGAAAACAATGGGGTAGACGCCTCTTTATTAAAAAAAATGTAATTCATGTAGCCGCGTTACGAAATTTTAATATTTGTGGTTGGAGTTATTTATTCTTATTGGATATTTATTATTATTGGATGTATCAAATTTAAGAATTCCGTAGGTAGAAGTTTATTTATTAAAACCTATCATTTTGTTTCAGCCATTCCCATGCTTTGAATCTGCATTTGGGTCCAGAAGAACTTATTTATCGCATTCAGATTTAGTGCGGGCTCTGCATTTTTAAGTACAAGTTTTAGTTACCCCTATATAATAATGGATTTGGATATTCCTATCCATTACTTTCAACAGATTTTTGCTCTGTATTATTAACATAGAGGGAGAAGGTTGGCTAGCCGCAAAACAAGTGCAGCCCCATTTTTATATAAACTATTTTATATATAAGCTGTCATAAGTCTGCAATGTTTGTAATACTGAACCATTATTTTTTTTTTAGAAAATTCGATTGTTCATATGTCCTTCATTGTGTGGTTTGCTTAATGCCTATGTGTTTTTCGATTTTGATTGTTGGATGTTCATCTCTCGTTTTTATAGAATTAGACTATATATATATATATATATATCGCAGTGAAATGATGAAATTAGGAATTTGCTTAAATCCCTGAGGAATATGATCACTTCACAGGAGATGATAAAACAGTGTCTATACAAGGTCATTTTCCTTATTTAAGTAAGTAACTTGATCAACCCGGAACGGTTTCAGTGAAATGATGAAACAATATTGTCAAGTGTTTAAAAGTGTTTACATAACAAATATGGTGCATAGTTAAATGTAGATTAATTAATACATCAATAATCATTGAAATACTAATTCAGTAATCTTAGAAAATAATTAGATAATTAGGTTGTCTTTTGAAGGTTATTTGCTGTAAGAATTCAAGAATTTTTTGTGTCACCTCGCCTTACAGAAGTTGCTAATTAATTATTTTTTACAGCACATCTTTTGTTTTACACTGTAAATTGAATTGCTTACACGAACACTTAAATCCAAATCATTCACCTTTAAATAAGGATAAATGTTCTGCAAAAAAAAAAAAAAAAAAAGATTTATCAAGGGAATTGTTTTGGTAAATGTTGTAGTAGCTATTTGATACACTTTTCTAGTTAGACATTTTTTTTTATAATTTCAACTGAAGTACCAATTTGGTATAAATTGTTTTTTTAAATTTAAAATGATCCTCTTTATATTGTTTCCATCTAATAGACCTTAATTTAGGTTTATGCACTGAAGCTGTGAAATTCCCTAATAATTTTTTTAATCTCTTCAAAGAAATTTATTTCGTTTTTTTCAGCTGATCTTTTCAGATGATTTGCAGCACTTTTTTCCTGGATCTTTAATGTTCTCTTATTATTGGCATTACTAGAGCAAAATCTTGGATACATACCCTTCGCTTCCTAATGTTTAATCACATCATGCGTGCGCGGGATTTTTTCTGATTTTCCATCAATGGGTCTCATACATTATGTTCTAGATAAAAAAACACTTAACTAGCTTTATGTCTAGGACTACCATTTACAATACAGCGCACTAGCAACAGGCTTGTAAATTCTTGTATGACGGCAGCTGTAAACTCACCACCATTGTCGCTTTGTAATATATGAGGACAACCTACTATAAAAAAATATTTTTAATTGCTCAAGTCCTATTTCAGAAGCTCCTTTTGAAGTCAACTATCAAAGAAAGCTGACATTCATCGCGTGGTCTTAGTAGCTTAATCCTTATCTAGCACTTGCTTCATATTTTTTTTCATTTGATCTTTGAGTATCAAACTAATCACCCATTTATTTCTTCCACACATATGGCCTAGCCAAAAAACATGTCTAGTTCCAGATCATTATATTAAACAGCCCATATGTCAGCATTAATTTTCAGGTCTTCATGAACATACAAAAATTTAAGACACTTAAATTTAATTTCGGGAGAAAAATAATAATCTTGGCATTCCTCTAAAGACGACTTCAGCTGAAAACGCAATATCTGCTATAAAACTATGCACCATCCCCACTAAAATACTCATCATAGAAACGGTGCTGCCATATATCTTGGAAGAGCGGATTTCAAAGAATATTTTTGCGAAGTATTGGTAGAATATTCTTTCTAAATTGTGTGGTGTGGTAGTTAAGAGAAGGGGGTGCCAGCTCAGGTGTCCTCCACGTCACTTGACCATGGTTCAAAATTACGTGGTCCGTTGCCAAAAGCCCTCGTGTAGCTCAACAGTGCAATGCCAATCTTCACTCACTCCAAAAAAAATACACTACTGTAGTTAAAATTATTTTTTATACTTAAAAATGCAATATCTTCCTATTCAATTAAAATTATAGCGCTATTAATAACTACTAACCACAAACAAATTTTGAAAATGTGTCCAAATGATGCAGTGTGAAAGAGAAAGTTCATTTACTTTAAGTACCAGAACCGATAAAAGCATTTATTTAAAAATAAATCAATTTCTTACTACGAAATGTGCATAAAAAATCGTAAAAAAAACATTCAAAGAAAGAGATTTATCATAACCTCTACCTTCAATACTTAGATTTATTCTGAAATAAAAAAATAGGAACTATGCTGTTCACAGGAATTAATTAGAAGCAAGCGCCTTGCGTAGCCAAAAGAAAAAGGGTTTCTTCATAAACAAAAGATACATATATGCTGTCGTATGCTTTTTTGCAGCGCACGGCAGATTTGCTTGCAGATGATAGAATTTTTTCCTACTTACTTGAAAAATATCGTTAGATTTTGGACACTTCACACAATATCTTTATAAATTATAGCATACGCTATAAATTATAGACTATGTGTTATTTTGATGTATAAGGTATATTACTCTGTAAAGTTTAATTAAAATCATTTCAGATGTTTTTCCGTGAAAGACGGCCAAACATTCTCACAAACCTTTGCATTTTTAATATATATATATGTAAGGATAATTAAATTAGATTAATAAATTAAATTCCCTATCTAGCACTTTACTCATCTCAGTCCCCATATTCAAGTATCAAACTAATCACCCATTTGTTTCTTCCGAACATATGGCCTAGCCAATAAACATGTCTAATTCCAGATCGTTAGATTTAATAGTCAACATATGTCAGCATTAACTTGCAAGCACCATCTTCAAAGCAGCGATACTTACCATATGTTTTTCAAGTGTTATCCACTTGAAACCCCCACCATGGCGTGCTTTTTCCTCCTATCTCGGTATCAGAACAGATGTACAAACGATTGAATAAAGACCGTCCCTTTTTCTAACTTTTAATCTGATTCTGTCTCCAAAATCATGACAGAATTAATTCCGACAGGATCTTATTTGCCACTAAATTTCAAATTTTAACGTAAAAAACTAATCTTTTTTATAAAATAATTTTAATATAAAAACTAAAGCCAGCGACCATAATAACTGATATGGAGAATTTGACAGAACACCGAATGCACCATATGCCAATATGCTGAAGACGTCGGATTTCCAGAATAAAAAATGGTACGGAAAAAAGAAAAAAATGTGCTTGTGATCCCCGGAAGAACATCGCTCTTAAACCCCGAGAAGAATGCAGTGTTTACCGTCGAACGTTATTTCTACCGTTGCTGAAGAGACCAGCAAATTTGCCATGAAAGAACCAACTTTCGAATGACGAAAAAATAAACAAAACAAAAAGAGAAGCGTGAATTCCCCAACTCAGTGATGAAAGGCGTCCAATCCCTTCCGCCAGAATAATAATAATAAAAAAATATGTTCTTCGAATGGTATTTTGATTTAGTTCCAGTGATACAATGATGGAAGGACCAATATTGATAGAAAAATAAAAGGAACAAATCTTCTTCGCCGGAAAGTCTTCACAGTAATACCGTGGATTGACCAACATCGCATGCCATAGTGAAATACCAATATCGAAATAAATAAAATTTTACTAGTGAAATAACGTGACAACAGCATCTGGATTACCGTTCACCAAGGGTTTCTGCCGTTGCGAAGTGGAGGTCAGTTAGATTATATATTTTCAATTGTAGTAACATTGAAGTAACTGAGTTTTGTTGAACAGAACTTTGCGAAAAAGAATAATATATATGATATGGTATTTAATTTTTATAATATAGTTTTGTTATAAATGAGATATTTTCTTTATATTTTAATTGAGAAAACAAAGTAAATAGGTTTAGTCATACAAAATTTTGAGAAATTTTAATATACTTCTCATAATTTTATCTTAAGATGTCGAATGAGTTAAGAGTTATGATAAAAATTGGTGTTTGAAAGTGAAAGATACAAATTGAGTTTTTAGAAAAATGACTAATGAGAGAACTAATACTAGAGATATTGATTTTTATAAGAAACAAAAAAGTAAAGTCAAGTTGTATTCTTTTCTCCATTGAATTCAATTGTTTTGTTAATTATTTTATTCAGCAGTAATCTTATTGCATGTCATTTAATTTTTTTTATTTTGAAATTGTGTGTTTTGATATACTGGCCATATATCAGCATTCACTATTTATTAAAATTTTCCTTATCTAAAATTAAAATTAACTTAATAACTTGAAGTCTAATTTTTGGATATTATACAGTGGATAAAGGGAGAATACAATCATTATAATTTTGTATATGTCTCGAAACATAAAGAGGACAAACTTGTTTAGTTTGATATGTACACCTCTCATTGTTTCTTATCAGCATGGACCCCTGAACATCTGTGAGTTGATCACGCAGATTTCTCAGAGATGTGTTCAAAAATTAAATAAGGTGATACAGTTTATATTAGTGAATGTGTGATGATCCAAGAGAGAAAATCAAGAATTTTGTCTATGAAATGATTTTTAGAAGGTTACAGGAAAGATTCAAAATATTGTATGCTGAGTGATATTGTTAAGTTACAGTGAATATTGAGAAAGTTTTCATACATACTAAAAGTTATTATTGAAGTGAGTCCACTTTTCCGACTCAAAAATAATAAAAAAGTGCTCTTATATTCTTGAATTCTTTTATTCCTATATTCTTATAATTTTTATATTTTATAACAAATGTGAAATAAAATATTGTTTATTGTGTTGAATAGTGCATATAAGTTGTGTGTTATACACCGTTTTCATATTATTAATAATTTCATTTTATTAGTGTCTATATTTTTTTATCTTTTTAAAAAGGTATTTCATATATGCAAAATGTATGTAACAACATAAGGTAGTACTACGATGGCGCCAGAGTAGATTTTTATACAAAATTTTTATTTTAACATTTGTATGATTTCATGTATTTTTATATTTACTATCTTATTGTTTGATATATTTTTTTGAAAATATCTACCAGCTATAATACGAATCTATTATTATGAAGGAATAGGAGGAAACGCGCGAGCTCTTTTTCTGGATGTCGAATAGATTTAAACAAGCCAATCTTCAATTATATGTATGGAAAATCATTTTTATCAATTAATTGTCATTACTGTGTTTGTTGTTATAGTTTCGTTTATTATATTGCATTTTGATTTTAGTATTCCTATTGCTTAAATATTTCTTCTGTGTGTAATATGTCTTTCTAAATCATGTTATGTATTGTTTTGTGTTTGTTGAGAATAGATTAAGTTTGTAAAGAGAGAAAAAATCACGCCATGACTCCTTTTTAAAATTGGGGGGCAATGGTAAGGATAATTAAATTAGATTAAAAAATTAAATTCCCTATCTACCACTTTACTCATCTCAGATTCCCATATTCAAGTATCAAACTAATCACCCATTTGTTTCTTCCGAACATATGGCCTAGCCAATAAACATGTCTAATTCCAGATCGTTAGATTTAATAGTCAACATTAACTTGCAAGCACCATCTTCAAAGCAGCGATACTTACCATATGTTTTTCAAGTGTTATCCACTTGAAACCCCCACCATGGCGTGCTTTTTCCTCCTATCTCGGTATCAGAACAGATGTACAAACGATTGAATAAAGACCGTCCCTTTTTCTAACTTTTAATCTGATTCTGTCTCCAAAATCATGACATATATATATATACATATATATATGTATATATATATATATATATATATATATATATGTATATATATATGTATATATATATACATATATATACATATATATATATATATACATATATATATGCATATATATATATACATATATATATATATATATATATATATATATATATATACATATATATATACATATATTTATACATATTTATATATACTTAGAAACTGCTTCTGTATAATATATTTCCTATATTATGATTAGGACTTCACAACATAGCCTGAACTAGGATTTTGAAGCATTCGCATTATTTTTAGAGTTATTATTATTTAAAATCATAACTGGTGTATTTTTATAAAAAAATCTCCAATTCCGTGCGTTAAAATATAAATAACTCTATCTCTAATTTATATACTTCTAAAAAGTCTAGTTTTGACAGGAATTCACTGGAATTTCACGATTCAAATAACAAAAACTAAACATTTGCAAAATCAAGAATTACTGTTTAAGGTTAAAGAAATTCAGTGATATATAATATAATTATGTTTAGGATAAAATGTACTTCTCATTATGCTGTCAACGATAGGTTAATTGTAGATATTTCATGTTCAAGAGTACGTTTTTTTATTATTATTTTTGATCACGCTGGGGCACCTCTCAATCGCAGGGCCTCGGTACATAACACCCACCGTATCCTCCAGATGGGTGGTCCGGGATACAGGGGAGTGGTAACAAGCGAAAATAGAGCTTTGCGAATCCTGACTAGTTTATTGCATCATATGCCTGAAACAGTTAAGGGATATGATAAAATCACTTACTTTCATCAGAAAAATGGCCTTAAAGATACTTTAATTTAACCTTTTCCGTGAATTGAGCATATTCCTTAGGCATTTGATCAGATTCCTAATGTACCGGCGACATACAGCCATATTTAATTAAATCTTCTGTCAAATGTCAAATGATTCTTTCTGCGATGCTGTTCTAAAACATAAAAGGATCATTATTAAGAACAGCAGCATTATATTTTATATAAACATTCATTAGTTCAATTTGTCACCCCCTCTTCCTTTTTTTGAAGAAGTGGCATGTCAAAATCAAGGATTGGGGGAAACGATGATAATGATACAATTGCAAATAATGAAGCTAAATTCACTCAGTGTGATGTGGGTCTAAGACATCTTTTAGATGCATTTTATTTATTTCTAGAATTTTTTATTGAAATTAATATATTTTTTATTTGATGAAGAAGGATTTTTTTTGCTATAACCAAATATATATATATAATATATTTAATTTTAAAATATATAATTCATTTTGAAAATTTATCTGTTCCGTTTTAGCCTTTAACGTGCTATATTATGTACTATTTCTGTCTTCTCTTAAAGTCTATATAATTTATTGTTCACCTAAAAATACTCAAAATATTATTTAAAAAATTAATTTATTAATTATTTTTTATCCTTCCATCTTAATTGTTACTATTTTCCATTCAAATGTTTAAAGAATGGGTATAACCGCTAGTACTAAATTTATTTAGATCGCAGCTAGAGATGAATAGTAATGTTGTCTTCATTCACGATATAGCTTAACTGAGTTGTCAGAAAGTATTAATTGCGTATTGCTTCGAGAATGTGAAGGTGCTTAAAAAGATTTAAGCATTGACCAAGACCAGTTATTCTCAAACTTTCAATATTTGTGCCCCAATTATCAATCATAATTTTCATTGATCTCTACTCATACAATAACATTGCATTGAAAACAATAATAATGTACGTTGGTACTAAAGCTACAATACGACCTTTATTATAAACCACACAGATTTCAAAAATAGATATTAAATTTGGTACATGTAACTTTTAAGTAATAGATATTTTTCGTAAGATACTTCTAAGTACCGTATAATGCGGCTTATAACATGCATCAGTGTATTGTGCGCACAAATACTTTCAATCTGCATTTTTTGGTTTTTAAGTATATCCGCCGTATAACGCTCAAACTGTTTTTTTGACGAAGGAACCTGAAGTATATTTGTGCAAGGCTATTACGTTTTGAAGTCATTTAATCGAGATATTATCCCAAGATTATGAAAAAAGTAATATACTTCTAGAACTCAACAACACTTTAAGTTCACTATAAATGTCGTTCATCTTAAATAAACAGTATTCCGATCTATGAAGAAATTTTAATTTTTTTCTTTGTTCTTATTTTTTATCTATAAAGTGCGCATTATTTTATCCGACGTATAACGCCCACCCATAAACTTCAACCTTATTTTTGTTTTTAAAAGTGCGCTTTATACGCCGGATTTAAAGGTAAAAAAAAAGTTTTATGTTATGTTTCCTTTTTTAAAGTTTAAATTGGAACAGCTTACAATGAAAGTGAAACGTGTGTTTTTATTAAGTCAGAATATAATTTGTATTTCTTCCATCCGATAACTTATGCTCGAGTCCACTCGTAAGATTAGCACACCCACTAAGAGGTTAAGTCCCACAATCTGAGAAACACTAACCTAGACACTGTTATGTCTGCGCCAGGAAAGTAAAATTATTTACAAAAGTGAATGGCACTTAATTGTTTTCTTTTCATAAGAAGCAATGTTGTGTAAATAACTACTACTACATATACTAGTATGATGGCTTTCTTTCTGTGGTAAATTGAATGTTTTTGGTATAAATTTACAAGTAATTGGTCAAATCTTACAATTGTGGAATCCTTGAAATTTACTACGCGGACTTGAGGAGTTCGTCAAAAGTGAACCATTTAATTCAGATATATGCACCGATTTTAATTTTAAGTTAATTAAGACAGTTTACTTAAATTCTGTATAAATTATTTATAATTACGTATTTAGTTTTCGGCACGTATTTTATTTTTTCTAGTCATAATATTAATTCTAAAAACATTTGCGAAATATAAAAATATGGCTTTACCTGAAATGTTTCAGTTTATTTTTAATTACGATATAAATAGTAAGTGCAGATGTATAAGTTGGTTAAAATCACCCTCTTCAGAGTACACTATAAAAATTTCATTCAATCAATAATAGAATAAACACATTGTTTATTTTTAGTTTTTATAAGAATGCTAAGTCTAAGGCGCATTTTTTAAACATTATCTTGTGTGAAACACAAAACAATATAATTTGTTCTTATCATTTCAGACTTCATATTTTGTGAAACTTAAAAATAAATTTGTTTCATAAAAAATGATTCAATCTTTTAAACTTATGTGTTTTTTCACACTCGTAAAATGTTCACAACAAAATGAGCAAAGTTTAATGGTTTTGAAAAAATCGAAAAGTACACAATTTTCTAACACAAAATGTCTTTGAATTCGGACAATTACCCTGGAATGGTAGAAATAATTTCTAGTAGATCTATTTTTGAAATAAAATTGTAAACTGAAAATCTTAGATGAGAAACGAAACCAAAGATATACTTATTTAGCAATTATTCTTAAACATTCTCTATTACTAAGCCTTGCGATCCATAGAACACAACTATGTTTCTTTTTTAATATATTTACCTTGAATGCGAGTAACAGAGAAATGTTTCTTTATTTTTAATTATAATAGTTGTAAAAAGTTTGTGATGTGCCAATTTTTTTTCAATTGGACATTTCTTAGGACATCCGTTATACTAAAGAAAATGTTTATCTGTACGGCACTCTCAGCTATACTGACTTCCACCTTTATTTGTCATTGAATGATGGTACAATATGTCATCGTAAGTACTAGAAACATTTTGCCTTTGTCACTTGCTGACCAATGAGGATGATAACGGTTCAGAAAGTTCCTAAAAACATGAAGAGTCTTCATTTTAGGGAAACATATTTGTGAAATCAGGAGTGATAATTATTCACTGTCTATAATTTAAAATTTCACCCAAATACTTTCTTATTAAAATAGGTATTTATTAATAGTTTAAGCTGTTTCAATAATACAATAAGAGCTTTTTCAAGACACTGAATAAAAATAAATATATAATTTTTCCCACAATTAAACAATGCAAAATCAATAAATGTATATTTCGTGTTAGTAAAAGGTATATTAACTTGAAATGTATTTAAAACAATTTAGCTATGTTAAATGCATTTAAAATCTAATAACAAGTAAATTTACTAAATATGTTGACATTTTCTTACAAATTTATTTTGACCCAAATATCGTGGTTTGTCGCCAAAACCCCTCGTGTAGCTAAACATTGCGACGTTAACATTCACTTACATGCCGCAAATAGCATAAATTTCTGCACTTGCCGTGTAAATTTAGATTGAAGTAATATGTTAAATTTTGTAAAATTATAAATATTATTATAATTCATCTGAAAATTTAGGTAAATATAATCCAGTTTCTATAATACAGAACTGAACATACTTATCTGTCCTAATGTCAAAGTAAGATTTTCTAAAGATTCATTCTAAAATGTTTTAAAATCGTTTAATGCTCTGAAGCTGTAATTATTAATGTAAGTAAACGCATACGTGACGATTTCATCAAGAACACAATTACATCAAATATGTGTAAGATAAAAATATTATAAGTATCTACATACAATAGATGTTTTACTGAAATTGTGAGTTTGCATTTTCAGTGGTTGTTAAATCTCACTATAATTATAAAAAGAGAAAAAAAATATTCTTTACTTTGTTAATTGTATCTTAATATTCTATAGAGGACTGCATTTTTTCACAAATTTAGAAAAAACTCTAATGAATTTTGTTCCACTATAAAATGTCTTCATTTTAATTTATTCCAGAAGAGCTGATCCAGGAAAATTATCTGAATTGAATTGCGTTGATTGAATTCCTATTCCTTGGTATTTCGTACCACATTACGAAACGCCAAATAGTGCTGTTAATTACGTGAAGAGTGGTGATGTTAATTATTTGAAATACATTGCTTTACATCTGATCCGTAAGACTAGGAAATGATGTCAGAAAAGGAAGTATGTGGATTATTTCCAAGTATTATAATTTGAATAGTTTTTACTTTTGATTAAGTTAACCACACTGATATTTTAAAGTACATAAGAGTATGTTAAATATAACATTACGCTTTTCACCCAAAGTTGAAAAGAATCTTTATGCAACTAGAGACCTTCTATAAGAATATGTTCAAACCTTTTTGTACTGACAGTTTGAGACAATGTGATTTTATGCATAGATCATATTTTGTTTAAATGCACTTAAACGGACATATATCTTTATTTATAATTAATTTAAATTCTTTTAACTGTAGATTGAAACGAATTCTTATTTAGCGAATAAATATTTCATATACTCCATGTGCTAATTTTGTGCTCATTAGAATATTGGAAAATATTTTAAACTCACGGAAAAAATGACATTTTCTGCATGAAATTTTAAGAGAAATAAGATCATTAAGGATAAATAAATTTAAAATAAAAAGAAATAAATCACATTTTAAAGTTAGCATTTTTCAATATTATTATTTCTATTAAAACATTATTATTATATACCTTTTCACATAACTACATTGCATTTCAGTTTAAATATCATACCATAACAGATAGCTCGCTGCGTTACCCAAAGGATAGTTCTGGTTCACTCAAGAAATTCTTTTCACTCTGAATATTGTGCTGACGACACACAGGTGTAAACGTAGTATGTTATACAAAAATAAGACCCTTAATTTCAAGAATATTTTTTGTCTTTTGTAAAGCCATGGATTCAGCTCATTAAGCGTGTACTATAAGGGTGTTATTACTTACGGAATATTTGCTATGTACTTAGGAATTAAGATAAATTTAAGAAAAGAGAAAAAGAGATTATAAATCTGGTGTATAAGAAAATGTTTTACTTAATTTATATATTAAAGGAACAATTATGCATTCTTAATTCCAAGAAGCAAATGTACATTTGATAGTTACAATTAGGATATATACATGCAACATTTCTTTTTCAGAATTTTGGAATTTCCATGCAAGAATTTTGAAAAAAAAGAAATATTTAAAATAGGATGAATGCGTCAACAAATGTACGGAAAAAACGCTCGTGAAGAATGTTTTGTAACAAATTTGTATTTATTAAAATTCCTTTTTCGCGGTGATGCAAATTATATATTGAAAAAGGTTATAGCAGAAAATTGACTTGGTACTAATTTACGAGAGAGAGAGAGAGGAAGAGCGGGAACCGCATTTCAAAATCACTTCGATCTTCCCTTTTGTCCTTAAATTATAAAAGAAGTGATTTTAGCAAGAGCTCAAAAAATTTAATATGCTAATGAGAAATATACATTATTTTTCATCTTACATAAATGCTCCATATATCGCCTTATTCGTTAATTTATGTTTTATTAAATGTTCAAATCTTTTCAGAGAGATAAAGGAAAAAATAATTTACACTGAGTTTTTATTCAAATTTTAGTAAATAATTAACATTAAAACGAAGTATGAATCTTATTTTTTTTTTTTATTCTTTAAAAATAATACTAATAAAAAATTCACATGCGATAACGTTTTCATAAAACTAATCATTATGTTAGGTTCTAAATAGAATTTTTAATTAAAAAAAGAAGGCAAATATCTTAGAGAATGTAATTTCTAAGCATTATAAAATACATCATTTGAGATTTCATCAATTCATAATAAAATGAAACGAACTGATACCATGAGCAATGCAGTCATTATTTTACTGTATAATACTAAATCTGTAGATGATTAGTTTTTAATTTTAAAAATGCATCTATTTTTATTTTTATTTATAATTTGTATTTAAAATATTTACTAAAGAGAGAGAGTAAGATTAAGTACAAAATATTAATAAAAAATTCCAAAATGAGAAAGATAATTTTACAGAGTTCTTAATTAATTACTAATAATAAATTACAATATCACATCTTTCTGAGTAACCTTCCACCTAAATCGAAATTTCACAGAATTAATTTAAAATTTAATATTTCATTTAATCAATCACTTCTCATCAGTAAATTCAAATTATATGTGTTTTACGTATCCTCTATTTCAAAGTATGATAGTGGCTTGCAACGAATTTTTACTTTCTGATTCTTTGATCATTAAACCCATTTAACCATATAAACTTTTGACTTCACTACTCACCATGTCTTGAGAGACCCTGAAGATAATTATCTGTGAAACTCAAGAAATTTCTCTCAATTATGTTTGCGATCAAAAAGGAAACGGAATGAACATGCGAAATAGAAGGCAAAAATTCATGATTACTTAGAATTAATCTTATTTTATTTTCGCACATTCTTGGTTCTTGAAATATTCATTCTATCATTAATGTAAAATACTTTTGTAATTAAGAGTTGTATCAACTTCCAATTAGGATGGTGGTCTTCCTTTATTGAGTTATGCCGAAAGAAACTTTGTGATAATTTGAATGATTTGCAATTAGATGCTAAGCAGAAATGAAATAACTAAGGTTTTAGCTTCGATATCATTTATAAATTAATTGGACTGTGCAGATTCTTGGAATATTTACAAAGAAAGACAGAATTGGCTTTCTGTGAAAAATTACCATTATTGTAAAATTACGAAAAGTAATTCAGGAATATAGTGCTGGATAGACAATGAAACTTATCTGTTTCATGTCAAAAATATTTATGTAACCAAATCATTAAAAAAAATTTATAAGTCCTAATTCACGACAGTTTTAGTTTTAGAATGAAACACAATTTTTCTTTTATCCTATTTTTGTACAAAAAAGATTTATCACTTTTATCATATTTCGTAAGATTTGGAAATGATAATTAAATTTACTTACAAAAGATTCATTCAATTTTAAGATTCACGACTCAAAAAAACAAGCAGCACATTTCAATCTTAAAGCTCGCTTAATACATATACAAATATGAAGAATCAGTATATGTGAATAAGTGTGTACAATTGCAATATTTGAGAGATAAAATTATTTGAGTTTTGAATTAAAGTGAAACATTTCAATTTTGTACACAATGAAGAAACGTGCTGAAGTGCATATAAACGTTAGAGATTTGATGTCTATTTTTTTATAGAGCAGAGTTTAACTGATTTAGTGTTTCACCAGCCTTCATCCTTCCTTTTTTTAAATACTGAGTAAAACCATGCATAATATAAGATCAATTAAAGTTTTGAATGATTTTTTGTAATGAATAAGTTGAATAAATAAGAAAATGTATTTAAAAATAATTAGATTCAATCAAAGAATAATAAATTGTTTCTAGTCTCTAGATTTAAATTCAAAAATGGAAAAATAAATGTCACTTAGTAGCAATTTTAATAACTTTAAAATATTACTTTTAATAAAATGGTTGAAAAAAAAACATCGTTAAGTAAAACTAAACTTATCAGAACAATATTAACTATAATTGTGTATACTCTGTGATACATAATATGATAGTATTAAATGTGTGCTCGTAAGTACTACTTCTATGAATTAAGAAATCCCCATCTATAATTTCAGAAAGAAGATATTTAAATTCAGGCACAGGGTTGCCAGAAATCAGGCATCAGGTTGATGCACCTTGACGAGCTTAGGTTTTTCATAGTTTGGTCTAAATATTTCATAAGGAATATAAATCCGAAAATGCAGAATCAACTGAAATTTTGAGGTCACCCATGAATTACAGTTGAACAGAATATTAGTTTCTAGATCTTTTGAACTACAGGAGATGAAATATTATGTGCCTGTATTTATTTCAAATCAATGCGTCGTAATAATGACGAAAATATCTACTACAATGGTGAGTGAAAGTCGCACAATTAAGGAGTTTATGCTAGAATATCTTTTGTATGTTACCCTGAATCGGCTATACAAAAGTGACCGTTGACATAGGGTAAGAGGGCTCGTTAGACAGACTATAATAGGCTTTTGTACTCTTCATGGAGGAGATCAGGAAAGTGAATTAGTTAATGTAATAATGTACCCGGAAGAAAGTACCAGATACTATCAATCTAAAACGTTGAAAAGGTTCATGATTTAGCTTGGAATTGATCAGGATGAGCACGTAACTGAGAAGTGGTCAAGAATGAAAGATTCCTGACTTCAGTGAAATATCACGAGGAGTAACCTTGTATCGTATGTCCCGCTTGGCATGTGCTTGCCTAATTGAAGAGTATTATTGGATGGTCTCACCTTGACACTTGGATTTAGGTTCATGATGGATGATAGGAGTGTCAATGACATACGTGATTAAAATTCAAGATATTATTCCAACAAATTATGTATGAGATTTTTTTTTGTATTGACATGTGGATTTGTTAAGTATTCCTCCGAGGTCATTAATAGAGGTATAACCAATGTTTCTCCCCGAGAAAGCATTTCTTCTAGTTTTTCTGTATGCCAATGGAATTTTTGATACCAAAGTAGGTGTCGTAAAAGCTATAACATAGGATGGACACTATGCATATTAAAAAAATCTGCTGTCATTAGACATCCTTTAAAAGATTGTAAAATATGTGAATTTTGAAATAAGATTGCGATTAACTAAAGCGTTCTATGTACAAGATTTCATTCATTTGAGTTTATTTTTGAAAAGCTTGTAGAAATAATCAGTATAATGTTGGTCATTACTATTGCTTAATGCAAATATTATAGAGAGTATTTTTCTCATAAATGAGCTGATTTTATTTGGGGAAAGAATTTGTGCAGTAAAAACGTGGCACAAAAATGAATTAAATTATTTATAATAACGTTAACCAGTTTTAATTGCTTTTAGACCATTTACGCTTCATTTGAAGCGTTTTCATGAATAGTATTCCTATATGCCCTATCAAAATACGTATTCATTGGATTAGAACATAAGTTTCCTTATTTTCATAGTATGCTTAATATTATTTACTAATTTCTTTTTTTTTATTTTCGGATATTCCTAGCCAAGGTTATAAAACTTGGTATTTCAAGTTTTTCTTTCAACTACTCAATATAGTTTTAGAAAGAAAAATTAAATTAATTTTATTGCAATACGCCTTATATTCACAATACTTTTTAAAACATATTATTTATTTGCCTCCTTATTAGGCATTGATCAATTACTTTCTAATTTTAATGTTATGAGTAAAAATGATCGAGTTAAAAATTTTACAAGATTTTATGAATTACACCTAATTTATGCTTCCCTAAAAAAGAAGAACAAACATAATTAGAAAGCGTCTTTCATCGTTAGTTAAATTCTAAGCTCCCTTGTAGACATTAATGATTTTTTTTTCTCATTTTAAGGAAGATGAATGCAAACCAGACCTTAACCTTCCAAGCGGACAACACGGATTTTTCTGCCCTACTAGAGAGGCTTCGAAACCGGACCACACTGAATTTTTCGTAAGGCCGGGGACTCATCAAAAATGAACCAAACTGATTTTTCCTCTGCAAGTAATGTGTTCAAAAACTGTTAAGTCGTGTTTTTCCGAATTCTTTTCCCCCCTTTAAAGGTTTACGATCTTGAAAGATAATTAGAGATGCTCGGGGAGACACAATGGGCATTGAGGGGAAGTTTTATGTCTCACGGGGAGACCGGTTCTTCCCGTGTAGCAATCGTAAAAAACAATAAGAATTTCTTTAAACCCTAAAGTGTTCGGAAATAATTGCAAGTCAACGAGTTGAGAATTCGCATTTTTTTCTTTACCTTAAAATTCTCAAATGGAATTAAGTTTTTATAATGTATGTCTAAGTTTTTAAAAAAAATATCTGTAGTATTTAAGTTCAAATTATATATTAAAACATTGAGGATAATTTACTGTTTCATTTTTCTTATTTTAATCAATACTTTCAGGGATTTTTTTTTTTTTTTTTTTTAAAATTTTTTTGTTATGTGTCAAAAAATATAAAAAGGTTCAAAAATTTAAAATTTTTAAAATTTCGGACAATTCTAAACATGAATAATTTTAAGCTTCTGTATTACATTATTTGCAAAAAATTTTTATGCATTGTTAAAAAAAACCCTATTGAAATCTTTTAGTTTTTCATAATTTTAAAGCCAGTTATTCAGGACATCTTACATAGAATCCCTTGTTTTGTATTGTTCAGATAACAAATTATATTTGAATTTTGAATGTCTGAACTTTAAATTCATTCAAAGAGAACTTTAACTACAAGCTTATATTTTTGAAATTGAATCTTCAAATAAACAGTATTTAAAAGCATCTGGACAAATTTACAGTTAACATTTGCGCATATAAATAAATATAAAGATCATTTTTAAATTCAAGTTAAAAAAATATATATTTATGCATAATCCCTCATCATTCATGTTCCATTAGTGGTTGACTGTAGAAAAGATTTTTAAAACTTGGACATTTTTATAATCTTAACCATGCAAAACTAGGAATTTTGTATTAGCTCCACTGAAATTCTGCATTGGAAATTCGAAAACGATATTTATACGTGTCTCACATACTCAATTGAAAAACATATATTTACCATAAATACTAATAATTCTTTGGATATTTAAAATTATCATTAGATTAATTTTTAATATATATATACACTGCTGGACAATTGCTAAGAACGGATAACAAATTGCTATGTAGCATAACATTAAGCGAGAAATGAGGCCTAGTAGGAAGAAATATAGTTGTCCCACTGTTCAGATATTAGAATAAAGAATATTTATTGTTCTGGAAAGTACAAAGCTGTGAAACATCTGGAAGAAAAAAAAAAATGTTCATTTGATCTGCGTACGGGAGAAATGGAACAATGCATCTAAAAGTCAGCAGGCACCTTAAAGAAAGGTATCAGTACGGGATATGTCCACCGTGGAGTGTGATGCAACATTCCCAACGTCGCACCATACTTTGCACAACATTATCCAGCAGCTGTTGAGGCAATTTATCCCATTCATCTATAAGTGCACGGATGAGGGTGTTCTTGTTTGTCGGAGAATAGTTTCGAACAGCAACTTGCCTCCCCAAAGAATCCCACACATTTTAATGGGGTTTAGATCTGGAGAACGCGCTGGCCATACGAGACAATGAATACCCTCGCTGCCTAGACAATCCTGAACAGCGAGTGTTCGATGACATGTTGCGTTGTCGTCCATAAAAACAAATTTATCACCGACAGCACTACGGAAAAGACGAACATGAGGAAGTAGAACTTCATCATTGTATCATTGACCCGTCATAGTCCCATTCGCAACCACATGTAGGCGCGTGCGGCCATTGATCACGATGCCGGCCCACACCATGATACTGCATGTCGGATGTCGGTCCTTTTCCTGGATATTTTCTGGACGATAAGAAGTACCACTCTCGCGTCAGATCAGTTGGCGTCTACAATCCGATGACAGACTGAACCTATTCTCATCTGAGAATAGTACGAATGACCAGTCCTGTTCAGTCCAATGCTCACGACACCATTGCAAACGGGCAGTACGGTGCTGTCTGGTCAAATGGGACACACACATCAGGTCTGCGTGCGCATAGTCCTCCTCCCCCTCAAACGTCTGACAACAGTTTTTCGGGAGATCTGCTTTCCTGAGGCAGCAAGAAACTAATTTGCCACCTGCTGAGCTGTGGTGCACCTGTTCCTTTTGCTAATAGGACGATATATCTGTCTTCTGCAGGCGTCGTGCTTCCAACACGACCCCCGTGCCATCTACTACACATTCCAGTAGTTTTAAATGACTTCCAAAGCCGTGAAACAACGCTGTGAGCGATATCGAAAACCCTGGCAACATGTGTTATTTTTCGCCCTTCTTCGATGTTTCCAATAATTTGGCCACGCATAAAATCATCTATGTGATGTCGGGAAGACATGCCAAAAATTTTAAATTCGTCTATTACATCTTTCCTGTAAAACTTTGACTTGAAACAACAAATGTCACACGCGTCAAAACCTTTAAAGCTGTTATGAACGCTATCACGTGATGAACAGACATGGGAAAAAAATTGCATACTCATACTTCTTAAAAACTACTTACTAACTTTTTAATATAACCCGCACTTATTCTAATTTTCAACATTTTGCTTCCTTTCATTTTGTGGTTGCTATGGATGATAGTGTTATCCGTCCTTAGCAATTGTCCAGCATATATATAAATATATATATATATATATATTCGATTTCTAATATTTTTTCAAGTATTCCTTAAATTTCATACAATTTAATTAAGTGAGGGGATATTAAAGTCGCACTCTCTCCCTTCTCTACTCAACTACTTGAGGGCTTTAGGCGACGGACCTGTGACCGGGGTACCAGGTGGTCAAGTTATCGAAAAATGGTCGGCATGTCTCGAGTTCGAGCCCAGTGCAACAAAAGACCCGCCGTGTAGGGCAGCGATTCACGTCAAATCTATCGATAGCTGAAATGTCCTCTCGTTGGTGTGGTGTGGTAGTTAGAAGATGGAGTGCCAGCTTAGGTGTCGCCCTCCTCATTTGACCATGCTTCAAAATTACGAGGTCCATCACTGAAAGCCCTCGTGTAGCTGAACAGTGCGACATTAATATTCACTCACTTGACGACGGACCTCGTAATTTTAAACTATGGTCAAGTGACGAGGATGACGCTTGAGGATCGCTCCCTTACACGGCGGATCTTCAGTGGTGCTGGGGTCGAACTCATGATACGCCAGCTACGAGTCCGTTACTTTGACCATTAGCTACCGACGCCTCACAATATGGTTGAAAAAACTGCATGATATGAGTAAAAAATATGCTGAAACATTTGATGAACTTATAATAGATTTTTGCATAGAAGATAGATGTGTGGATTTTAATGTAAAAGTTATGAGAATATTGATGACCATTTTTGAAAAATGCAATTTAATTTTCAGTTTGAAACTTATTCGTTTTTTTTTGCATTTAATATTAAATAGTCGCTATAACAAATTAATGGTTTAACGCATTTATAGATTATAAAAAATAAAGGTATCAATGAAATTGTTGGGAATAATATGTTTTTATAGTTTTGAATTCAGACTTCTTTGCAGGAGTGTAGACTATTAAAAGGCTGATGTAAATGTTAGAAAAACTAATATTTAAAATGTATGGAAAACAATATCTGCAATTCCATGATCTTGACGAGCAGAAGACGGCATTTTTACTTAGTAGGGCAGAGTAAGCATAAGGTAGAGCTGTGGAGTAAACAACCAGGCCTCTGCAGTTTTGGCAGGTAATGAACTCCCATGTGTTGCTTTCATTAAGGAATATAAAAATAACAAATACAAAAAATAAGTCATGTAAAATTTTATATATTTTAATAACAATGAATTGTGAACTTAATTTCCAATTCATTGTCACGAGTTGGTAGTAACTACGGTACTCTATCGACCGTAATTACTATATATTTACTATATATATATATATATATATATATATACATATATATATATATATATATATATATATATATATATAAAAGAAGTACGGTTGATAGAGTACCAATAATTTTAACGCAATTTTATGTTTCGTTCTCGTAAACTTTACTCCTTTTAAAACATGTATTGCCAAAATACTCTCATTTTGTATATTTATAAAATTTAAAAATATAATGGTTATCTTATCCAACATTTTTAAATCAGGGCGGCAACTGTGTAACTAAGACGTGCCAAACCAATTTGTCAGTATCATTCAGCGTGCCACATAGTAGGAAATTTTTGAAATCTTTCGATTCTTACGGTAATATTTGCAGATTTAAAAATAGAGGAAAAATAAATTAGATTTACAGTTTTATTTTTATATTAATTATGGATCAGTAAAATACATTTATTAACATAAAAATAAACAATATAAAATGTTACTATTTCTTTAACAAAGATAAAAAAATAATAATGTATGTTTCCAACATATTTATTTAAATAAGAAATTGACAAAGTGAAATATAGATTATTCCCTTCATTACAGTTAAATAAAAATTGTAATGTGAATTAACTCTTTCACCACTCTTCTTTCATATCGCAAAAACAGGGGTATAATGCGTGACATGATTCTGAGCATTCAGTTGTTAAACAATTTCTTTGCGGAGTCGAAATATTTTTCATATTAGGAAAGACTTTGATATGCCGAATCATAAGTGGAAAGCAGAGTACATGCAATTTTCTTTTTTCAACAATTAAATCCCCTAGCAATAACATTCAATTATTTACAAAATAGCTGTAAATTTATCCTTAGAATTATCTTTCAGATTATTTTGTAAATCCATAAATGTCCATAACTCAGAAGATGTTTGTCAAATAAGGTCTATTATCAACTTCCATCCACTCAAGAATTGACATATTTGTAGAGTAGTGCTGAGTGCACTAAGAATTGTACAATGTGCCACAGGTCTATAGATTGCCGACACGTTTTATATGTTCTTATTAAAGTGACTTAGTACCCTAAAAATCACAAACCTATCGTTTTTTTATTTTCATTTAATCTTATTCTTTGCATTATTATCTTTCGATTGATATATCACTTGTGCATGTCGGAAAGTTAGAAGTTGACTAAACCTTCATTTGAAAACAAATTAGGCAATTCAGCCACACCCCCTTTTTAGAAAAAAAAAAAGCTAAAAAATTATTTATGATAAAAAAATCTATTTTAGAAATAGAAATAATAACTATAAAAATAATGTGTAGTATTAAAAGCAGAATATTTCCGAGGCAATACAATAATGTAATTTTTTTTCCTTGTGAAATGTGTGCATGTAAAATTTTTAAATTAAGGCATTTTATATTAATTATTTTATAATTTCAGTTCTTCTTCCTGATATATTTTTCATACAAATGTAATACTTTAATATTATAAGAAGAAAACAGCTAAATTTTCTGTCGTGACAGAAAAAAAAATTAACATTTTTCTTGAATTTTCATGGGCAATTAGTACTCTCTAAAAGTTGATCATTTATAAAAAGTGTGGGTTGAAAACATATGAAAATGCAATTAATTTGAAGAAAAACGTATAGCTAATATCTTAAAGTGGTATTTTAAGTTTAATTAAGCTTATAATAATTATTTTTTAAGAATTATAAACTTTAAAGTGGTTCTTCTCAGTTTGTGTTTTTCGAAACCTTAGTGCATTCAAATTGCTACTCCTTCGACAATTATTTACCAATCACTTCCATTTTTTCTTGCGTGTTGAAAATAAAGCATGTAATAAAATTAGAGATCCGTTTTGCTATAAACAAAATACTTTTTAAAAAAATAAAATGTAATACAAGTTGTGGCTTTTTCGTTGACTTTTAGCCTGTATATCAACATTTTTTTTTATCGAAAACGAATGAAGTTATTCTAAAATAGATCCCTAAAATTGTTTAGATCATCCATAAGAGTATTATAAAAAAATTTCAGGTTAAAAAATTAATTTTTACAAAAAGGAGTAGGATTTTAAAAAATTTCAAAATTTGCTTCAAAAAATTAAATTTTTAAAATTGTTTGAATATTATATGAAAATTCTCATCTGGTAACATTTTCCTGAAAATAAATATTGCATAAAACGTTAAAATAAAATTTTTATATACGTAAATAAAGAAGTTTGCTCAAAGGGTGCCAATTCTCATTAACTAAACATCTCCTATTCAAACTCTATTTATGTGATAAAAAAGGGTTTTCATTCATTTTGTAGGGAATTGTATTAGATTCAACCATAAGTAATTTTGTGTATCAAAAAAACTACATTATTTCGGGGATTTTTTTTTTAATATGTTACTATCCAATTTATGTTCTACATGAAAATTCTACTTGAAATATAATTATGACTTAAAATATCTTTTATAATACAAATTTTTCTTCGACATAATATTGATAACAATTGTTAATTTGATCAATTATTCCGTTTTATCAGAACCTTACATATTCTCAAGAGTTTTAAATGCAAAATATTTATACAGAAAATAGTAGTGATGCAAACGTAATCCAGAACTCACCAAGATTGTCAATAATATTTTTTTTCTCAGTTCCCCATCGTGGCAGGTAAGCAAGTTTAAGTTTTTGTTGCAGGACTTTAAAATACTGTAATGTAGTACTACAATATATTTATTACAATGTAGTTTGTGGTACGTCAGGGAAATATTTAGTTCATTCTGCAACATTTGCATTGTGTAGTCTAATTGTAATATCACCTGAAAGCTGGATTTTAGATTTACCATTTTCAGTCATATCCCATCCATTTCAAGTATTATTTATCACAGTAGCCTGCGTACATTTTGGTCATGGCATTTTTCAAAAGGAAAAAAAATAATGAAAACAGAGTAAAGAGCTTGTCAAAGAGCTATGTGTCAAAAAAATAAATTGGTCTTTAAATTAATCTTAATTAAGTAAATGTGAGAAAACTCAGAAACTTAATACATAAGAAAACAGAAAGGATTTTAGAAATTAAAATTGCAGTTAATAGACATTTCATCTGAAATAATGGATTGTGTTAAAAAAATATTTTTATTTAATTCAATCTAGGAATTCAAAAATGCTTTAAAATGAAACCGAATTTAAAATCAAAACTCTGAAAATTAAAATTTCTTAAAACCTAATTGGTTTTAGTTCAGAAATTGAGCAAGTTTTCTGAATATATGAAATATATATATATATATATATATATATATATATATATATATATATAATACTTATTAAATATATATGGGAATATAATCAATCGAAAAAAAAGCCAGTGCTTTGGGGGTCTGGACCCAAGAATCCCTTCCCTCGTGAGCGCCACTGATTGAATGCGTATTATGTGTGCAAATGCTGACGTGGAGAAGGGGATTTTCTCTCAGTGCAAGTTTTTATGTTGATTTACAGCGAAAAAATCATTCAACAGAAAAATATAAATATAAAGATATAAATTTGCATAAATTAAAAGTATTGAAATGTCTTTTTATGCGTTATTTTAATTAAAAATATAAAATTTGCAGAAATCCAAGTTTTATTTTACAAATTTATTCAGCATATATAATGCTACTACATTTATTATAATTTTGTTAAATAAAAAAATAATCAGTTTTACTCTTTACCTCATAATTAAAAAAATAACAGGAAAATATTCTTGAGTTTTCTTCGTCTGATATTCAACAATGATTACAGAGAGCTTTTGTATGGTTAAAATTGTAACACCGAAATAAAAATGTTTATTTTTTTAAAAAAAAATTAAAGCTCTTGAAAATAACATGAGAAAAAAATAAATTTTCTTTTGCTAATACATATATTAAAAATATTTTTCAACTTTGAATGAGTCATTTCTTTAAAACTTTATTTTTTACCTTTTATTTGCTAGTTTGCTATAAATTGGGAGAAGTTTCTGTTGGCCGTGAAGTGGAGAAAATGTCCATTTCACAATCCTCGCCTTAGGCCACAGCTGTGAATGAGAAACCTCCCCTTTCGAACAACACAGAAACCGAAAAGCAATAAAGTCATCCCCTGCAAATCATTTGAGTACTTCCCGCAGTTTTAAGGGGGAAGACATAAAACTGTGGTGTGCTTTTGAAGCAGTTCGCGAAATTCAACAGAAATATTTTCGCTACCAATAGCTTTGAAAAAGTAGACCGCTTTCGATGTGAAATTCAATTAGCGGGTCATCCACTCAGAGGTTTAATCAACAGCTAAACATAATCAGCATTTTAATTTAAAGTTTTAAAATTGCTTTCAAAAATTAAACAGCATTTCTTTTCTTTTTTCAACAGTCAGATAGAAACGTTTAAAGGGGTCACTTCACACAGCATTTTCCCTATCTCCGTAATGTTAAAAATGACTAAGTTTAAGGAACATTTTTAAAAAAAATGGCTGATTTTACAGTCATGAGTTTTTTTCGTCTATCCATTGTATTATTTTTATTATTTTAATGGGAGCATTTTTCAGAATTTTGATTAGTTTTTCTTAAAAAAAATCATATGTGGAGTAACACGTCAAAATTTTTAAAATGATAAAAATTCTTGTACTTTTTAATCCATAAATATTTTTGAACAAATTTTTTGACAAAATCTCTCATTAAAATGTTTATCCGTGTATTGTTAACACATGTGCAAAGTTTCAAAGCTGTAAAACCAGTAGTTTTTTTCAAAAATGTTCCTTTTGTTCTGAAATTTATACTTTTGCGAAATAGTGATATAAAGTAAAAACTTACTTTTAACTTATGCATACCAGAAATATGACTTGGATTGCTAATGTAATCTGCATGATCATCTTCTTGCCTACATTTTAATTGTTTGTTTTTAACTCTAGCTTCTTTGGTTCATTGTAAAACTGCCTATTCTGCTTTCCTAATACACGGATGATCTACTTTTTGTAACGCTCGACATTTGTAAAATCCAGGGGTTGAATGTTTAATACATCTAAAATTTTTAATTTGGTAATAAAGCCTTGATTCTTTAAGTATATATAGCTTCATGTATCATAGTTTTTAAAGTTCCGACTTGCACAAATACAGTTTTTGGAATTATACACCAAATACTATTTCCGCTTTCTCTAATATTTTGAGTTTTATCAAGCAATCAATTTCACTATGTTTTCATTTTTATTTAAAATACTTTTAACGGCAACGTCTAGTAGAAGAAATAAAGTGAAGCAAATGCATGCTTACTTTTTGAAACGTGCTGTTTGCATTGAGATTACATTTACTGATATTTTAAATTTGTTATATATTTCCTGGTAATGTTTGCTTTTTATACAATTTTTTTTCTCACAATGTCACGTTTTAAAAATAGAATTTTTAAGAAAAGAAGAAGAGTTTGTTTTTATTCGCAGTCGAAGGTAAGTGAATCGATTAACAATTTGGATGTTTCTGATTCGGCCAAGAAGCTGAAATCCTGTATGGATTACAGCAATTTTCTTGGGGAAAATGGAAATATAAATGAAATTATAAATAAGACTTTATTATCTGAAGCTATAAAAAATATCTGTTGTATGAAAAGAATGCAAAAATAATAGTATTTCAATTAATTTTTTAAAAAAAAGTTCTAGGCTTGGCAACATAATGTTCTGTTTCTTGCGAAATTTGTGGATTCAGCCAACATTTCTAAATTCTTATATATATGGTTTCATGTAATGGAAACGAGTCTAAGTATTATGAAGTCAATGTCAGAGGCTTTCATTTGCAATGAGATGTATTGCTAAATGGTAATTTTTTGCTAAAATTTCGTGTGGAGTTATGAATTTACCAACTCCATCGCAAAGATTTTATAAAAATGAATCAGGAATAGATACAGCCGTTGAGACTTTGGCTACGGCGAGTATGCAATTTGTAGCTACAGAAGCCGAATATGTCAGCGGACATTTTGATATACCAGTTGCTATTGATGGTACTTCGCAAAAGCATGGGTTTACGTCTTTGAATGGTGCTGTCATTGCAACAAGTGCTTATACTGGCAAAGTCCTTGATGCTTCAATTTTATCTAGATTTTATAAGTGTTCCAACAAAATGCATAATGAGAACTGTAAGGTTAATTATTTTGGAATTTGTGGAGTTATGGAAGTTTCAGGAGCCATCGAAATCTTCCAACGCTCTGGAAGTTTGCATGATCTACGATATACCACATTTTTGGGAGATGGGAACTCGCGAGCGTATAAAGCAGTTAACGAGAAGCCGACGTATGCAAATACAGGTATTGAAAAACTGGAATGTGTTGGCTATGTCGTGAAACAGATGGGGACTGCACTATGAGCTTAAAAATGAAAGGTAAGAAATTAAGTGACAAAAAACATTGGATGATCACGGTAGACTTACAAACGCTGAAATTAATAAATTACAGCGTTATTATGGATTGGCTATCTGAAGCAATACCGATAGTATTAATTCAATGAAGCGAGCCATTATGGCTACATATTTTCATAAAGCATCTACAGATGCATATACCCAACATGGTCTGTGTCTAACAAACGAAGATACCTGGAGTGAATATAACAGAGCAATTACAACAGGTGAAGTACATAAACACAAGGACACCTTGAAATCAGAAGTGCTCAATTGTATCAAAAATGTGCACAGGGATTATCAACCCCTAACCTCATTGTCAAATGCTTACATGGTTAGTCACAAAACTGTAACGAAAGTGTAAATTGCATAATATGACCACGGATACCGAAACTCATTTTTGTGCAACTGGGCAAATAAAAAACTGAAATATTGGAAGCTATTGCCTCCTACAATCAAGTTAATATCACTAAATGCCATGTTTTTGCCGCATTAGGTATATTTCCAGGTTTTTGCACAGCTCGAGAAATGGAAACAGTTGATCGGGAGAGACTACGAAAAGCAAATTATGACATTTTACAAAATTCTAAAGAAGCAAGGTTGAAAAAAAGGCATAATAAATGTATATTAGAGGATACTTTAGCAGAAGAAAGAAAAATCTCAAGCTATGGAGCTGGTATGCATTAATTACAAGCAAGTTTTTTACTAAAATCCATTTTTCTCAAAATAAACATTTTTACTATAAAATGAACATTTTTCTTAAACTAATGTATTTAACAGCTTATAATAATTACACACTAATACATACTTTAATCAAGAGATTTTATTAAAAAAAATATTTTGATTTATTTTACAGCATTAAACATAATGAAATTTCACTGTTTTTTAAAAAAACAGATATGTGCAAAACATATTTTTTTTAAAAAAAGTATAAATACATCCTATCCATAAAGACATCCTTTCCATGAAAGCTCTGATTAAAGTATTTAATATAGTTCAAAGAATAGTCATTAAGAAAATTGGAATTTTTTATTCAATAGAATGTTTATAAATATTCCTTAAAAATACCTATTTTTAACATTACTCAGATACAAATCATGTTTCATGAATCAACCCCCTTAAACTACCGGGCGTACAGTCTTTAAATTTGGTAAGCACTTTTATTTTATGGAGTAAATATCAATTACAAAATGGGTTTTACAAAAATTGACCTCCAAGTGGCATTACGGGGGATTAAGGGGCGTTCCAGATAATTATTTATATTTTTAAACTAATAGACATACACTCTTGAAATTTGGTAGGCGGATTCTATTCATGTAGAAGGAATCGGTAGAAAATGAGTTTCGTGAAAATCCAATTTAAGTTGAGGGGGCTTAAGAGGCCTTTGAGAAAATTACTTCATCTTTAAAACTATTTGAAGTACAGACATGGAATTCGGTAAACATATACCTGATGTAGTAGGTATTCGCTACAAAACGGACTTTCAGAAAATTGACCTCCAAGTGGCGTTGCGGTGATTAATGGTCATTAGAAATAATTATTTTCATTTTTAATCTATTAGATGTATACAGGTAGTCTTGAAATTTGGTAAGCATATTATTTTCATGGAATAGATGCTCGCTACAAAATAAAAGTTCGCGTTTTCGGACAACTTAGACTGTATTAATGAAATTTGGTTTGCACATTTATTTTGTTGAATTGGAATCTTTTGGAAATTGACACTCTATGGGGTTACAGAGTGTGTTGATAATAAGAATTTCATTTCCACTCTTTAAGATTTAGACTGGAAATTTACCATGCGTGTTTATTTTAAGAAATAGAGTTCGACAGAAAATTTGTTTTGATGAAATCCACTTTGTTACTGGGTTACAAGAGCACAGAAAAGCTATCTAGGTCTGTTTAAGCTATTATTATATATTATTAATTAGGCCTGTCTTTTTTTTATTTCGAGAGTCGGGATTAATAGATATAAATATATTTTTAATACAATCGAATTCATAATGCTAGGACTAATGTATAAATAATTTATGTATACAACCTCTGACAATAAAGTTTGGCAAATGAAGTCAGAAAGGATGATCAGGCAAGGGTGGGGGAGCAACATGCTGCGCATGCGTAGTGTCAGACGTTACCATCTGTCTGCACCGTTGTTCAGTCGAGCACCGTTCGTGTTCCACGTAAGTCTTGCTTCACAAAGTGCTTGTTTAGTGTTTGGTTCTTAAATGATAATCAGGAAAATGAACAAAAAAAAAAGATGAATTTAAATTTTTGTTTTAAGCTTGACAAACACCAACAGAAACTTATTCGATGCTAGGGCGTGTTTATGAACATCAGGCAAAGTCCATGGAATGTATGAACGAGTGCTCCCTCCGTTTTTGATAAGGTTGGAAAGTATTTTTGACACCCCCGCTGTGAATGACCGGTGACCTCCGTCAGTTACAAAAAAAATTCAGAAAGTGACTAAATTAATCACAAAAGATCGTCGATTAAATGTATTCACTACAGCTGGACGATGAATGCTACAAAGTGCATTGAAATTTCCACCCTTTCATAAAACGTCTTCGCAGGCTACGACCGCAGTATGCAGAACAAGATTCATGGAATTTTGTTCAAGACGCAGTTGTTCTTACACATCCAGTGACGTCAAACTGTTCCTGGTAAAAAAGGAGGTTGCGCAGATTGAACATCCACCATTCTTGCCAGATCTCCATCCTTCACTCTCCAGCCTCTTCCCACAACTAAAACTCGCTTTCAAAGGAAAGCGATTTGACTATATTTCTGACATCCAATGAAACGTGACGAGGCGTTTAAACTGCATCGCAAAAGAAAACTTCTTGCAAAATTTACAGAACATGCATAGAAACTCTCATTGGTTCATAGGTATGGGTGGTGACTATTTGGAAGGGCAGAGAGGTATAAATTTCGCAAATAAATCATCTACTTTAACGTTACTGGATTATTCACCGAACTTTATTGTGAGAGGTTTTATATATGTATATGAATAAACAATATATACTTATACAACATCATGAAATACCCAGTGAAGCAGGTAGATAACTGATCTTAATAATATATAATGAATTATTATTTAATAAAATAGTTAGTACTATATAAAACAAATAACTTATATCATCAAATATATCTGAATAATCACTTTTGGAATGTAAGTTGTAGGAATCACACGGCATCTTATTCGACTTTAGCTTTAGAAAGCCTGAAACAGATGCAATTTCACACCTAAAAAAATGTAGGTACTCATGCCCGTAAAATAGTGTATTCAAAACTCTATTATTCAGTCCAGTGGTAAATATTTTTAGTAAATGAGAAACATTTACCTTAGAAGACAATACATACTTCTTCAAAGTTTTAAGGAAACACAGTACCCTTTAAAAATGGAGACAGTAGCAGTAAATTTATGTTGTATATTAATATTATGTTATTCCGTTGATTATGAAAGTAATATGCCAGTTTGATCAGCCGTTAACTTACAATTTTAATGAATTAAGAGAATTTATTTTCATCTTTTTACATTATTTATGTTTCTTAGATTATTACAAACAAAAGTTAGTATGGATTTAGAAATACATTCCCTTGTTGATTTTTAATGATTATTCTTGTAGAAAAACCTAGAAAAAACACGATTTTTTTAAATTAACAATATTAGCATTTTTTTAAAAAAATAACTAGAGATTTTAGCCCTATATATAAAACTGCACTAGCTTTTATAGAATATACGTTTGGGAGTATATACACAAAAGTTGTAGGCTTTATGGTGAAGATATTAGAAAATACGTAAACCTTGAACACTGAAAATCTAAGAAAAATCTATTTAAAGTTTATAAAGGCATACAACCAAAACTTATAGTGCCCGTAAAGATCTATTTTAACTACGATTTTTCCCAATGTATAGTCTGCATTAAAACGCATTTTAATAAAATATGACTGAAAATATTTTCTTATTTGAAAATATATATTTTTCAAAATATTCATAACATTTGTTATGAAGATAGTTTATTCAGCTTCATCTTAACCTAAATTTTAAGCAAGTTTTCTTAAAAAAAAAGATTTATGTACAAAATAATAATGATACTAACTTATCCTAAAATATACATGCTAGTCCATATAGCAGTTTAGGAAGTTTCAGCTCTTGTTGTATGACGGTAAATTACGGTACTACAATATGTTTACTATAATGTAGTTTGGTACATTAAGGCAATATATTCAGTTTTATCTGCAATACTTGCATTTGGAAGTATAATTGTAGTATCACCTGATGACTGATTTTAAATGCATCATTTTCAGTAGTACTCCATCTCTTTGAAATATTGTTTCTCTGAGCAACCTGAGAATGTTTTGACCATGATATTTTCACAACAGAAAAAAAATAATGAGAAAACTTCCAAGCCATATAAACTATTTTTAACGCAAACATTGCCTCTGAAATCCATTTTAACTATGTATGCGAATTAAAAAAACGCAAACCATAATCAAGCAGAAATGATTTTAGTAATGAAAATTGAGAGTAATAAAAAAACTCACACTAAATGTGCTCAAAAATATTTTTATTTTTTTTCAATTTAAGAGTAAAAAACTGTTTTTAAACAAAACAGAAAGCAAAACCTTATTTCGGAAAATTTCAAATATCTTAAAACCAAGTTTTTTAACACACCTGAAATTTGGTGGAAAACTTCTCAATGATAGGAGCAAGAAGGTAACGACACAAAATCAATTTCCGATAATTATAAAATTTGTAGGGTACTGTGTAAAAGTGATCAATACAGATGAGCGTGCCCAATGCATCCATTACTACGAGGAAGAGCACTGAAGTGAATTCAGGAAGAGCATTCATAAAGATCAAAAAGTTAAAATGTTTAATCATATTCTTCAATCGACAGCCTGATTACACCTGTTACTTTGAAAGAAAAATGAAATTGGGAATATAAGTGAAATAACTGTAAATTAATATAATTTCTCTTATTTAGAATTCTTCAAAATTTTCTTTTTTTTAATCATAAATTGAAAAACTTTAAAATCATTGTGAGCATTATGTACAGTAAAATAATTAAAACAATCACTGTTTCAGTGCTTATTTCTTTTGAATGGTAAAATAGTTATGATATTCTATTTATCTCATTGTCCGTTATTCTATTCGTAGTTGTTAAATAGTTATTTTTAGCTTTTAAAAAATTGAGTTTTAAATTATAGATATAATTTAGCTTTAAATTAAATTGTTAAATGTGTCTATCTATTAAATAAACTTACTTTTATCCATTTTTGTTAGAATTATTACTTACTTATATAATTCGGACTTCACATTTAAAAATTCAGGGCCATTACCGTTTCTCAAAACGCAATTTGTTCACTTTCATTTATAATTTATTTTATTACATTAAATTTATACTCGCATAAGAAAAAAAAAACGCTTTTGAGATGAGATAATTTGGAACTCTACTTTAAACTAAATGTCCTTTTTGTATTAAAAAGAGCTCATTCCAAATGAAACAAATTAACTTATTTTGTAGCAATGTAGTGGACAGTACTTTATTAACTTTATTTTATACTTGAAATATATCTAAACTAAAATTAATTGAAAGTTGCATTTTTTAAACTTCACACACACAAAAATATATATTTTAATCAACAATCAATTAAACTGAATTTTAAATTTGAAAAGTTTATAAAATGAAAAAAACTTTAATCTGGAAGTTGGAAGTTTTCTGGAAGGAGTCTGAAGTTTTATTTCGCATCATTTTTGTATGTATATATTGGTTTTCGTATTACTTCAAGTATTTTTTATTTAAACTCAAATGAATTATATGCATTTTATTTTTAATTTAAAATTTCCATTATTTTGCTTCCAATGCTAGGAATTCTACCTATATCACAAAAAAAAGATAATTATCAACTTTGAATACAAGAAATATAGCTTCCTCAATCTGCGACACCTTTCTTCAAAGAATTCTTACTTTTTTAATAAATTATTATATTTATTATATATTTAATCAAATTTTTTTTTTTTTATGAAATCAGTGTTTATTTTGAACGCTCACATCTTATTGTAATAAAAACAAGATTTAAACTTCTACGGTACTTTTGGGAAAACATTTTTTGCTTGTTTTCAGATTTTAAATTATTTTTTTAATCCCGAAAGATGATAATACAATATCACTATTTTGTTAATACTATTAATACTAATTTATTAACACTATTTTGGAGATGGTTGTTTCTTTGAAAAGATAAATTCACTGAATTAGTACAGCATAAATTAGTTTTTGACGCCATAATTACCTAGTATTAATACTACCAATATAATTACAATTTATTGTATAATTACTGTACAATTTTTTATGCTATTCCAAAATCAGACTGTACTTTGTGTGTTTTCCTATTTCGCCAATATGCTTTTAATTTTGTGAAGCATAAAACTATTTAGCTGTAAAGTTTTTATGCTTTTTAAAATTAGAAATTACTTTTCTCTGCATCAGGATTATTTTGAGCTTACAGGTGTTTCATAAAATTAACAACATTTATCTTATTAAGAGGAAGTCTTATTCAAAATATTTTTAAATATAATTAAGAAGTTTCAAAAGTTTTCTCCGCTTAAGCGTATATATATATATATATATATATATATATATATATATATATATATATATATATATATATATTGCGTGCTTCTTATATTTTTCAGATATATTAGTCAAGTTTCATGTGAAAGTAAATTAAAGGCATTTTAAATACAATGTACGTTTTTAATAAAGATCCCCGAGATTTGAAAACGAGGTTTTTGATATTGATTTGCCAAAGTTTTAAGAATGTTTAGCATTTTACATTACAATCATCTTGTCTTTCTATTAGTTGAATATAGATCGGGGTTCAAGATTTTATGTTATCAGTCTCGAAGAACAAACAAAACAATTGTTCAGTAAAGATGCAAATTTGTAGAAGAAAAACGATCCTTAAAATACAGGATGCAACACTAAAATTCGCTTAATAAATTCCTTTTGGTTTTCACCGTTTCTTCTGCACTCAGACATAACTGCCAGTGCTTATAAGTACGAGCACACTAGCAACTTATTGCTAGTGTAAACTTCAGCATTCAAAGTAATACTGTTTCAGCTTTAGCGAGTGGCTGATATTTAAAGACTGAATAGCTATCTTGAAACGCTTATGTCAAAGAAAGTGATATTAAGAGATTTCTCCAGAAATTTCAAGAAGTACCCATATGGTCACAAAATCAACAAAATTGGTCGCCAACACTGTCACCATAAATTATGTGAACATGGCTCTATCAACTAGATGCGATTGAATCGGCATGTAAGAAACGAATTTGCTTCCAAATATTACAAGGTTTATCTTAAGATATCCGTCTAATTGCGACATAATTTTTTTTTTAAAAAAATGAGATATGGAGGTAGGTTACTGTGTAGGTTTTAGATTTATTTAGTCAATTTTAAGATAAAAAGGCTAAAATTAAGACGAGGAAGAAAAATTTTTAATACTAAAATGGGAAAAATATGGGTAAAGATTGACAAAAAATTACGCGAACGTATCAATAGTAAATATTCAAATTCTCATTTTTTTTTAATTATAATGTATTACTATGTTATTCCTTTTTAAAATGACCTTCAGGATAAGAGAATTTTTTTAAATTTTTGTACAAACTAGAGCACTTTATCTTATCTATTGTATAAAATTGTTTTTAAAAAAAAGCAGTGATTATTTTCACATAAATAAGTGTAAAATTTATAATAAAACAGTGATTGAAAAATCTGAAGGTAAAGACACTTCTATTGTTATACAGTACACACGAACAAAGTTTCAGAAAATTATTTAAAAACTTTTTGAGCAATCGCTGTCGTTGTTTAAACTTTTCGAAAAAAAAACACATTTCGAGTAAAACACATTTTAAAGTTTCACATCTTATATACAGTTATGACATCTGCTTTTACTAAAACTCTTGTAGTTTCTGTTCTAGCGAATGGAAAATAAAAATTTAAAAAAAACGGTAGTTTTATAAAGTTAATAAGATTAACTATGAATAAAAATAAAAAAAATGTCAATTTAAAAATAAACAATGATTTTAGGGTAGATAGATACCTTAAAATATAAATATAAAACAATGACATATTTTCGTATTAAACACCCAGATACAAATTATTTACACCACTTTAAGTACTAATTACACAAAATCCGTTGCAATAAAATCTAATGAAAACTTAAAACAGATAAAGCCAAAACGAGGCATAATATACAAAATTTAACTTAATATCCAATTCTATAGTAAATTTTTATACATACAAATGTCAATTACAGTTTAATAAAACGTCATATTACCTGAAAATATGCAAAAATAAACTTTTCAAGTTTAACTTCCTCATGATTTATTTCTCTTTCCTATCTAGTCACATAAATACCTAATATGATTAATCATATTGCAATTATTTAGGAATTATGTTGAAAATCTAAATTAAAGGTTCACATTCAACACGAATTATGAAAATGATCAACACATGTATTGATCCTCGTTTACTTATCTCAATAAATATTCTTCTTCACTTTTACATATTCCATTTTTGACAAGTAAATGATTTACGCAGATCCCTTGCGCTTACTTCCCTTGACTAATGACTTTTCTGTGATTCTCATTTAAAGGGCATCGTTGTAGCATTTTATACATTAAACAAGAATATATACTAAACATTTGTGTTAATGAATCCAATTAATCCTCTTTCCAAAGGTAATTCCTGTTTATCTGTTTATTTGAATGATGGGAATTTTGAGCTCCATGTATTTCAAATGTATGCATCGCTTCCAATTTATCGACATGTTCTTTGTTGATACTTGTAGAATTTCTCTTAAAGAAGCTTATTAAACGAATGGCATTAATTTCATTGGCATTATCCCCTTTCCTCTTCAATTAATATTTCTCGCAAAAGAAAGTATTTAAGTGAAGTATATCTAAGCATTATATAGGAAGTAATGAAATCTTAACTGCTGTGTATAACAGTTCCTAAATAAATATAACACCATATCCCTTACACTGATATATAGCAGTTATTACATATGTACTGTAAAAGTTTATTCATATTTAAATAAACAAATACATGTGGAAAATGTATTTAGGCAACATTGAAAGGAATTTTAAATAGTTTACTTTTCCGTTCAACATAACATATCAATTTTAGATTTTAATAATATTAAATATTTTTGGAAAGCTATGGATTAATGGAGGAGAAATTAGAAAAATAGTTTCCATTACATTCATTTCCGTTTTCTACAACTCCAGGTAACAGATCATTAAATTTAAATAAATTATGCATACACAAAATGCCAAATTCTGCGAATTTTTTATAGTTTTCTTTAAAAAATTTAAGATTTATAATATCTCCTAAGCTATTCACGTACTACTGAAGTATTTTTATGTAAATGAATATGTATTTGTGAAAAATATCCAAATCTCCAAACTATTATTTACTCTATATTCAAGCTTTAGTGCTAACTTTTCCAATATTTTTATTTCGCTATATATACACTTCACTCCGAAAGTCTGCGTACAGACAATCGTCTTACGTGTTTATACTATACTTAATATTAAAATATCACTTTGGGAAATCAAAATACTTGTCAGCAATTCTTCAAAATTTTCTTTATTCAAACACAGCATCAAAATTCTCCTAAATAAGGAAAAAACAAGAATGACAAACAAATAATCAGCAAACATCCGAGCCAAAAGTCTACGTACACTTAAAAATAGAGCTTTTAAAGGCTTGTAAAATAATTGCACTAAATCGTGTTTTAAAGTAATTACAAGCTTATTTTACGATTTATTTATGATTTGAGATTTGAAAGCTTTTGTGGTTCCACCGTACGGAACACAATAGAGATTGATATATTATTGAAAGAAAAGTCATCATAGATCTTCAGGAAAGGAGGATATTTTAAAAACAATTGGTGGAACTGTTAATAGGAGACATTCATAGATTCAAAGAGTGTTCATAAACTACAAATTAGCTAAAATGTTAACGTCCTAGCCAGATCCCCGGCCACCCGTCTGCAGTGTCACCTCGATAATCATGCTTTGTAATACGCTCTATAAAAATAATAAACCTTTAATACTATAAGTTACAAAAAATTTTAAACTGTTTCTGAGATATTGCAAAAAAGCGCGACTCTAACCACGTTTCGAAGTAAACTGAAAAAGAATGACTATCATGGACAAGTTGTACTCAGAAACCATTCATCTCTGAAATGAATAGAGGTAAGATAATGACTTTTGCCAAAAAGTCTAAGTAGGACACATAATTATTGAAAAAGTTTAATATATGTAAAGTAATTTTTTGTAATTTGGCATAAAAAGAACAAAAACATGCCTGCAAAATTTCTGGACAGATCTTAGAAGGGAATCGTTTTCGACTCGCAAACATGTATAAGGAGTCATAATGTTCAGAGGTGCATTTTGAGCTGTTCTGCTGGTTGCAAAATTGTTTACTTTAACTAATTGAAGTAAAATACCAGGACATATATTCTAAGAAACTTGTGGTGGTGATGATTTTTTTACTTTCAGTGGCACAAATGTACCAATCAAATGACTCACATTGTGAAATGATTGTGAAGCCATGGCTATTCTGACATGTGCCAAATTAATTTTATAGTACTTTGCAGACATTGAAGAAATGTAAGAATTAAAGTGATGATTGATCACTACAGTTTTTATTGATCGAATAATCTGGAAAGTAGATTCGTGTGTGATCTAGAATTTGGTAGGTCACTATTTAAAGTCTTCGCACAATGGCATATCTCGTTATGAATCCACACGCTGCTTAGGTTGAGAGTATCTCTTCTCTTTGAAATTACATGAATTTTGTTGCTAATTGTGTGATCAATACATAGATTGTTTTTGGTTATCACAGGTACTCCTTCCCTTCCTCACATATCACTAGGCGGTAATGAGAGAACATCTCTACTCCCAAGCCTAGTCCTCAGATCTAGGCTCAGTACACCATTTGTAGGATTTACTCAAGCGAATAATCATGGAGAACGCAATAACATCAAGTAAATGATCAAATCTGTCATAGTGAAAGATTGAAACAAAATATCCCGAGATGAAAAACTAGCTAAATCCCTGTCAAATGTATTGAGAGAGTTATAGAAATAACGGGATAGCTTAAAAAATATTAACTTTTAGTTACAATCCATTGTTGCAAAGGTATTTTCCAGTTTACGCAGCATTTTGAAGCACGCAGCTTGTACCGTTCTCAAGCTATACATATTTGTATTATTTTATATAATATTCAGGTGTTTGTTGCTTATACTAATCCAATGTACGGCGTTAGAGGAATCACTAAAGGAGTATCAATTCAGGGAGACTTCATTTAATTAGCGATATTTGCATGGATATGAAAGATGATCACCTGTACGCAGATTTTGAAGGCAAGTGTACATCGCACAGCTACAATAAGTGGGAAAAAATACTTACTGAATTTCGAAGGTTCGTATATTGCTGCGAATTTGAGTAGTGGGAAAGCCACCGAATACTCCGATTATTTGAATAAAAACATATTTATAAAAGGAAAATGGAGAGTACATGATTACACGAAGATAAATGGAGGCATATACTTAATGAAATATTATAATAGATTACTTATATAATGAGAGGCGAAATATCCTCGTTATAAAGAAGCTTCGCAATGTTTCAGATACGGTTCATTAGAACTGTTTCCCTAGTAGGAACTCAAACAAATAAAGTATGTTTCTCTTATTGCTGTCAACGCAGAAAGGAATTGCAATCTCGACAGAACTCTCCTACGAACTCCACAAAGCTTTGTTTTATATATTATTTATATGATATCATGGTAATGTCTAGAATGATAGATCCAAAAGATGCTTCCTGGCGATAGTGTACTTTCATCCAAATTTGTCTCCAATTGCACTATAACCTTAGCCACATCTTCAATGGTTAACTTAATGCTATTCTTCAGGTCTTCGCTGCTAAGCAAACCTTGCCTGGCCTGTAAAAGTGCATGCTCCGGCTAGGAGAAATCTGCATCAGAGGAAATAATATACATGTCATATTTCAATATAAAGTTTTTGTTTAATGAAATATTCTATTTCCGTCTAAACAGTCAATGTTATGTTCCAATTTCTTAAGCATACATCAATATTAATCGAAACATACTTAAAACAATTATAAAGAGAAATTCTATTCGTGTGCTAATTCATGCTCGTAATAGTTCATGCAAGACTTTAACAGGGGCTGTGTGAAAATCTTCTCAAAGTGTGTTCAAAATTGTATATCCAAACTATTCTCATAAACTCTATCTACCAAAGCATGATATGTGAAGATTATTATATAATTTGAGTGCTGATCATGCGGTTGAGAAATTCACTAATCATTTACACCTCAGCAATATACTGATGTTATAATGATTCGTACTGTTAAGGATAGAATCCTCCCAAATCTCTTGGATTTCAGAAGCGGATTAAACAAAGCTGTATATTATATGCATTTATTTGATTATAATATCATATTGGATATATGCTTGCATTTAGTAAATCACTTAACATTAAGTTAGTATTTATATAATACAATTAGTCTCATTACATTAAATTTCAATATATGGGTAATTTGCTTGAATTTAATTTGAAATAAAAATATGTATATATTTAGTTTTTCTTCATAAATTGAAAAACTTTACTCATATTTCTGATATATGATTGCGAGTTACATTTAAAAGTTTTGTTACCTTTTAGTTCAAATAAAAAATAGCTAAGGTTACTGAATTTATTAAAATACGGATTAACTTCATAAAGATAAATAATAGGTATATTTTCACTGCATTTTGATTTATTTATTACTTAAATGCATATGTTTTGAAATAAAGTAAAGATACAAGTCATGTCCTTAAGCTAATTACTGTTTGGGAAAACATTGGATAAAAAAATACTATGTATTTTTCACAAAGAAAATCAAGTTGAAAACTACTTTCCTACATAGTTTCCAGCATTTTTAGGCTTTTGTCATACCGAAAAACGAAATGGTTTATACTAGCTTTAAAAAAAGTTACCATCAGTGAAGATAGCCATTGCTGTACAGCTCATTTTGGAAACCCCTCATTAATAAACATTGCTGTGAACCATCTGTTTTGTCGAATTGTATCGTTCACTTCTTCTATCAAACCATCATTGACAACAATGGGCTACATATTCCAGGCTTTTTCATAACCGCTGGGGCAACCATCATTGAATTGTTGAATCTACTTATTGACCATTATATTGCCCATTACACTTTTACCATAAACCTCTACAAGTTGATGGTGAATTTCAACTGGTTTAACATGCACTGCATTAAAAACAGATTACAGAACGCATTTTCCACTCGAAAGGAGTGTCAATCGTCTAAAAAATTTTGAACTACTTCTAACACATCTACGAACAACACAACCTGGCTGTATTAGCGTTAAGGTACTGACAATCAACCACAGACACATGTGCGCAATGGTTGAACTCCGATACTACCTCTGCGGTCGCAGTAAAAAGAAACGATACTTATTTTGCAGACACTCAAATTACTACAAATATTTATTTGAACTCGGGTTAACAAAATACAAACTTATCAATATAATTTTATATGTTTTCTCGAATATTCTTTCATATTTTAATAATTATTCTTCCTTGAATGAATACCCCCTGGAATAGGAAGGTGAAGTAACGTTCCTTACAAACATACAATGACATTTTTTTTTTAATAGTGCACTAAATTTTGAAACCAGTCTTGAAGAAAAAAATGTTTGAATTAGGTCTATTAAGTTATGATGAATTATAGTATTTATTAAGAATATATTTAACATGACATTTCCTTGGTGTAGTTTTGGTTTAAACTTATTTACATGTATACATACGTGTAAAAGAAAGAAATCCTTTAGATGGATGTAAAACAATGCAAAAGATTCTGCTCTCGTTAAATAAAAAAATAGTTTATTCACATTGATTCATAAAAAAATTAAATTTCTTGTTATATATAACACCCTTATATCGGATATGAACATAATAAAATTACTACGAAAATTAGTGAGTAGGTGTGCCTTTTACAAGATATACATATATTGGCATTATACACCACTTAATACTTAATGATCATATAAAGAAAGAAACGAAGATTTAATATGCAGAAGCTAATGAAATGTTTGCTTACATTCTAACAAAAGGATCGACTAAAACATTCTAAATGCGTCAAATTAATTGGTATTAATGTATGAGATAATGTTCTGTGTTCTTTTTTTTTCTTTCAGAAACCGAGGATGGAAAAGGAAATGTTATTTTCCTATCAATGCTGGCTAGGAAACTGCTCTTTTAGAATATGTGCTGTCTAATTCCTTTCACAGAACAGTGTGCTGAAATGTTTGAGTGTGAATATATTTTTCTTTATCATTACTTTTCGATACAAATAAAGAAAATGGCGGGGATTGTGAATATAATGTATTTGTATATTATCCAAATTATTCATGTGCAATATTTAATTAGTTATGTATGTTTTCAGAGCACAAATAAATATTTAAATATTCTGCATATTTTATCTATATATTATTAAAATAAAAACTTTTCCATTATAAACTATAAATGGTGGTTTGTACAAGTCCCTTTTTTTCAGAACGTGTATTATACATAAGTGTAAAATACATTATTTTACTTCAAAACATTACTTTTATATTTATTTTATTTTACCTAAAATATGAATTAAGAAAATTGAAAGATCTTGTAGTTATATAATTTTTGAATATTGGAAAAAATTATTTTTGAAGTAGGTGATTTAGGTATTGTCCAAATACATGTTATCGATTATTTTTAATTTAATTACAATAATTTCCTTGAAGAAAAATTGAAGTAAAAGTACTTCATTCTGCCAAATTTCAAAATGTATATAAACTTACATAATTTATATTAAATTGTATTTTTAGAAGAATTATTTTAATATAAAATATATTTTAAATTTTTAAATAAATGTGGCCGTGACATTTATGATCCATTTCCTATGGGAATATATTTAAAGATATTTTTTCCTAAATTATTTTATTCGATTTTAAAACCAATCGAATTATCTATATAAAAAGTGTTAGTTTTAAGCTAGAAGTTATGCAGGTTACTAATGCAGGTTAAACTTGTCCAACTTGAAATCTTTCAATTGACGTGGGCGATTGCTCAAGATAGGAGGGTGCTTGCTTAGATGTCGGACTGGTCACTTGACGAAGGCGTACGGGTTCAGTCGCCAATAGCCCTCGGGTTGTTTTGGAGTGTAATGTTAATATAACTGTCACGCTAAATAAAATAAGTTTAAAATAGCATATAATTATCAAATACAATTTTTTATCTGCAAATAAATATAACTCTCTGAAAAAATATACATATATATATATATATATATATATATATATATATATATATATATATATCATGATTTTGGAGAAAAAATCAGATTAAAAGTTAGAAAAAAGGACGGTCTTTATTCAATCGTTTGTGCATCTGTTCTGATACCGAGCAGGGAGGAAAAAGCACGTCATGGTGGGGTTTTCAAGTGGATAACACTAGAAAAACATATGGTAAGTATCGCTGCTTTGAAGAAGGTGCTTGCAAATTAATGCTGACATATGTTGACTATTAAATCTAACGATCTGGAATTAGACATGTTTATTGGCTAGGCCATATGTTCGGAAGAAATAAATGGGTAATTAGTTTGATACTTGAATATGGGGACTGAGAAAGTTGAGTCAAGTGCTAGATAGGGAATTTAATTTTAATCTAATTTAATTATCCTTACACACACACATATATATATATATATATATATACATATATATATATATATATATATATATATATATATATATATATTACTTTTAAGAGCATTGTATTTATGTATCAGGAAATTTAAAAAATTGATATATACTGTTCACTTAATTTACATATGAGATCACACCTGTTTCCTTACGTTTTTCCTACTAAACCCTCTGAAGTTTAATTTTAATAGAACATATTTTTTTAAATAATAAATAAAATTAATATAAATTATTTCTCCTAAATAACTGTATGCAAAAAGTTTATATCAAGTATTACATTGAAATATGGAAAGTACTAGTTAAATTATTCAAATGCTAATGATTTTTACTTCATAATATTTATTGCTATAAGTATCTGGTTACATAAATAACTAAATGCATTTTGATTTAACAAGATGTCTTCAAAATTCTCTGCAAGACTTCATCGTGACTTTTTCTTCATTGAGTTTTCGCCTCAGTTATTTTCGCTTTTTCTCGTTTAATTTCTTTCTAATTTTACGGTGATGTTTTTGCAGCCATCTTGAAATGGCCATGTACCTTTTTATGGAATACTTATTAACTAGAGAAAATATAATTCCTTACAGGAATATTAAAATATCACACAAATAATAATAATAATAATAATAAAAATCGGAAGAAAGTTGAAAACTACTGCTATTTAATTTAAAAAAAAATCATACACTTTATTGGTGATTTATTGGATTAAACTAATTTTTATATATTTCAGTTTATTTTACACAAAATTAAGTTTGGGGAATACTTTTAAAGATCAGTTTTGTTCAATAACAATTGAAATTCCTTCGCAAATAAAATAGAAAAAGTAATTTGTACAAAAAAATATTTTCTTTTTTAGGAACAAGATCAAAAATACAAAATACATTCATAACTAGTCAATATGTCATATTAAACCTAAATATATTGAATCATTATATTGGAAAATGACGACAGTGACTAATTTTTATAAGCTTCAATTATTTCTGAAACACGATAATTATTGCGTATTAATAAACTAGTTATTACGTAAACTGTATATAATGGAAAGCAAAATGCACAAGAAATATAGTATATAATATTTTTGAATATTAATTATAAAAAATATTTAATATCAGGCATATTTTAGAGAAATTCATACGCTTATCTTTTAAACATACGAGTATTTTAAAGAACATGAAATAACATAGTTTTCTTTAAAATGACAAAACAATGTATTTTAAGTAGATATGCTGCTAAGAATCGATGTTTTGACCGTTTTAAGAAAACCGTTTATAAGAAAAAATATTCCAAAGATCTATACATGAAAGTTATATGAATAATCTCTGTGTAATTCTATAGCATGTAAATCGTGGGAATAATGAAATATAATATTCGTTAAGGTTACGTTAACGAATCTTATTTTTTCTAATGAACAAAATTTGTCGACATATACTTCTTATTCCATTCTATATATATATATATATCAAAAATAGTTATTAAAACCATTTTTGAAAAACTTCAGTCTTCTGTGGATGGATATTTACGCTACGTTTTTATGCAGTGTTAACTTTTTTTTCGTATAAAAGCATCGTTGGTACTAAACATTTAATAAATAAATATTTCATATGGTATTTTTTATTCATAAATATTTACAACGCAGGAATAATTTAGATAATAATATAATAGTAGATACACATGATTTTAATGCTAAAAATTCATTGTTTTTGACATCATGCCTGTTCTTTTAATTTTTGATTTAAATACATTTTCTATACATTCAATATTATTGATATCATGTAAGATTGCATGTATAGTGTTAGTGTTTTAACTTTTATTTTATACTGGTTTATATACATCTATTGTATGTACCTTTACAAGATGTTGACATAGATTGTTTTTCAATGATTTTACATTTCTTCAGCTTCTTAAGGAAATATATAAATATATATTTTTTTGATTTTTCATAAAAATAAAATGTGTTTTACTTTTGAAACTATATATACACATATATATGTATGTATATATATGTGTATATATATATATATATATATATATATATATATATATATATATATATATATATATATATATATATATATATATATATATATATATATATATATATATATATATATATATATATATACAGTGTTGGCCGAAATTTCGGACTTTTTTGAAATTGTTGTTTTTAAAATTGTATGCTTATAGAAAATTTTACGTTGCACAAAATGCAAAATATTTTATATCATTTTTGAAAGGAATTTAATACTGTATTCAATTAAAAATAAAATTTAAAATATTCTCATCGAAAAAAAAAATTCTTCTACAATAGGTGTCAATATACAGTAGTGAGTTATGAGAGTTTAGTAAAGTTGCATTTATTCTTAAATACAGCTTCACATCGATGTTTTATTGAGATGAAAATAGTTTTAAGCTCTTCTTTCATTTTTGCATGATGTCAGGAAACAAACATATACTTAATTAAGTTCTTGTATTCATGTGTACTTCCTTCACATAAGAGTTTACAAACGGTGCCGCAAGTTTTTGATAGGATTTATGTCGGAACAGTTTCCTAATCAAGACAGCAACTCGATGATCTTAGAAATGTACCTGTCTTTCAATTATTTTACCGCGTTGAAAGGAGCAAAATCTTGCTGAAAAATAAATGAAGCATTGTTGGTAAATAGATCTCTGGTGGAAGTCAAAAGTTCGAGCTCTAGAATAGTGCCAATGCATGTTATGGCATTCAGTGACCCATCGATGACGTCAAGGAGGCCGATACCATTTTCTGATATGCATGACAAAATGATAAAACTTTGTGAGTACTTCACAGTTGCGTGGATGCAGTCAGGATGTAGCATTTGTTATTTTACGTCTTACATATTTTAGGTTATCACTACCGAATAACGATATTTCAGTTTCAGCTCTCTATATAACTTGTGAACAATACTCATTTGTCTAATTAATACCTTCTATTGTTCACTGTAGTCCTTTTCACGCTGATGTGAATTTGGATACTGCTTTTTAGTGGAATTCTACCTTTTACTCTTGCATTTGCTTATCTACTCCTGGTTGTCTTTTGAACTGGCAAAAGAACCAGCATCCTTCAGATCCATTCTGATGGCCGTCCACGAAATTCTTTTTATATCTGAAACATAGTATTTTAGTTCTTAAGTCATCAAAAAATATCGTGCACTTTTTTCGGCCTTTTTTATTTATTAAATTTGCCTCCTTATAAATTAAACAAACCTTTCAGTATACATATGTTGTCACTGAGCTACCTACCTACTATGTAATTTTAACATAGAAATACCACTTTCTCATCACACATGTGACAAAATCTACCATTTTTTATGCCATTGTTTTTTGAACAAATATCAATGACATACTGGCAAGGAAAGAGTCCTGATTTGAATCATATAGAAAACTTTTGGCACCGTTGGAAAACTCTTGTCCAAATGAAGTATTCATGAAATAAAAAAGAACTAATTGAGGATATAATTAAAATTGTATTGTTAAATGAAACCTTAAATAATAATTCCTTAAATGTTTGTCATTCAGTACACATTATTAATGACATTTATAACTATTTGGTTAATAAAATAAAAATAAATGTTGAGAAAATTAATGATCCTAATACAGAGTACTGCAATTTATTATTCATGAATATAACTTTTGACAAAATTAATTTTCTAATGTATTTAATAGATATTTATCACTTTTTTCTGTTAGAAATGTGGTTGTTATGACAGCATTTAAATATAACAAAATGATGAGCAGATTTATCTTTATATTACAATAATAGTTCGCCTTCTATTAACATAGAAGAATGTATATGTAATAACTATAATGATTTTATTGACGATCATCATAAGCATGTGTAGTTACTGGCAACTTAGACATAGTTAATGACAAAATTTTAAGGGACATAATGAATAAAGGCACTAGTTTCAGAATAACTGTTTCTAATAACAACAATACTGTTAAAAAACAAATTAATAAAGATATTGATACTTTATTACAAAATCTGCAATTAAATATGGGCTAACTATAGAGGCAATATTTTAAAAGACCTTACGAAATTTAGCTACCATTCTCAGTATGAATTTACTTATAAAGATATAAAACAGAAAAAAATTATGAATTACAAAATAATTTTAGCATAGTTTACATACATAAAATACCTGGTAATTGTTTTTATTACAATATGCTTAATGAAAACATTTTAAACAATAAATCTTTTAAAGAATCAGATTTGTCGCATAATGTAATTAGTAATCGTATTATTGGTATTTGTAAAAACATTAGGTTTTTGTATTCCTAAAATTAAGTATCCATATATATTTATAACTCCAAACTTCTATAAAAGTCCCGTTAAAATCAGAAATGTGACAAATGGTTTTAAAACATATATTATCATTGCAGGCAAACTACTTCATAATATTATACAAAACTTTATTAATCAGCAATGTAATAAAGCTATAATTAAAAATAGTAAAGATATTATAGATATTTTCAAAAATAAAAATATTTATTCAGTCCATAGTTATGACTTTGAAGATCTTTTCAATTCCGTTGATATCAATGATATTATTAAAGTAATTTTAGAAAACCATAGTATTTATAATCTTAAAATGTTAAGTTTAACTAATTTAAAATTTTCATTGATTTTGTCTTCAAAGAAAATTACATATTTTTTTTTCTTTTTTTAATGGTTCTTTATATAAACAAGAGAAAGAAATCCCACAAGGAGGCCCAGCTAGTAATAGTTTGGCTAATCTATATTTACATTTTTATGAATATAATTATGTTATTAATAATGACTACTACATTTTTAGATATATTGATGATTTAATAATTTTTGTTAAAAATGATAATTTAAATCATTATTAATTTTTATCTGTCTTACTTAAACTTAGTTAAAATTAATAATAATCCAATAAAAACAAATTACCTAGATGTATCACTGTATATTAAGGATTTGAAACTACATAGTAATATTTATGATAAAAGAGATGACTTTAATTTTAACATTCTTAAAATGCATTACTAGAATTCAAATTTATCAATATCTACATATAAAGATAGTTTTTAACTATATTTCTCGTAATAATGTTTTAGTTAGTGATAAAGCTAATATTTATTTAAAAATTAATAACTTTATCAAACAATGTATAGGGCATGGATATCCTGCTAAATATTTCTTTAGAATCATATCTCTAATAGTTCTTAATGTTATACAATTTGTATTAATACCTTATTGACATTATGGTTTTTTTAAAACTAATTATACAATTATTAAATAGATGACGCAACATGTTTAATAATTAAATAATTTTAAATATTTCTAGGATTCCTTTATAATTTACACTAATATTTATTTATGATTCTTTTAATATATATATATATATATATATATATATATATATATATATATATGTATATATATATATATATATATATATAAACTTTATATTAATCTATCATAATTTAACTTTATGCGGAACTACTTTTCCTCTCTTGTATTTGGCGGGGAACATATCCAGTTGATACACTCCCGAAGTAAGTCTTACTATTTACGTTTTGAAACGAATTTAAATGTATAATATGAGTACTAGTAGGCTACAATTTTATAATTATATTTTTCTTTCAGGAGAATTTTGCGGTAGTCTATACAGACGTATCATCTGACATTTCTCTCAATACGGGAGGAGCTGGCATTCTCTTCCAACTTCCAAATAAAGAAAGAAAAATGCGCAAAATTAACACTGGGTTAATAGCGTCTGATTTTACGAGCGAATTTCTTGCAGTTAATGAGGCAACCATCATGTATTTGACTTATCTGGAGCTCTCGGGCACAATTGAAGGATTGGCAATTTTCTCCGACTGAAGAGCGGTCTTAGAAGCAATCATTAAAGGAGATACGAACATATCCTCTGCTATCAATGTCCTGCTTGAAAGTCTGCATTGCAAAGGGATATCCTGCTTATTGCAATGGATTCCTGCTCACGTAAACATTGACGGAAAGGAGTTTGCTGTCTCCCTGGCCAAAGAGGACATAAATCAGGACCATCATTGTCCCACCATTACCCTTGCAGATGCAAATGTGGTAGCAAATTACAGACTTCTGCCTCATCGCTACAATAAACCCCTCATTGTCGATTTTTATTGCTCTAGAAATCTTACATCCCTAATTGCAAAACTAAGGACGGGTCATTTTAAAGGTATGAAGATCTCATCAGACAAAACTAGAACTTACATCCCCTGCAAGAACTGCACCGATGCCCAACTAACGCAAGACCACATCCTAGAATGTCCGACCCTTACTCCGCATATTATACGGTTCGGAATGGTGCCACTGGCTTCGGAGCTTTGCGAGATTCTTTACAGCGCTGATGCGCCGAGGCGGTTCTGAGAGCTCAAGACATTATCTGATTGTCTATCGACTCGACAAAAAATTAGTTTATTGATTTTATTATAATGTTTAAATTCCTCCAAATGTTATTCTTTCCTTTCCTCTTGGTACATAGTACGGCAAACTACAGGTGAAGGTTGGCTAGCCCAAAAACTTGTTTAAATCTGCAATCTTGGTTCATAAGACCAGGCGTTTGTTATTGTACTAGAGTGCCTATTTCTTCCTATTTAGTATAGTTATCTTAGGTTCTAACTATCTGTGTATTTTTATGTCTTGATTATATATATATATATTTTTTTGTTTTGGATATATATATATATATATATATATATATATATATATATATATATATATATATATATATATACTATGTTGACACTCTTGCTCTCTCTGTAAACAAACACACAAATATTTTATTATCTGCAGTATCCACTATGTTGACTCATTGATTCTTTCAAAATGTTGATTGGAATGCAGGAACAAAAGCATGTAACCTTTACTGTTTATAAGGGTTTCTCTTCTATTAAATTTACTTTGAAAAACAAAAATATGCTACTCAATTACATTTCTCTTCAAAACTTACAATTGTTCGAAATGTTTAAGAACATATTCTGTTTGGAGCATAATTTTGTCTAACAGATTTCGAATATATTGTTATCCTGATAACTACTTCAGCATATTTAAAACTTTTGCACTATTTACTAATACGAAACCAGGTGTTTAATAAGTGCAAGTAATTACTAAATATTATAATTTAATTAATCGCATGAATAACATTATTATTATACTACTTATATGTTCCTGAAGTAAGGAAATCATGCAAGTTTCAGATTGTTTCTGTGTAATAAACCAACTGAAGTTTCTGAATATAAACTGTGAGTTTGTTGTAAAACTATAAATGGATAACTTATTCGGGAAACTTATGAGTTATCTGAAAATAATTTTTAAATTCTGCAGTCAAATTCATAAATACTTTTGCACCTGGATACATTTTAAATTAATCATTCTTACTTACTCTATTAACATATATTCCGAATTTCCTTACAAAACTTTTCTTGGAAACGAAATGAATAATTCCTTTTCAGAATTCGCAGGAAATGAGTTGTCTGTGTGTATTTTACCATATTGAGATTTTCTTTACCAGATATGATGTTGCAAGCTTTTCCATTTCTAGTGGGAAATATTATTCAGTAACTAAGATGCTAATTATGCTTTCTCTCTCAAGTGAACTAGGAAATTTGACAGGTATTTTGTAATTAGTACTCCATTAAGTCATTTATCAAGTTATGCGATGGAGATAATCAGCATTCTCACAGGAAAATGCCACCTAACGAACTGCCTTATCTTTGTTAGTATTTCAGAATTTGCTTTACTTTATATTTAAGTATGGCACAAATACATTCTAAAATTAACTATATCATCATTATATTTTATAATTATCTATCGTGACTTAGTCTTAAAGAACTTTTGAAGGACTCTTTTCCTTTTCTGAAAGAAATAAATGTTAATAACAGCTGTAATCAAATAAGAGCAAATCAGCATTTTCTTACGAATGGGCAAGATAGGACAATTATTAATACAGCGTATAGCTAAAACTTCAAAATGTTTTATTCATTTTTTATTAAGTTCGTATTTTTAGCTACTTAAGGACACTAATGTGTCACCAAACTCGTAATTTTAAATCAACATTTAGAATCGAAAATAAAACCTGAGCTGGTGCTCTTCTTTACAATTTTTCATCGCGACATCCTGAGTGATTTGTGCCACAATAAATTTATTGTATCCCACTACGTTCGAACCTTGCTTTAAGAAAGCCCATAAATGGATAATTTTCATTATATTTAGTGTCACTTAGTTTAGAAAACATGTATAAAATTTATTTAAGAACATTTTGACAAAACAAAATTACTTAAATACAGTATTTCGGCAAACAATTTACTTAGAATAACCTTTTTTTCAAATGTTCTCCTTTTGTGAAAAATGGTTCTATTCTACTAATATTTTGCCTGTATATAGGTCAAACATCTGTTCAGAGGCGCAACTAGAATTTTTGAAAACTTCGCATTATTTAAGAGCTACAATTAATTGAATACTTATCGGCGTTTTTTTCTTAAAATTTTTCCCCTCTGTTGTCGTAAAACATAGATACGTCCACTTCTAAGTTATATATTTCAAAAATTCTAGTTGAGTCTCTGTACAGAAGTCTGAGCTATATACAGGCAAGATAGTATTAAAATAAAAGCATTTTTCACAAAAGGAGAATATTTTGAAAAGGGGTCATTCTATGTTCATTTTTGTCAAAATAATGTACTTAAATATGTTTTATTGTAATACTAGTCTTAAGACAATTTTATATATATTTGCTAATCTAAGTTGCACTAAATTTCATAAATAGTATCCATTAAAATGCTTTTGCAAAATTACGGTTCCGAATGTAGTTGGATACCTTAAGGTTCATCAGCAAATTTGTATTTTTTTTTTATTTCAGGAGTCATTCTCTTGAAAAACAAATATTTTTTGACCATAACCATTCGACTAACTTTCAAAATTAAAATGTGTAGAATTTAGAAATCTTTGACCTGAAATGCTTTGAAAAAAATAAAATGTCTGATAAATTTTTAGAGTAATATTGTTTTTTTCTTTTTTAAACAACCGCCCTCATATAACGATTTGAAAATCTATAAAATCCGGTAAAAATATATACGTTGCTTTTCTTTCCAATATTCTACACTTCATGTATTACATGAAGTGGGGAACCTTTCCATATGCAAAACGTGCAGAGTATTCTGTATTATGTTTTATGATAATTTAAAGATAATTCTAAGCTATGTGATAATTGTTAGACCTTATTAATAATTTTGAGACATGGAGATATATAAATTATTTCGAACAATTACTCTTCTTAATGCATTGTTGATATTTTATATTTAAAAATATTTCGCAATATTTTTTCTTTTATAAGGAATTATACTACTGTAAGAACTTTCAGTTTAATTTAACACTTATGGTTTATTTATTATTATTCTGTCAAGAAAAAGGACAAATGAATCAGAGCTCATTCGTATAGTTTGTAGTAAAATATAAACGTTTCTCACATATGTATGTTATCCTTCTGCTTATATTGTTGTATTATAAGACTGCCAAAGAAACTATTTCTTAATTTTTTTTCTTTAAACGTAAACATAATTGTTAACTTGTGTATGGTAGTTATTATTAGTAGTTGTGGGTTCAAGTCCTGGTAAAACCAAAAAAAACCACATTAAATCTGCAGTAACTCAAATTATTGATGATGTAACAAAGGAGTGTTTAACTCAAATGACTTTGCGGGCCACTTCGGAAGAACTTTGGAATTCCGCGGGACGCATATAAAAATATATATCTTTATATTAGAATCGGATCCAGTACAAACATGTGTTGGAATGAAAGTTTAAAACAGACAGATATAATATTATAATTGGTTTCATTGTTTTTCAAGTATAAAAACATAGATAGAATAATAATATTAATGAAATGATCAAATAATGGTTAATTTATTTAATTAGTGAGAGATATAAAAGTTTCTCAACTCTTTCACTTGGTTTTTGCTAGTCAATCTGAATGCATGAGTATTTGCGTATTGAAATTTATGTTGCAGATTTCCATGCGTTAATTTTGAGCATGATTTATGTTTGATAAATTTAAATTAAGAAAAAGAAAGATTCACAGTAACATAAGCAACGTGATGAAATAATTAGAGTTATAGGATTTATTTTTTTTACAAATATATATATATATATATATATATATATATATATATATAATAATAAAATAAAGAACAAATGAATAAAATAAAAACTTTTTAAAAAAATATTGTACAAAATAGTTGAACTTTGTAAAGTTGTAAGGAATCTCGCGGGCCGAGGGTTGGACACCCCTGACTTAGATCACAGTAACGCTTGTTGTAACACATAGTGGATGTTTTGAGTGTGTGTGCATGCACACACACTCAAATGGTCAAATGCGTCATTTGACTCACATGGTCAAATGCGTCATTTGACCATGATAGCTGAAAAGTAATGGCTTATAAGAAATAATATGAATAATATATATTATAAAAGTGTTGTAAAAGCGTGTTTCTTATAGATTGACTTTTTATTTTTATAAACATATAAATTTTTCTGTTGTTTGTATATTTAAGATATATTTTTAAATATCTTACAGGGTATTGACTATAGGATGTCATTTAATTAAATATTTCATTTTCATTTTGCACTTTTTATCAAATCTATGATCGTGGAAAATTTCAAAATCTACACATATTCATTAAAATAAATAGTTTTAATACAAAAGGGATTTTTATATGATTTAAAAAGAACGTCAATATCAGAGTAAATATGTATCAAATTAAATAAAACATTATCTGCGGAAACATTAAGAGGAACAAGGGGAAAACTACCACACAAATTTATTTTCTCAAAGTGTGACACACACACACACACACAAAGAAAGAAGAAGAAACGAAACTAAGTGTGTAGCTTTAAAAAAGAGTGGCGTTGCTAAGAACTGTTTTGATGATACACCTCCATTATCCATGGGACCAGTTTCGTCGTAATGGATCACTCCAGTTGGGAACTGTTCTTCATTGAGAGAACTCGTGCAACTGCATTCTGCCAAAAAATGTCGAATCAATCTCAAGTTTCTTGTGAAACTTAAGAAATCAGCCACGAAAACATTTCAGATACTAACCAAAGCTTACGGAAATGAAACTTTATCTGATGCATATGTATCTAAATGGTGTATGAGATTTTCACGGGGAAGGTTCAGTGTGTAAAATGATGAACTTGCTCGGTGTTATCATTGTCACTGATTACAGACCAAAACATAGCCAAAATTCATTATACGAGCGGGTTCCCTCTCATATCAGTGGCCAGATTGTTAGTCAACACTACTGTATTGAAATACTAAAAATACTTCTTGAAAAAAGAAGGAAAAATCCAGAATTGGTGAATGATGGATAGATGTTGCACCAAAAGACAATGCATCCGATTACATGTCCTTAACTGTCAAGTAGTTTCTGACCAATATTTCAATATATATGATAAGAAAATACTTATTAAATAAAAATTATCAGGGGGAAATGTTTAAAAATGGAAAGAGAACGCTTTCACTAAAAGTTTTAACTCAAAAAATAATTCTATCAAACTTCAAATCTTCCTCAAAATACAATTAAAAATTAAAATAAAATTGACTTAAAAATTATCGTTATAAGTGATTAGATCCCATTGTAACACAAGTGATACACAATTTTCAAACAATTTATTATGCTTTTAAATCTCTGTAAAAATTTATTTCTTTGTTTTGGTGCCGTTAACTAGTAAAAATTGCATATACAAAGAGAAAGCACATTTTAAATGTAGAATAATATTTATATATGTATAAAAAAATATTTACTTCGACAACGTGTAAACAACTTGTTTTGATTTAGAGACTCTATTAAAAATCACTATCATGGATTGTTCTTGAGTGAACCAGGAAATTATATAAGATATTTCATTTTGCATCTCACGTGATACAAGTGGTCTCAAATTTATTTTTGTGGTTCAGCCATTACAAAAAAAGTTTTGAAACTCTTGTATCACATGTGATACAAAAGAACAGAGGAGACCTTAATGTTACTGTGGTAGGGTATCATCTTTATTCACCTGTCTGTACCTTTAAGACTTTTTTTTATTTCGTACAGTTAAATCCTTCTGTAAGAAAACCCATTTTACCTCAGTTGAAGAGGTTCAGGCAAAAACGGAAAATATTCTAAAGGGAATTCCCAAAGCCTCGTTCTAGAAGTGTTACAAGTAATGACAGTACCAAATATAGAAGTATGCTGAAGGGACCTACTTTGAAGGTGATACTGATACGAATAACTGGTTCTTTAAGTACAATGCTTCACTGACCTGTATTTTTTGCGTGCCATACCTCATATATATATATATATATATATATATATATATATATATATATATATATATATATATATATAACATTAAATAAATTAAAAAGAAGACTAACAAATCCTAAAACATCTTAAGAACAAACCGAAAGAACCAAGAACATGGAACCATTACAAACCACAAAAGAGCAATATAACTTGAGTGGGAAAAAAACTATTATGGTTTCCCGAGCTGTTAATGGCTTAGGAAAGTGAAACAGGGTTTAGCAGTGTTTTGCGAGATCTCAACCTTCCCCTTCAGCGGAAACTTTCGACATAATAGCATAAGAGATAAACCAAGGCGAAGGCCCAAAACCCCACGTTGGTGAATATAGCATCAATAGAATAGAAATGGAAAATTAAATTACTATAGGAATCCGGACGAAATAGACAAATACAATTATGTAAACACAAAAATATTTGCAAAAGTGGTTAATAATGATTATGGCTATAAGTAATAATAATGAAAATGTTCGAAGAAACTAAAATCTTACCCGATGCATTCTGATTCCAAGAGTATATTATCACCAGACACAAAAAACAACATAACTAAAAATAATGGCGCCATCTATATATATATATATATATATATATATATAGTAAATAAACTTATTATAAGAAAATTAAGAATAATTTACTATAAAATATTAAATAATAATAATAAAATAGCTATAATTTTGAAGATCTAAATTTATATATAAAATTAGCTGGAGTCTAGGCAACTTTGAAAGATTTTTTATAATTATTAATTTTTAAAACTTCTTCAGATACTAAATCTTTATTTCTTTTTATATAATTTAGAATAATATTTCTAAAAATTTAAATGTGAAGGGAGTTATTCTATAATGGCATTTTTATAACATCAAAATCAAAAGAGTCTCTTTTATCAAAAATATTAATTACTTTCTAGCATCGTATTTTCAACTTCTAATTGGAGATCTATGAAGTTTGCTGAATCTAAATTGCAATTGGTTTATATTAATTTCTAGTAGAGTGGATAATACTTTTAATTAGGAGTAAAGTCAACTTTATTGCTGAAAATAATTAAATAATCAATATTTCTGAAAAAGTAACAAGAGTATGTATCATTTTTTTCATTATCGTAATAGTGTAAATAAATATTAGCCAGACTTGCTGGGCCACTTTGTGGCAGACCATTTATTTGTTGATAATAATAGTTATTATGAAATATGTAATTTTCTTTCAAAACAAATTGTATAATAGTATTAAATTTATCATAAGTTATCAATTTATGTAATGAATGTTTAATATAGACATTTCTATGTACTAAAATCATATCCTCTGTATCAAAAGAGTTGAATAATTCTTCCAAGTCAAAGCTATGCAAAGATTTAATACATTTGCCCTGCATGTTCTCAACGATATCTTTACTAATTTTACAATAATGGAATTTGAAATATTGTCTAGAACAGGTGTGGTGAACCTTTTTGGACCAACGTGCCATTTTTATTTCTTTAAGAAAAGGTTAAAGAGATATAGACGTGCCGTCAAATAGTTTTGACTTGTGATTATTGAGAAAATAATAAAACTAAATAGTAACAACTCAAAACTCTTTAATTGCAACGAAAAAATACATTTTACACAGTATAGTAGCGAATGCTTTATTTTTATACGTGTAATTCAAATTAAAGTAACATTAGTGTGAATTCGGGTGTGGTAGATTAGATGACAAAAAATATGTATTAGGATTATAAGGTGTTACTTTTACCAGAATTCAAGCCGAATTGGAGTCATCTTCCAAACGGTTTCTACGTGAGTTTTTAATGTTATTTATCTCTGAAAATAAAGACTCGGAGGCATAGGTAGATGAAAATATGGTTAAAAAAGCATGGCCAAGTTTTTTTTTTCAAACAGCTAAATGTATCTAGAATCGAATTTTATGTTTCCAAAATTTCCTTACTAGCATTTTTACTTATATTGCTTGCTAATCTTTCTGTTATAATCAATTCCAACTTTCTCCATTTTTCAACAATTTTTTGAATCCATATTGAACTAGACAGGAAATCAATCAGTTGCATTTCAAAATTTTCAATTTACAACAGTGCTTCTCAAACTTTCAATACTTGTGACCCAACATTCAATCATAATTTTTATCGCGCCCCCTTCCCTCTATACAGTAAAAATGTATTGAATTCAATTATACTGTCATTTGATGCTAAAGATAGAATATGAGTAAAACCAGCCGAAGCGTTATTTTCCCCGGACGTATATATACGTTTCATCGAAGTACGATCCTTTCTGTGCACTTCTATCCATTCACTTATTCCGAAGGCTATTTGAATACAAGAAAAAAACCTTGACAGTGTGTCCAGTGGCATTGGGAGCGAATTGCGTAACATTTAATCGGCAGTCAAAGGATTTATTATAAACCGAAGAAATTATCAAGATAAGTGTTTATTTTTGTATATAATTTTATAAATGACAAAAATATGGGATCATTGGGAGTTATTAAACTAGTTCTTAACTTAGTATTGATAAATTAATTATCAAACGCATTGTGTAGTATTAATACAGTTATATTATATCAGTGTAAATATCTATTTTATTTTTTATTATGTCAGAATTTATTTTGTTTACTTTCAGTAAATTAGTATTTTTTAAATAATCTTTTTTTTTAATTTTTTTCAATGTGCTCGCCCCCCCCTTCTTCGTAGAGTTATCACGCACCTCAAGGGGGGCGCACCCCACAGTTTGATAAACACTCATTTACAACCAATAGTTCACAAATTAGGACAAATTCAGCTTATTAAGTCTCATCAAGGTACATAAGAAACATTGAGAGCTTCCGATAATTCTTTGAACTGTGAAAATCTCGCTGCAAACTGCGACCGATCACTCACGTTTCTCGAAATACTTAATAGTGTACTTTGTTGTTTTGAATTAAAATGCAAACCGTTTTGATTGGTGGTGTGCCCAAAATATTGTATCGCGTGCCATCAATGGCACGCGTGCCACTGGTTTGCTATAACTGGTCTAGAGTGTGTTGTGTAACTTTTTGCTACACCTTGCCTGGTTGTGAAATATAGGTATTAAAATCATTAGTAATAGTTCTAAATTTAATTGGACTCTTATGAAATTTTGGTGTTAGAAAAGTATAAGGAAAATTGATATTATTTGTATATAAATCTATTTTTGTATAAAAAGCTGAAATACGGTTAATGATTCATCTACTGCTGCTATTAGATTTAATTAAGGCGCTATTGTTTTGAAACTGTTTGTCAAGTATAAAGTTATAAAATCATTTGCAAATGATTGCATAGTTGCCCGGAACTTTATCTACATAAACAATGTTGAAATATTTTTAAAGATTTGAAATTTGGTGTTTTATATCTTTGTACGTAATATTTTATCGGTTTTATAGTTCAGCTTAAGTAATTCACATAAAACTTTGCATTTGAACTCATTAAAAGCTTCGAGAAGAAAGTTGTATTTAATTGCTATTTTTGTAATGAAGTTATAAATATCTTTACAAACTTGTGCTTTAATAAATTAGTGTTATTAGAGCGCATTAATCTAAAGCCTTTACCTTTAACCATTATTTCTATATGAGTTTTATCTTTAATAATGTTTAAATTACCAGATATGACATGTTTATAATGTTCATCATTGAAATCTACATAATTATGACAATTACAAACTATACTATTTTTATTTTGCAAATCAAAAGAATTGTACTTAAAGATTGATCTACGGATTTTCTTATTATATTTAAAAGCATTTTTAGTTTTAATGATTTTTATTGGGAAATATTGAATATATTTCTCAAACACATTAGTAAAGTTTACGTGATTATAGGATTTATTCATGAAACGGATGGTGCAGTATTCAGTTGTAGAATTTAAAATATTATCATTTATTGATATATTAACGTTACTAATTAATAAATTACAAAAATATTTCATAACATGTAATGCTTGGCAGTCTTTAAAATTATCATAACTAAGTATATCATTAATAAGTTTGATTACCTTTTTGTTCAAACGAAACATGATTTTTTTTGTTATGAATATTAAAAGCTGTTTCAAAATCACTACAAATTTTATTAATTTTGCTGTAATATCCTTGGAATCTATTATTTCTTTGATTCATGTTACCTCTTTTTATTCTCTTGGTTATTTTATTATTGTTACAATTATAAGAAAAAAAGATATCTGTAGATTAATTCGAATATTTAAGTGTGTGGAAGTCTGACCAATATATTTATAATTACATTTTTTTTCAACTCAACATATAAAATACAATTAAAAGACTTACAAAATATAAAGTTGGAGTTGATATCTATTTGTTCATAATTGATCATGGTGCATGAAAAAAATTAAAATAATAAGTTAATATATATATATATATACATATAACTGGCATATATATATATATATATATATATATATATATATATATATATATATATATATATAACTGGCATATATATATGTATATATATATATAACTGGCATATATATATGCCAGTTAATAGCTAACAATGTTGTTTTCTATTAAATGTGTGCATGAAAACTATTAATTGAAGATTTGGAGTAACACAAAATAGCTCATACATGTTATTTTTTGGATAACTGAATTCACTGAATTTTTTTTCAACAGGTTTTAATTTGATACAACTTTCTTCCTCTCATGACGAATTACATTCATTAATATAGGATTTTATCTGATATCGTAATTTACAGAGATATAGAGCAAGTTACAAGAATATCTGAGCTTAGCTTTGTGTGTGTGACACGTATGTATTATATATAAAAATAATTATATATATATGTATTATATATAAAAATCATATATATATATATATATATATATATATATATATATATATATATATATATATATATATATACAGTGTTTTTTTCAGGTATAGAAGTTTAAATTGACATTACTTTCCAAGATGGCGACCGATTTAACAGCTGTCAAGTGATTTATTCTCAGTTTGGTTTGGCCATTCATCATGAATAGACTCACGCCTGAACATAGCTTTCAAATTGTGCAATATTATTTCGAAAATAATGGTCGATTTTCATAAGCGAATTTTGTTTACCGATGAAATGCACTTCTGGTTGAATGGCTACATCAAGAAACAAAACTGCCGCATTTGGAGTGAAGCGAATCCACAAGTGCATGTCGAAACACCGTTACATTCAGAAAAACTGACTGTTTGAGGCACTTTATTAGATGGGGGAATGATTGGTCCATACTTCTTCAAAATCGATGAAAGCCACAACGTTACAGTCAATGGTGATCGGTATAGAGCCATGATTGCTAACTTCTTCATTCCTGAATTAAACAATCATGTTGTCCAGGAGCTGTGGTTCCAACAAGACGGCGCAACATGTCACACAGCTCGTGCCACAATCGATTTATTGAACGACACGTTTGGTGACCGCCTAATTTCACGTTATGGACCGGTGAATTGGCCTCCAAGATCTTGTGATTTAACACCGCTAGACTATTTTCTGTGGGCCTATGTAAATTCATTGGTAAATGCGGATAAGCCACAAATGCTTGATCATTTGGAAGACAGCATTCGCCGTGTTATTGCCGATATACGGCCACAAATATTGGAAAAAGGCACCGAAAATTGGACGTCCAGATTGGACTACATATGAGCCAGCCGTGGCAGTCCTATGCCAGAAATCCTACTTAAAATGTAATGCCACAAGATTATATTTCGAATAAAAAAAATCATGTCAATTGAATTATACGTCGTTGTTTTATTGTAATTTTAAGTTCTATACCTCTCAAAAAACCCTTTATATATATATATATATATATATATATATATATATATATACATATATATATATATATATATATATATATATATATATATATATATATATATATATATATATATATATAACATAGATATATATATATATATATATATATATATATATATATATATATATATATATATATATATATATATATATATATATATATATATATATATATATATATATATATATATCTTAGCTATATATATATATATATATATTTATATATATACATATACATATATATATATATATATATATATATATATATATATATATATATATATATATATATATATATATATATATATATAATATATATATATATATATATATAAATATATATATATATATATATATATATATATATATATATATATAGGCATAATGAAAGGTCATCTAGATACATTTTGTAACTGCGCATAATTTCATAATAAGACTTTAAGATTTACATACATTAATTATTTATTTTGATAACCATAATTTTTGCAATAAAAATATTTCGAAAAATTAAAGAACTATTTTCTTACTTTAAATTATTTTTGATTGTGCGTAAATTGAAATAGATTTTATTCATATTTACTAGCTATATTATCTTTGTACGAACTGTATATGTTTTAGATTACTGTTTAATTATTTTAATCTACATCAATAGAGAATTCACTTCAAATATCGTTTTTGTTTTCAAATAATTTAATAAAAATCATTAAGCTCTTGAAGGTACTTTCAAAAATCGTGAAAAAATTATCCGTTCTCTTTTTTTTCTTTTAGAGACGTATATCTGGAGTAGGAAATATATATTTATGTAACTTTCAGACATTATTATAGCAACCTTTTAAGTGAAACGTCATTTTCTATTACATTATAAAAACATGTAACACAGATGTATAAAAAAAGAATTGTGTATTTCAATTCGCAAATGTCTAGAAATGGCAGACAATAATCAAAACTGTGTGTGTGTGTAGATTTTTTTTCCCTACCAATTGTATGTTTACCTTAGTATGATTTTTTTTTTTTTACAATCCCATTTCGAAAGATAACTCTGACATTGAGCTTAAATCATTTCGATTTTGACATAAACACAAATTTTTCTAATCTCTATAATTTTTTTAAATCCAAAACTGTGAAAAATAGAGAATAAATTAAAAATTCAAAATATTTTTTTTAAACATCTTATAAATATATTTAAAAAATAGTTGTAGAATCTAAAAAATAAGAATAACCCAAAAACCCAAGAAAATATAAAAAAAATGTAAATTTTTTGTTAATATGTAACTTTTTTGCTCTTTTTTAGCGATTATTCTGATATATTTTTACCTTAAAACTTGGCTTGCCTCAACCAATTTATTCTCTTCTGAATGTGCACCATAAGTAGGGGTGAGATGTTGAGCAAGTATTTTTTTGTATGTACATGCCCGTTAAGTAGTCTCATCAATCAATTTAATCCATTTTTCATAAAAATGTCTTTGAACATAGAATATTTTTTTTACAAATTAAATGCTCATATTTAGACCGTAAAATATTGATCCAATTCAAATCAATACGTTAAAAAAATATAACTGCACTATGTAACCTTTCGTTCCTTTGTCTTTATCTTTCTTTTTTGAGAAATTAAACATTATAATTGTTTTTTATTTAATTATTAATTTTATTTTTTGCAAGTAAACAATTCTTAGAAATTTAGCCAAAAATCAAAATCATTATCTTAAAAAAAATTAATATCTAATATACGACTTAAACCAATGTATAATTTAATTTAAACGTCCAATAATTGCTAAATAATGATCCAAGAAAAATAAAATTAAAGTGAAAAATTTGATGATTCTAATGGAAAACTCGTCTATAATAAAAGGAGATAAATAAAAATATTATTCCATTGGAGGATAAAATTTTACATTGCATGCAAAATAAGCTTTTTTAATTGGGATATTTTACTTGTCTAAATTTTACTTTAACCCGGCATCACTCGCGCGAAAAAAACAACCTCAAGTTCTCGCACAGGGTATCTTACACCCAAGGGTGTTTATATTCGGTTCTTATCGTAAAATTTGAATTCAAAAGTTAGAAAGACAAAAAAGTTGGAAAGACTATATATTTATTACTTTTTTCACACGTGAATTTAGTTTCTCTGTTCTTTTATAAGTGTTTTCAGTACATTTTTTACACACTTCTTTAGTCTCGTCGTGAGTGAGTGCAATGTTTTCACTGGTTCTTATTTTTTTAACCTATTGAGTGGATGACCCTCTCATTAAATTTCACTTCGAAAGCGGTCTACTTTTTCAAAGCTAATGGTAGCGAAAATGTTTCGGATGAATTTCGCGAACTGCTTCGAAAGCACACCACAGTTTTATGTCTTCCCCCCTTAAAATTGCGGGAGGTCCTCAAATGGTTTCGCAGGGGATGATTTTATTGCTTTTCGGTTTCTGTGTTGTTCGAAAAGGGAGGTGTCTTATTCACAGCAGTGGCCCAGGGCGATGATTGTGAAATGGACATTTTCTCCACTTCACGGCCAACAGAAACTTCTCCCAATTTATTGCAAACTAGCAAATAAAAGGCCAAAAATGAAGTTTTAAAGAAATGACTCATTCAAAGTTGAAAAATATTTTTAATATATGTATAAGCAAGAGAAAATTTATTTTTTTATCTTGATATTTTTAAGAGCTTTAAAAATTTTTTAAAAGGAACATTTTTATTTCGGTGTTACAATTTTAACTATACAGAAGCTCCCTGTAATCATTGTTGAATATCAGACGAAAAAAAAAAAACTCAAGAATATTTTCCTGTTATTTTTTTTTTTTTAATTATGATGTAAAAAGTAAAAGTGATTATTTTTTATTTAACAAAATTATAATAAAACTAGTATCATTATATATGCTGAATAAATTTGTAAAATAAAACTTGGATTTCTGGAATTTTTATATTTTTAATTAACAATAACACATAAAAAGTCATTTCAATACTTTTAATTTATGCAAATTTATATCTTTATCTTTATATTTTTCTGTTGAATGATTTTTTTTTGCTATAAATCAACATAACAACTTGCACTGACAGAAAATCCCCTTCTCTACGACAGCATTTGCACACATAATACACATTCAATCAGTGGCGCTCACAAGGGAAGGGATTCTTGGGTCCAGACCCCCAAAGCACTGGCTTTTTTCGATTGATTATATTCCCATATATATTTAATAATTATATATATATATATATATATATATATATATATATATATATATTTCATATTTCATTTTGGAAAACTTGCTCAATTTCTGATGTAAAAACCAATTAGGTTTTAAGAAATTTTAATTTTCTGAGTTTTGATTTTAAATTCGATATCATTTTAAAACATTTTTGAATTCCTAGATTGAATTAATTAAAAACATTTTTTTTAACACAATCCATTATTTTGTGTGAAATGTCTATTAACTGCAATTTTAATTTCTAAAATCCTTTCTGTTTGCTTATGGTTTTAAGTTTTTGAGTTTACTTAATTAAAATTGATTTAAAGACGAATTTATTTTTTGGCACACATTTTATATAATTTAAAAGCTCTTTACTTTGTTTTCATTATTTTTTTCCTTTTGAAAAATGCTATGACCAAAATGTACGCAGGCTACTGTGATAAATAATACTTGAAAGGGATGGAATATGACTGTAAATGGTAAATCTCTAAAATCCAGCTTTCAGGTCATATTACAATTAGACTACAGAATGCAAATGTTGCAGTATGAACTAAATATTTCCTTGACGTACTACAAACTACATTATAATAAATATATTGTAGTACAAAATTACAGTATTTTAAAGTCATGCAACAAAAACTTAAACTTGCTTACATGCAACGATGGGGTACTGAGAAAAAAAACGTATTGTTTACAATCTTGGTGATTTCTGCATTACGTGTTTGTATCACTACTATTTTCGGTATAAATATTTTGCATTGAAAAAACTCTTGAGAATATATAAGGTTCTGATAAAACGGAATAATTGATAAAATTAACGATTGTTATCAATATTATGTTGAAAGAAAATTTTGAATTAGAAAAGATATTTCAGTCATATTTATTTCAAGTAAAATTTTCATGTAGACCATAAGTTGGATAGTAACATATTAAAAAATTAAAGGTTTACAGGCATTGGAATTTTTTATGCCTTTACAAATTTTAAATGTGTTTTTCTCAAATTTTTATTTTTGAAGATGAGAGTCTATTTTAATCCCTTAGGCGTTTTTCCTGTTCAAGATAGAGTCCTGAAATAGCTTGTAAATATTCCCTAATATATTTTCTAGTAATTTGCTTCTAAAATCTAAGTATTTCTTTTCCCTTAAATTTTTATACAAATATTTTATCCAAGTTTTTGATGTTTCACGACTAAATCGTAAATATAAGAAAAACAGTAAAATATCACGGGTGCGGATGGCGCTCGCTGATATTTGAGTGAGAAAAATTACAGCAGCATAAATTGTGACCTCGTTTGAATTATATCTAATGTGCATATTTGGAACGGTTTAGCGTACTCGAATTAACTCAAGTGCACACGTCAGGGGTTTATATTGCATTCTAAGTCAACACGGTGGCTACTGACGAGCGACTACGTAATTTTGAACCGTGGTTAAGTGACGAGGACGATACCAACTCCCCTTACAAACTTCCACATCACAACAACGTGAGGAGGACTTTTGACCTCGACGTGTTTAACTTGCATCAGCTCCTTTTCAACGCTAAACTTTTGTGGTACCAGGGCTCGAACATAGAACACGAGTTCATAACCATGACCATCAGGCTACCGTGGCCGCAAAAGAAAATAGCAAGTTTGAAGGAAATGTAATGGAGAAGTATATTTGAAAAAATAACTTCAAAACTTAAAGAAAAACCAAAATATCAAAATTTATTTTAAAAATAATAGTGAATATAACTTCGTACACCTAAAACCACTTTATGCAGTGTATTTTGAAAGTGAACATTTCCTCTTTTAGAGAAACTTACTATAATTATGTCAAATTCCTTTCATTTTGCTCTAAGTGGATCCCCCGAAACAATGTAATTTTTTTGATACATAAAATTACTTATAGTTGAATCTAATACAATTCCCTACAAAATGAATGAAAACCCGTTTTTATCATATAAATTGTGTTTGAATAGGAGATGGTTAGTTAATAAGGACATTTAAAATGTGTCGGCAATCTATGGACCTGTGGCACGTGGTACAATTCTTAGTGGCACTCAGCACTACTCCACAAATTTGTCAATTCTTGAGTGGATGTAAGTTGATAATAGACCTTATTTGACAAACATCTTCTGAGTTATGGACATTTATGGAACTACAAAAAAAAATCTGAATGATAATTCTAAGGACAAATTTACAGCTATTTTGTAAATAATTGAATGTTATTGCTAAGGGATTTAATTGTAGGAAAAAGAAAATTGCATGTACTCTGCTTTCTACTTATGTGATTCGGCATATCAAAGTAAAAAAAAAAATTCCTAATATGAAAAATATTTCGACTCCGCAAAGAAATTGTTTAACAACTAAATGCTCAGAATCGTGTCACGCATTATACCCCAGTTTTGCGATATGAAAGAAGAGTGGTGAAAGAGTTAATTCGCATTACAATTTTTATTTAACTGTAATGAAGGGAATAATTTATATTTCACTTTGTCTACTTCTTATTTAAATAAATATGTAGGAAACATATATTTTTAATTTTTTTTTATCTTTGTTGAAGAAGTAGTAACATTTTATATTGTTTATTTTTATGTTAATAAATGTATTTTATTGATCCATAATTAATATAAAATAAAACTGTAAATCTAAATTATTTACCTCTATTCTTTAAATCTGCAAATATTACCGTAAGAATCGAAGGATTTAAAAAAAAAATTCCTACTATGTGGCACGCTGAATGATACTGACAGATTGGTTTGGCACGTCTTAGCTACACAGTTGTTCCCCTGATTTAAAATGTTGGGTAAGATAACCACTATATTTTTAAAATTTTATAAATATACAAAAGGAGAGTATTTTGGCAATACATGTTTTAAAAGGAGTAAAGTTTACGAGAACGAAATATAAATTTGCGTTAAAATTATTGGTACTCTATCAACCGTACTTCTTATATATATATATATATATATATATATATATATATATATATATATATATATATATATATATATATATATATATATATATATATATAAGAAGTACGGTCGATAGAGTACCGTAGTTACTGCAAACTCGTGACAATGAATTTGAAATTAAGTTCATAATTCATTGTTATTAATATATATAAAATTTTACATGACTTATTTTTGTATTTGTTATTTTTATATTCCTTACTGAAAGCAACAAATGGGAGTTCATTACCTGCCAAAACTTCAGAGGCCTGGTTGTTTACTCCAAAAGCTCCTACCTTAAGCTTACTCCGCCCTACTAAGTAAAAATGCCGTCTTCTGCTCGTCAAGATCATGGAATTGCAGATATCGTTTTCCATATATTTTAAATATTAGTTTTCTAACATCTACATCAGCCTTTTAATAGTCTACACTCCTGCAAAGAAGTCTGAATTCAAAACTATAAAAAATTAATTATCCCAACAATGTCATTCATACCTTTATTTTTTATAATCTATGAATGCGTTAAACTATTAATTTGTTATCGCGACTTTTTAATATTAAATGCGAAAAAAAAAACGAATAAGTTTCAAACTGAAACTTAAATAGAATTTTTCAAAAATTGTCATCGATATTCTCATAACTATTACATATTGTCATTTCAGCATATCACACATCTATCTTCTATGCAAAAAGCTACTATAAGTTCATCAAATATTTCAGCATAGTTTTACTCATAACATGCAGTTATCAACCACATTGTGAGGCCGCGGTAGCCTAATCGTCAAAGTAACGGACTCGTAGCTGGCGTGTCATGAGTTCGACTCCATCACCACTGAAGATCCGCCGTGTAAGGGAGCGATGCTCAAGCGTTATCCTCGTCACTTGAACATGGTTTAAAAGTACGAGGTCCGTCGGCAAATGAGTGAATATTAACGTCGCACTGTTCAGCTACCCGAGGGCTTTTAGTGATGGACCTCGTAATTTTTGAAGCATGGTCAAATGACGAGGGCGACACGTGAGCTGGCACCCCTCTCCTAACTACCACACCACACCAACGAGAGGACATTTCAGCTCTCGATAGATTTAACGTGCATCGCTGCCCTACACGGCAGGTCTTTTGTGGCCCTGACTCGAACTCAAGACATGCCAAGCATGATTCGATACCTTGACCACCTGGTACCCCGGGCACAGGTCCTTCGCCAAAAGTCCTCAAGTAGTCGAGTAGAGAAGAGAGAGAGTGCGACTTTTATATCCCCTCACTTAATTAAATTATATGAAATTTAATGAATACTTGAAAAATATTACAGGTCGAATATATATATATATATATATATATATATATATATTAAAAATATAATTTAATGAGATAATTTTAAATATCCAAAGAATTATTAGTATTTATGGTAAATATATGTTTTTCAACTGAGTGTGTGAGACACATATAAATATCTTTTTCGAAATTTCAATGCAGAATTTCAGTGGAGCTAATGCAAAATTCCTAGTTTTGTATTTTTAAGATTATAAAAATGTCCAAATTTTTTAATAACCATTTCTTCAGTCAACAACTAATGGAACATGAATGATGAGTTATTATGCATAAATATATATATATTTTTAACTTGAATTTAAAAATGATCTTTATATTTATTTATATGTGCAAATCTTAACTGTAAATTTATCCAGATGCTTTTAAATACTCTTTATTTGAAGAATCTAGTTCAAAAATATAAGCTTGTAGTTAAAGTTCTCTTTGAATGAAATTAATGTTCAGACATTCAAAATTCAAATATAATTTGTTATCTGAGCAATACAAAACATGGGATTCTATGTAAGATGCCCTGAATACCTGGCTTTAAAATTATGAAATCTAAAAGATTTAAATAGGGTTTTTTTCAACAATGCATAAATTTTTTTGCAAATAATGTAATGCAGAAGCTTAAAAATTATTCATGTTTAGAAGTGTCCGAAATTTTAAAAGATTTTAAATTTTGAACCTTTTTTATTTTTTGACACATAACAAAATAATCATTTTTTAAAAAAAAATCCTGAAAGTATTGATTAAAATAAGAAAAATGAAACAGTAAATTATCCTCAATGTTTTAATATATAATTTGAATTTAAATACTATAGATATTTTTTTAAAAATCTTAGACACATTATAAAAACTTAATTCCATTTGAGTATTTTAAGGTAAAGAAAGAAATGAGAATTCTCAACTCGTTGACTTGCAATTATTTCCGTACATTTTAGGGTTTAAAGAAATTCTTTTCAGTTTTTACGATTGCTGCAGGGGAAGAACCGGTCTCTCCGTGAGCCATAAAACTTCCCCTCAATGCCCATTGTGTCTCCCCGATCGTCTCTAATTATCTTTCAAGTTACTAAACCTTTAACGGGGAAAAGAATTCGGAAAAAACACGACTTTACCGTTTTTGAACACATTACTTGAGGAGGAAAAAATCAGTTTGGTTCATTTTTGATGAGTCCCCGGCCTTACGAAAAATTCAGTGTGGTCCGTTTTCGAAGCCTCTCTAGTAGGGCAGAAAAATCCGAGCTGTCCGGTTGGAGGGTTAATCTGTATCTTATTAAAACTAAACATATATGAGTAAAGTTTTCTATTTTTTAAAGTTAAAAAAAATTTTGGAATTTCATATTTATTTTCTCTTGCGTTTCGGCAACAGGGTTTATTTTTATTTTTATTTTTATTTTTTACAAAAGGTTATCTGAAGGGAGAAAAGACGTGTACCAGTTTTCTCATTTAAATTGCTTTCTTCTCAAATATTTCTGTGTGTCTCTACATATAAAATATTTATTTTTTCAAAAGTGTCTTCCTCCAGTACAGGTATCACACTTGCTGTTATACATTCCATCTATTGATTCTTCCTCAACGTAACCGTAAATAGAATTTCTTCGTCCAAAAATACTGTTGTAATAAATCTGTTAATAACTGTATGGATTAAATTACTTAAATATTACATTTTTCATTAGAACTACAATAATATTGCCAAAGCATAAGGGCTATTTAAAACGTGCCAAACCATTCAGAGCTGTAATGGTGATTCACACGCAGAGTAAGACATACCCGAAAAGGTGGTATCTAAAAATATATATTTAGAATTCCCCTACAAGCAAATATCACTTAAAGGATATGACCTTAATGTCAGCTACATGAGAAACTATCAATTCCCAAAAAAATATTGCGAAGTAGCTTTGGGAAAAGTTAGAAAGTGGGTATGATATGCAGTGCGCGAGAACTGCTGGGTTAAAAACATGCCAATTCACGTTACGTCGGCAACATTTATTATTTAAATTATTATTTTTATCAACTATTTTCAATATTTTTTAAAAAAAAATGAAATTGGGAATCGAAATTGTTAAAAATAGTTTAATAAGCAGCACAAATTGTAGAGTGGAGTTTCAACAGGATCAGAAATTTTAAGCTAAATAAAATAAACATACACATGAAAAAGAAATTCGAATCAACTTAATTAACTAAATGTTCTCAAAAAGGAATAAACGTTCCCGATCTTTAACGTACTTCATTAGTTTTGTTTCATATAAGAATGGGGCTTTTGATCTCATTCAATTGGAAAAACTAATATCATTTAAAAGAAAAATTGTTTTTATTATGTACCTGTGTTGTGATATAAAGCCATTTTAATTGCTAAATATTTTTTCTACATATCTTTGAATACAACACTTCGTTTCATTTTTTTTTTCTTTTGTGATAATTAATGCTTCCAAGTGAAACAAACGAACTGGATTGAAGCAAATAATTGCTTTTTACTATGCATATGTTTTTAATGAAAGCTGAAGAAAAAAATGATTCAGAAGAAAAAAAAAAATGAATTCATATATATATCTTCGGGAAATTTGTTTCTTTCTTTTTATTTCCGTTAAGTTACGGTCTCATTGCATTATAATTTCTTGCAAAAATGGTTGCTATGTTAAAAATTCAAATCAAAGTTTTGGTATTTATTTTCCTTAAAAAAAGTTCGTGTTTATCGTTTATTTTTTTTAATATATTTAGATCCACACATGCTATTTTAATGAATATTATTTGTATTTTACGGAAAAGAAATTTATATAAGTGTATTCGATCAGACATTAATTCAATTAGTAATTCAGACATTAACTCAAAAGAAATATAATTTACTTACCATAAATACTAATAATTCTTTGAATATTTAAAAAAATATATTTAGATTAAATTTTTAATACATTTATATGTATTCCACTTCTAATATTTTTTTTTTATGTATTCCTTAAATTTCATATTATTTAATTAATTAAGTTAGGGAATATTAGCGTGGCTCTCTCTCTCTTCTCTACTCAACTACTCTAGGACTTTTGGCGACGGACCTGTGGCCGGGGTAGCCAAGTGTTCAAGGTATCAGATCATGGCTGACATGCCACGAGTTCGAGCTCAGTGCCACAAAAGACCCGCCGTGTAGGGGGGGGGCGATGCACGTTAAATCTGTAGAGAGCTCAAACCTCCTCCGTTGGGGAAGTGTGGTAGTTAGGAGAGGAGGGCCAGCTCAGGTGTCGCCCTCATCACTTGACCATGCTTCGAAATTACGAGGTCCATCACCAAAAGCCCTCGTGTAGCTGAACAGTGCGATGTTAATATTCACTCACTTAGGGAGGGACCTCGTAATTTAGTATATTGGAATTAAAATTCTATCATTTTTTACCAAAATTAAGATACATGTTTTATAACTTAAATGTGTAAAAAAAATTCTTTTTTTTTTAAAAACAGTTATTCATAATGTTATGTAATATATACTTTTATTGCATTACTGGATGTTAAAATATTAAGTATCATGTTTCAAAGGTGATTAAATAAATTAGAGTAGTTGAATATTGAAAAAAAAAGAAATGAAAATATAGATTAAATTAATTTTTAATGATGAACCAAAGAGTTTCTGTCACTTTTACTGATTCAACTAAAATTGAATACTCGTTATTAAAACGTAATTATGTTAGTCCATTTTTTTTGTATTTCAATTAGTTTTTCTGGTTAGAAATTATTTATATTTCCTACATGATCAAATCTAAAATTCTTGAAATTGATCAAAAAATTAGTTAAGAACTATATTTTACTAAGCATTAATAGACATCAATATATTAAAATTTCTCTGTGATTTAAAGAAATGCTTGTAGTGACGAATCATAATTTTAAGTCATATATTTTTCTAATGAAGTTTCAACAGTTATTTTATGTATAAAAATTTACCTTAAAATTTATGCTTAAAATTTGTTTGTTATTTATAGCAAATATAAGCAAAATTATAGAAATATATTAAAAATAAAATCTTTCTTAACTGTCAGAAAATTTTAATGTGGTTAGATTTATTGAAAAAAAAAGATATACCTTTTAGAAAAGCAAACTGTCATTTATAAAAATATATTTACTGGTAGAAAGAAATTTAATAAAGTATGCAAAATAAAAATCAACTTGATTAGTAATCAACTTAACCCCATAGATTTGTCATACAAACAAATTATATCCAAAAATTAATATTTATCTTGATAGTTTGTACGATTTATAATTAATCCCTTTACTGCCGGTTAAAAGTTACGCAACTCCTTCCCTAATGCCACCATTTTACGTAAACGCGCGTATGTGATATTTTGGGAGAAGGAAAATCAAAAGAATAAATAAGCAAATCCTTTGAAATATGTAAATACTTAGCAAACACCGTCAAAATCCATTTATTGCACTTCAAAGCCTTCAGAATAATTTTATGGATAGAAGTGCACAGAAAAGATCGTACTTCAGAAAGATGTATATATACGTCCGCGGTGCAATTATCGTTATGGTTCAGCGAGGCGTTTATATACGTCGGGGGTACTTTAAAGGTGGAATTCTTTTTTTAGCTTCAGGGTCAAAGTATAGTGTTATTGAATTCAATACATTGCTATATAATGGAAAGGGGGCGCGATGAAAATTGTGATTGAATATTGAGTCGCAAATAGTGAAAGTTTGAGCACTGGCGTATTGGCATGTCTACCTCAGCTCTTCTTTTGAAAGCGATTCAGCACACATTAACAAGCTTTAGGGTTACATGCTTCATACTCCACGGAGAATGACCGGATATATTTAAAGCGCAATTCTAAACATTTGCATATCTCCCCGGCATGTACCTTTATGCCAAATTTCGTTACGATCCCGCAATCATTTTTAATGCGATAATTGTTTTGTCCATGAGTGTATTTTCACTTGTATGTTTATTTTTTAAATGTACTGGAAAAATTCTAGAAAAACGAAAGAACGCTGCAATATTGTTATTTAATTTATGAAAATACTTTCCAGGAAGGACAGTTTTAAGTTTTTAAATGCCCATGTACTATATAGTAGAAATTATTTAGTTATTTAGACACTTGCTTGTAGTATAACCAATCTCTTTTTGATGTAAAAATGAACTGATGTGTTTTAAATAGTTTGCTTTGTTAACTTGACATTTATAATACCAAAAATATAACAACCAATAAAACAACACATAATAAATGGTCTTAGAAAAGCCATAGTCTCAATTCTTTAAACTACTCAAAGCTACTGCTGCAATTTATTTTGAGAGTAAATACATAGTTTAAAGCGTTTTTTCTCTCTTTCATAAGGAATATTGCTGAACGAAACCACTATTTCACCCAGCATGACTTCATACTTTATTTAATTAAGCAAGTATTATTTTTAAAAAAAATAATTGAATAACAATTAATTAAATTCAACTATAAAACCACTTACACATTTATTAAAATTTGAATTATTGTTTTGTCAACCATTAAAGGTAGTCGGTAGGGCCTATACCGACAATGTTAAATTGAGCCATTTTAGGAACTTGTTTCTCAGAAATTGTTGAATATAAAAACTTCAAATATTGGCTGTATAAGAATTAGGCGTTTTTATTTAGATAACAGTAAAATGTTTTAAATATATTGTTTACTTTTTTCAAAAAAATTCATCGCAAAAGTATCGCTTTGAAAATTGTGAAAATTGACATTCTTTTACGATAACTGCTTCTGAGCAAAATATTTTGGGAAAATTTCCAAGAAAGTAACTCTAATATGTATAGTTACATATTATATATGTGCAGTAAAAATTGCAAGTATATTTATTTTTTAGATTTTTGAAAAAGGCACGCGTAGTTTGAAAACAATCATTCTGAGATAATTGCATTTTAAGTGTAAAAATGCACTTAATTACAAAAATAATGAATTAAAACATGTATTTGCCCTATTTTATTAAACATTAGTATCTTCTTAATTTTTTAAACATAAAATATGAAGCAAAAAAGCCTTAAAATGTTCAGAAAATACATACATAGTAATTTTCAGTTTTTGTTCAACGAGATCTTTTTAGCATTTTGCATCAAGTTTCACAAATTATGTAACAATCTGTGAAAAATTTTTAGATTCAATGCATTACAAATGCCAAATTTGACCTTATAACATCATAAATATAATTTAAACATGTATCAATATGTAAAAGTCATGATTTGGGAATATGTGATTTTACGACATTAGAAAAATTGAATTATGGATTAGTAAGTTTCCATGCAAACACAATTTCTAAAAGTTTCAAAATTCAAAATTTTATCTAAACTGTACAAAAGATTTCAAAAAAAGTCAAAATAAAACTGTTTTTATGTTTTTAAACATGAAATTTGTGTATTTTTATGCATGCAACAAGCTTCTCTCAACGACAAAAAGCATTACACATCTGAGTTACAATTAGTTAGCTATTTTTGAAAACGCTTTGAATATTAAAGCTTAAAAACTTGTCTAAACAATAATGTTTGCAATGAAGTGAAATATTTAAAATATATTGTTTAGTTTTCTCAAAAACATGTAACATAAAAATATCACTTTGAATTTTTAAAAAATTGACATTTTTTGTCACGATATATGGACTCCAGTCAAATATTTTGGGAAACTCCTCAAAAATCTCACAGGAATATTTATAGTTACATATCTGTAACATAAGGGGGGGAAATTTTATGTACATTTATACCTAATATTCTGAGAAAAAGATGAATACAGTTTTAAAAACATCATTTTTGAAAAAATTGAATTTTTACTATAAATTGCCATTTTATAACAAAAACCATGAATTACAGCACGTATTTGTCCCATTTTATTAAACATTAGCATCTTTGTAATTTATTTTGCATAAAATAATAAACAAAAAAGTCGTAAATTGCCCAGAACTGTATTTTTCAGTTTTTTTTAACGGGAAAACATCAAAATTTTCTCAAATACTGAATGAATTTTTAATTAATTTATACATTACAGATATCAAATTTGAACAGAAAGCATCATAAATATAATGTGAAAATATATCAATATGTTTTTGGTGTGAATTTGAGATGGTATTTAAAAATACCTGATTATATATACGACGTTTCTTAACTTTTCGTTAAGTTTTCGTAACATTATCGTTAGGTCTTGTTGTTGCAGACAGTATCTAAGTTTAAAACTTCAAAAGTTACTTTAAACTGGACAAATGATTTCTAAAACAGACAAAATAAAACTGTTTTTATGTTTTAAAACATGAAATTGATGTATTTTTAAGTATGTAACAAGCTTCTCGCAAAGACAACAAACATCACACTTGATGTATCATCTCATACCTTTATCTCAGAAACTATTAAATATAGAGACTCAAAATTTTGACTATATGTATTAATTGTACATTTATATCTATACTGAAGTGAAATTTTTTTAAGTGTAATAATTAGTTTTTTCAAAGACAATCTTTTAGTTCACCGAACAATTATTATTATGAATTTATTAAAAATTGTAATTTTTTTTGTTATGATAACTGCTTTATATTTAAATGTTTTAAGAATCTTTCAAAAATGTCACTTCAGTATACAAAATTACACTTAAGAAACATACACACAGTACATTTACACAATTTTCAAAATATAAATTTTAAACATGCATACAGTAAATTTACACAATTTTAAAAATATAAGTTTTTGAAAACAGAAATTTGTATAAAGAAATCTTACCTTTGTATTGAATTTAATCCAAATTTTTCAAGTATCCAAAAACTTCAAGTATTTTTGAAATATTTTTAGCATTTTTCTAAGCCGTTTGAAGTTTTATTTTGTCATTATTACTTATTTAAACTAAATTTAAAGTGAAGAACAGGCTTAAATTTAGGTAAAAATCACTAAATATTAAATATAACATTCAAATTAAAACCACGTTTCAAAATTTCGCAGAAAATTTTTTTGCATATCTAACACAGTTAAATTTGCAGTTACTATACAGGTATCTAATGCGTATTAATAAAAATAAATTGAAGTTTGCAACTTTGATCCAGATTTAAAAATACAATGTTTACATTTCTATCTGTCAAATGGGCGTGGTTCATAAGCTGATTATTTTTAAAAAAATCATTTTAAAGTACTTCTAATTCATATAATGGCTTGTATGTTATATCAACGGAAAGCTCCCGATTAGGGATTTATAGAAATATCAAAATCTCAAAATCAACTTTTAAAAGGGAGAAATATTAATGGATTAAAAATTTAATTACATTTTCATCACCACTAAAGAATTTCGTAATTAACTTTAAGTATGTTTTATGAAATAGTTATATCATATTCTTGTAAAAATAAATTCGATATCAGCAAATTAAGATCGATATGAGTTATAAATCAAGAGGTACATTCCAGTAAATGTTTATTTTAACTTATGCGGACTTACTTATATTGATTGTATCTCTTGTTGCATATGTAAATTGAAGTGTGTTTCAAACCTTCACTTTATATTATTTAGAGTAATTTAAAGAATTTAAATACTATAAAGACGCATTGATAAAGCTGATATGTATATGTCGACTTATGTAGCGAATACTGTGTGTGTTTGTAACTTCTTTAATTTTTATTAAAGTATATTTTTTAACTTTTGTGCGTTATGCGTGCGATATCATATTGTGAGTTTTTATCTTGAATATTCGTGTATTTATTATGTACATGTATACGTAATCATTAATTATATAATAAATAATCAATATATTTAAGTCTATTTTAAAACAAAACTATCTAAATAGAAGTATAACAAGGCTGTATAGGACAAACTTAAATGGTCACAACATGGTCATCTCTATAACTGTGTTTGTAGTATTATAGATAAATTTAAGGCCAATAAAACTTATTTTTTATTTGTCTATATTAAATGGAAGGATGAGAAAATAGTACAATTATATGTTTCTAAGAATAAACCTTTTACAGCATAATGCTAAATAATTAATTATTAAAGCACTCTTATTTTTGTAAACTTCAGAATTACCCCTGAGCAGCTTCTATATGTATATCCAATTTCATTAGACATTTCGGTTTTTGTCTATGATTCATATCACGTACAAGTAACCGTCTCAGATAACTGACCGAGAGTTAACCTATTACTTCAGTAGTTTCAAAACAAACTGATAATGTCATCTCTTGACCATGCTCGTTCGATTGATTAGCCGAGGTACACATCTGGTCTAAAGACGTAATTGCATCCCATAGAATTTTCCCTCAATATAAGATGCCTACTAAGCATTCTGGTTGCATCTTATGTTCCCTATTTTCTTCCCTGATATCATGGGATTTTTTATTCCCTTTTCCTTTTGTTATTGACCATAGTGGTTTTCTTTCCATAAACTCTCTCTAGAATCACGATGTTTGCTTTTTGGTTACTAGATTGTAAAAGTTATGAAATTTATCGCAGTCTTTCGTGAGAAATCTGTAAAGTAAAGAAACTGATTTTTTTCATTCATTTGTTTTTATATCCAAGAGTGTGAACTCAGATTACTATTATTATGTAACAAAATTTAATAATTTTGAATCAGCCAAGTTAAATTAGTCAATAAGTTACATCGTTTTGATGAAAAAATTTCAACTTGAACGACGTTGTTATTTTATGTTCAATACATCCGAATCAAATGCCGTTATCTAATGGAACCATTGGGAAGACAACAGTCAGTGGATATTTAAAAAACGTCACTTGATTAGCATTCTAGCATTTTGATTTAATTGCGTAAAATGGTTCAATTAATATTTCTAAAGTTTTTTTTTTATTATTATTATTTAAAATTCGAGTTCCTTATCGATGTAAATCAAATTTAAGATCAATACTTTTAATATAAATTTTTATTTAAAATATTTTTAACATCTTAAGCATATCACTTCAATTTTGCTTTTCAACTTGTAAAAATATTGGGTTCTACTATAATCATATACATGTTTGATATGCTGATATATGTAATTAGATTTTTATATAAATCTGTATAATTTTGGTAGTATAATGTCAAACATTCAAATCAAATAAAATATTAAGTAAAATAACTATTTTCGATTTAATTGAAGCCTTTCCAACTGTTAGTTTGAAGTATACATAAAAACTAAGCTGTAGGTTTTAGGTTAAAACGGGATCATGGGATCTGAGTGGAAAATGTTACAACATAAGTTCTGAAATTGTTTCTGGCTTACCGTGAGTTCGATCCCTAATACCACATAAGATCCACCGTGCAGAAAGTCATTAAATCTAGAACGGTGGTCTTAAAACGTTGTCGTATTTCAGAAGCCTTAGAACCTCATCCAAAATACATCTATTAGACTGATATATCTTAAAATGACATTTAAATCATACCAACATATTAGAGGTACTATAGTTAAGATAATTAAATATATATATATATAGAAACAAAGAAAAATTCTGTAATTTTTATTAAATTGTTTAGCACGATAATGTATGAATGTAATGTGTCTTATTAATGAATAAATTGTATGAGCAATTTTATTTTCCTTATTAATAGCATTAATTCGTGCTGTCAGTACCGTCTATCATTGTCTTATATTTTGTAAACGGGATAGATGTTTTTTGCAAATTTGTACGCAAGCTGACGAGTTATAGAAGTATTGAAGTTATATATATATATATATATATATATATGTATATATACATACAGTCACATTTCATATTCTGCATTGATTTGATTCTGTACTTTTTTGTCACACATTGAGAAATATTTTTAGTTTAATACCGTATTCAAAACTTCGGCGTGTTCAACAAATTTGCATCCTGAATATTTAGGACTGTTATTGCATACATTTCGAATTAAACGTCAAATATGAAGTTGTGTCTTTATTGGCAAGCCATCTCATTAATCCAATCATGATTGTTTTCCTTCTCTACAGCTGCGAGGTGCTTTTTCGAAAACGTTCCCTTATAGAGACAGTTATTTTGTACTAATGAAAAACGGATCTTTCGTAGCATAATTTTTAACACTATAGTCTAAATTCTGGCTGATGGTAAATCTGTTCCTTAACACTTATTTTGAAAACCATTGCCCTAACAAGAATATAGTTATTTAATGTAACACATAAACATTATCAACAGAATATTCACAAACTATATTGTACATATAAAGAATAAAACGTTTATTATTGTTATTACATTATTTCAAAAGTTGAACCATATTACTAAAAATATTTTTTTAAGTTTCCCCAGAGGGTAGTGTGATTTTACACTGGGTTGCAAAGATTTAATTAATTTTAGTCAGTAAACCACATGGAGAACAGGAACTTTTTTGCATAGACATTGATAGTTTAGTTTTTGAGTGTATATTTTGATTCACGAAACCACTGGGTATGACTTGTGGAACTCATGGGATCCCTCGTATACAGTTTGCTCCAGAGGATCAAGGTCTCCACGTTGACATATTTTGGAAATTTCGTTTGTAGGATGTCCGCTCATTTTTCCTCCTCGTTACTTGATCATGATTAAAAATTACGAGTTCTTCAGAAATACTAGACAATAGGTTCTAATTATGAAGTTAATAAATAATATTCAAACCATGAATTGAGTTGAATACAATATCAGACTTGAAAATCATAGTGGATGTTAGAATTCGAAGTTAAAGCAGATAAAATATGTACTAAACTTTTAATCTAAGCATACATTTTTCAAGTTTCATGAATGACAATGGTGCTTGCAGTTATTTTCATGAACTAAAGTAGCTAAATATTGCCTTGCTTTTTTTTAATTGATGTTCAATACTGAACACTCACTTCAGCTTTTAATTAATTTCAATATCAACTATATAAGTATTGGTTTCAAAGAAAAAAACAACAGTTACGAAGCAGAATAAATTCACAAAAACAAAAAAAAAAATTATCAGCAAAGTAGCTAACATGGAGATGTGGGTTAAATTAATGCTTCTGCAAAATTTAGCTGGATTGTTATACCTTGAAATAAGAAAAAAAGTCAGGCTCATTGTAAATTTGATAAAGTACGATACATGTCTGAAAAGATAACTGAGCAATGCGTTTTAATAAATACTTCAGTTACATAATAATGTATGAAACAACAAGTTTCATATGAATTTATCAATGAATTCTTAGATGAATTAAGTCATTTGCTACAAATCCATGGTATTATTGATTAATAAAGTTTTCACAATAGGTCATAGGGTTAAAGTTGTTACTAAAAATGAAGCTGGTTACTTATCACTTTTATGTTTACATACACACACACACACACACACATATATATATATATATATATATATATATATATATATATATATATATATATACTAGCTGGTATATCCGTTCTTCTTACGGGTGAATTTAAAAATTAAAAAATACAGACTGAAGGATAAAGACGTTTTTAATGAATTAATTATACGTGAATTCTATAAGTTAAACAAAAAAAGATTTTTGCATAACTCAGCTGAACGAAAAAAACATGTTTGCTAAATTTTAAGTCTGTAGACTTAATTGCTGATTTTTTTATTATTGTTATTATTTTATGACGCCCCGTAACTTTCTTGTGGATCGATTTTTGAAAACGCCTACCTGCTCAGCACAAGTAACACATTGTTACAAATTTTGTATAATAAACGCTAAAAATAGTGTAAATAATTTTTATCTGGATTTCTAATGCGTTAATATTACTTTTTGATGCCTTTTTTTTGTTAAGTAGCTTTCATCTCTCTCTCTCCATGACTTCGTCCACGTAGAATTTAACAAAAATGTGTTTATTCACTTCGCAGAGTTTACGAAAACTTTTCTTCTACTTTGAGAATCTACGATTCTTTTTGTTTTATTTTTCTTTGCTTTTTGTTAAGCACGGGGTTAAAGGGATGCATGATCTTTTACACAGTAAAAGAGTGAAGACTAAAATCTTTAGGATCAAAATAGGTCTAAGTAGCAAGTAGGGTGAAACGTGAATACAAACAAAGCTGCAAGGAAGGAGGTGAAAGGGAGGCATGACCTTTGACAATGCAGTTAAGGACAGTAAAATTATTAGGATCAAGACATGAACGTGAAATGTCGCTTCTGGCAGCAACCTAATCAAAGAAAAAAGTTTGATATAACTGCTAGCAATCGTTGAGACAGAAGGCTCGCGAAATAAAATAATTCCTATTAAATAAAAATAATCTCTATTTGAATCAAATATTGCTCACTATTTCATTGGTTTTAATTTTATTTTTTCGGAATTTTTATTTTTTCTCCTAAAATAAAATTACCCTAAGTTATTTCTTATAACATTAAATATCTGCCAGTGAAAGTTTCGTCAAAGTTGGTCTAGCCGTTTCAGAGATTAGCCGGAAGAAACAGACTGACAGAAAGACAGATAGATAAACAGACACAGACAGACAAAAATTTTAAAAAATGATTTTTTCATGTAATTACCGTATATACTTTTAAATGCATTTAGTATAAATCTGTTAATTTCAAATTAAAAATAGACACTTCATTTTTATTTATTTGTATATATATATACAGAGTGTTATTTTCCAGGTATACACGTTTAAGTTGGCATTACTTTCCAAGATGGTGACCGATTTAACAGCTGTCAAACGATTTATTCTCAGTTTGATTTGGCAATTCATCATGAATAGACTCACGCCAGAACGACGCTTTCAAATTGTGCAATTTTATTTCGAAAATAATAGTCGATTTTCATAAGCGAATTTTGTTTAGCGAGGAAGCGCACTTCTGGTTGAATGCCTACCCCAACAAACAAAACTGCCGCATTTGGAATGAAGCCAATCAACAAGTGTATGTCTAAACACTGTTACATCCAGAAAAACTGACTGTTTGGTGCGCTTTTTGGGCTGGTGGAATTATTCTTCCAAAACGATGAAGGCCACAACGTTACAGTCAATGGTGATCGGTATAGAGCCACGATTTCTAACTTTTTTCATTCCTGAATTGAACAATCATGATGTCCAGGAGCTGGGGTTCCAACAAGACGGCGCAACATGTCACACAGCTCGTGCCACAATCGATTTATTGAAAGACATGTTTGGTGACCGCCTAATTCACGTTTTGGACCTGTGAATTTGCCTCCAAGATCTTGTGATTTAACACCGTTAGACTATTTTTTGTGGGACTATGTAATATCATTGGTCTATGCGGATAAGCCACAAATGCTTGACCTTTTGGAAGACAACATTCGCCGTGTTATTGGCGATATACGGCCACATATGTTGGAAAAATCTTCGAAAATTGGACGTCCAGATTGGACTACATCCTAGCCAGTCGTGGCAGTCCTGTGCCAGAAAGCATATTTAAAATGTAATGCCACAAGATTATCTTTCGAATAAAAAAAAATCATGTCAATCGAATTATATTGCAATTTATTGCTATTTAAAGTTCTATACCTCTCAAAATAAAACACCCTTTACATATCATTCAATATAGCAACCGAGAAAAAGAGGAGACATTTATGAATACGTAGAATTACTATTATTTGTTAAAAGAAAATGTATCAACAGACAAGCCTCCATATAACTAACCACTGTTTTGCAAATTTTTCTATTTAGCGAACTTTTCACTGGAACCAAGAACATTTTACTATTTGCATGGTAATAAAACCTCCAAAAGGCAAATATCATTTTCTATTTATCGAAGTTGTCCCCTCTTGATTCGTTTTTTTCCCTCTCTATATTTAAAATATTCCATTAAATTGTGTTCTCTAATTATTCACCCTTTTAGCATATTTTATTCCGAAGTTCTATCACCGAGTTAGGAAAGGTCGACTCAGAGGGTCCTTTCGTAGGGTTGATAAATTAGTAACAAACTAGCTTGGGGAGTAAAACACTGGATGATTCACTTCAATCTGACCACCTGATCGGACATCTGCTCATGCACTTTAACGTTCTATGGTCAAGCGTACTGACAAGGAAAGGGCACAACTAAGAAATTCATTTGGGGTCGAGACTTGGTGTAATAGTAGAACTCCCCTAGGGGGTTCAACCATAAATGGAATTCCACCGAATGGCCAGTCCATTCAGAGAAAATATTCTTCGGAATTCATGTTTCGATATTCTTGCTTCAATTTCCTCCAACGATACTGAAGCCTGGTAGGCAAATTGTCTGCCTACTATACGCGAGGTCAAGGCTCGATTCATGGATCTTCTTTTATCATTTCATTTAATTATTTTTAAAATTAAATAAATTCATTTATGAAAGGTTTATGATATTTTATGTAATTATTTTGTGTTTATAAGGTAAATAAATTAAATAAATTTATTATTTAAATTATTCATTATTAAACTGATTTAAAATTATTAATAATATATATATTTAAAGTAAATATTTAAAATTATTAAAAATTAAAATTATTAAAAATTAAAATTATTAAAAATTAAAATTATTAAAAATTAAAATTATTAAAAATTAAAATTAATAAAAATTAAAATTATTAAAAATTAAAATTATTAAAAATGAAATTAATAAGAACTAAAATACTAAGAATTATTATTGATTTATGATTAAAATTATTATTTAATATTGAAATTATTATTTATTACTTAAATTATTACTAATTTTTATTGAAATTATTATTAATTTATTTTGGAAACTACTATTAATTCATTAAAGCTATTGAAATAAATTAATTAAAATTATTTAAATTTATTAAAAAATGATTTATTAAATGTTTTATAAAATTACAAAATACTTAAATTAATAATACAAAAAATGCATATTTTTATTACATTAATTATAAAATAATTAATTTAATAATAATATACTTTATAAAGTATTTTATATTACATATAATAGTTTATATATAGCATATTGTATTTCACATTAAAAAACTATTTGTAACTAATTTTTATGTATAATATCGTTTAATATTCATTATATATTTTATTATAAATATTACTTATATTAATATAAAATATATATTTATAAAATTTCATATAAATATGTATATAATTACAGTTTTTTTTCCACTTTATAAATACAATAAAATATCATATAATATCAAGTAAAGCTTTCATAAATAAATTTATTTAATTGTAAAAATAATTTAAGGGAAAAAAAGTTGCTTGAAGAATTGAACCCTGACTTTGCGCATAGTATGCAGCCAACCAGGCTGCATATTCGTTATAGGAAATTGAAACTTAATTGAATAAAAGCTAAGCATGAGTTTCGAAGACTATTTTCTCCAAATTGAATGACTATTCAACGGAATTACATTAAGGGTTGAACACTCTGAAGGAGCACTACTATTACACCATGTCTCGACCTCAAATTAATTTCCTTAGTCGCGCACTCCCCTTTCGAGATGGGCACCGTTAGGCATAGGCTCTCATGGGCTGTTGCGCCACTGAATTTGAGTTTGACCACATTTCATGGCGATCACTGGCATTGAGCTGGTTTTACCAGGTGCATAATTTACCTAGAGCATTGGAATTGATGTAATTTTTCAAACACAAATTTCGAGCCAAATTAACGGATTTTATCAATAAAGTTTCATTTCATGTAAGAAGTTTAAGGTCGCCTAGGGTAATGTATGTTTAAAATTACTGGTTATTAAATAAAAATGTTTAAAATTACATGTAGGCTTAAAATTAGAAAAATTAAAAATTTATTGTTTTTACTATAAATTTATTTCTTATATTTCTCTCTCTCTCTCTCTCAAAATATGGTATATTCCTGAACAATGTTTTTTCCCCTTGTTCCCTTTGCATATTTCTTTTTGATGGGTAATATATATAAAATGAATAGATATCAAATTAATATAAAGTGTGAAAAAGTGCCGTTTTTCATAATATATAGTGCTAATGAATTTAAAAATTGTTTTAATGTTTGGTCCCTAAACTATATTAAAATATTAATTTGTATATTTAATGCTTTTTCCAAATAACGAACTTTTTCTAGGGATTTAGCGTCCTTATTAAATATCGGTCCAAGTGTATTTAATTATTTAATACACTTTCGTACACCACTGATTTTAAAATTATGCTTTATTTTCTTTTATGGACTAAATCTAAAAAAGCACCCACGCTTAGTGATTTCTTGTTTTGGTCAAGATGAAATGACTCACTACTCAAATCATCGACTTCGACACTTCGTTATAAAGGCTACACGACTTTATTAAACAATTTTAAATATACTATCATCAAACGCTAGTACTCGGTAATATAGTAATTCGCAACAGATCATATGCCTTCCGTTCTCTCGAGTGTATGTAGGCGTATCACTACTTTTTTATATAGCAAATGTTGGACTCAAATCTTTCTGATGTACAATAGCTGGAATTAATTTATAACAATGTTTTGTAAATATTCGCATAAAATCAAGTTAGATTTAGAAATAGAAAAGAAAACAATAAATAATCAATGATAACTTTTTCTACTAGCATATACTGTTTTTAAGTGTTTATTTCGAATTAGAATAATTTCAAACTTTATGGCATTAGAGCGAACACAATCTCTTTTCAGTAAGTTTACTTTTTTTCAAATATTTGCTTTATTACTAAAATAAAAACACACAACGTTGCATAAAACATAATGCATGAAATACTAAAGACATGTTTCGTGTGCATGTTTGTATAAAGATATATTGAAAAGGAATTAAAAACTTATTGTTTATAACTCGGTTAACATATACATTATACCAGTTACAAAGAAATCTATGATGTAGGTTTGACGCTAGTATTATATAACAGAATGATGACAATTTGATTGTCTTTCTCGTTTAATTTTAGCACATAACTCAATTTATATTAACATATTTAATAAAGATAAACTGTATACACATGTTTGAAAAAATTACATCTGCATTTGTCTTTTTCTTAATATCTGACCAGTACAAAGAAAATTTAGAGGAGGAAATTTACGAAATTTGATAATAAAATAAGGTGCAAACTTTTCAATAAAAAAATGCAAATTAAACTTAAGTATAGTAAATTTACAAGAGGTTTCTATTTTCTCTAGATAACATTTTACACAATATATAATTAAATATTTGTCAAATGTAAATACTGCAAATACAGAAAAAAGCAAATCTTATGTTTAAAAGAACATATTAAAAAATTTATTTTTCTAATTAAGAATATTTTTATTAAAACATGTAATAATACACAATTGTTTATGAAACATTCGTGAGATATTAGTTAAACATTTTTTGTATTTGAACTGTGTAGGATTAAATCTAAAGATACATTTACCTTTTCATTAGTGTACATGAACATTAATTACATGTTCAAAATAGAGGAAAAATAAATAAACAAAAGTGAGAGATTTGTATGCAAATTCTAGAAAAATACACTATTAAACGGAACATTCATATTATGTAAATCCTGTTTTGGAAGAATTTCAATTTAGAAATTTTTCACATCTTCGAAGAAATTTAAATATGATTTAATTTCCATTCTTTTCTCTTCATTTTTCCTCTATTTATTTCAATATAACTACATTTTCTCCCTTCTTTATAAAAGTGAATTCATAAATTAAATTTTATATCTTCTTCGGAATAAAATATTTCTCGATTATCTTTTGGGGGTATTGGACAGAGATGGTTTTAATATTACTCTACAAGAATATCCCGAAGGGTATTCAAACTAAATTAAGTTAATCAACCGGAAAAAAATTATTGATTTTATATCATGGATTTCTGTACGAATAATTTTACTTATAAGGAAATAAATCTCCGAAGAAAATTCCATTATGCTTAATCATGAAACAAAAAGAATATATATATATATACATTCTATGATCCAAAAAATAGGATATCAGATTAAAAGTAATTTGGAAAACGAACCAGATGTCATTAAAATGCATAAAATGTATAAAATACTGTAGATCAATTGAAAGGTAAACGTGATTCAATGAATAGTTATTACGATTTTGTGAAGAAAAAATTTACTGCATGTGAAAAAAATTAAACTTATTTGTTAGAAACAATTTTACTCCTATAAAACAAGAACAACTTTAAAACTGATTTCTGCGGACGAAAATAAAAAAAGAAACTGTGGATCTTAAAGACCCTAATATTAGTTTACTTTGATAAATGAATAAATAGTATATACATATATATGTATATATTCATATAAGTGTGTGCGCGCGGTACATTCGTTTAAAAATAATCATCAGCCATTTACATGCATCGTTCTATTAGGAGTGTTTTTAAAGTGATTCAGCTTGTGTTTCTTTTGTTAAATAAGTGAATTTAAATTATTTTTTAACATAAAAGAATATATAGTAATCCTTTATAGGAATTTATAATTCAATTCTAAAATACACTTTCATAGAAAGTATTGAATGAAACAGTAAACCAATTTGCCTGCTTTAATGTATCCGACTACGTTCGGCACCGTGGTTTGCAAAAGCGTATAAATGGATAATATTAATGATATTTAATGTAACTTGGATTAGAAAACGTATATAAAACTGTTTTAAGAATATTATTGCAATAAAAATTACTTAAGCACAATACTTTGTCAAAAAAACGATTATGGAATGATCTATTTTTAAAAGATTCTTCTTTTATGAAAAATAATTCTATTGTAACAATATTTTGTCTGTATATAGCTCAGATCTCCGTACAGTGCCTGGACTACAGTATTTGAAATACACAACACGATTATTCTAAGCTAATTTTTTGTTAAAATATTGTATTTAAATAATTTTTTTGGTCGCAACGTTCTTACCGTTTTATACATGTATTCTGTATTCTAATCTAAGTGACACTAGATATAATGGAAATTATTCATTTATGCGTTTTTTTAAAAAAAAATCACGGTTCCAAACGTAGTCGGATACCTTAAAAAAGTTCGTAATAGTTTTATCTCTTTAGGAAAAAAATTAAGATCAATACTTCTTCAAAAATCTAGAATTTGAAACCCTTTTCATGTGAAAAAGTTTCATACCAGAAGAAGTCTTTATGTGTATCCGAGTACTACAAGATGGCTTTATTTACAGAATGTATGTAAATTACTGCATTTGATGCAGTCATGAATATATTCATGGGCGTGACCAAGCACAGGTAATGGAAACACAAATTCTGTAGTCCATCTGAGAACGTGATAAATTTGTCGGAAGATGTATGTAAATGTTTGATGAGAGTACAGGGACATAATATTCATGAACGAGAGTAATATGCATTACAAGATAAGTTCCTAAAGATCACTGTATGCTGCTAACATAGTTTATTAGATGAAGAATTTATATGTGATTTCGTGTGTAGCGAATTATAAGTTATGTATATATATATATATATATATATATATATATATATATATATATATATATATATATATATATATAATTGGAAATAATATTATCATATACATTTTTTTTTTACATTTTACAAAACCTAAGTTTCCGTTTAAAAAGGATTATTATAATAATTTCGGTTAGACATGAATAATGACAATATCAAATAAATAAATATTTTTTTCCAAAATATGTTTAGATTAATTTAATTGAATAATTAAATGAGTATGTTTTAATTTGTTTTTAAGTTCTATAAACATTTATTTTCACCATTTTTTAACTTAAACTCTGATTTTGGTACATCTAATTGAAAGAAATCATACTTTCATCTACGCGAATATACAAAAAATGTTTTATTAACATATATACAAATATACATATGCATGATGAATATACATATTTTTCATTTCTGACTTCTGATTGAATTATCTATTTTTGTAATAAGTACAAATGACTTTTTTCATAACTTAATTATCGTGAATATTTCATGATTTTTTTTTTCCTGATAGTATTTTTGATGAGATGTGCTTGCATATCAATCTAGCCAAATATATATATTTGTTTTCAAACTTATTATATTATTCCGTAGATGTATTTCTGTGAAGTTCACAAGGTCTTGTCATAATAATATTTCAATTTGGCTATATTTTATGTAATATTTCTCAAGCGTTTTTTTTTTTTTTTTTCAATTATCTCGGTACACACATAGAACTCTTAATTTAAAAAATGAATATAACGACTTAATAGATTGCGAATAGCTCAATTTAAAAAAAAAACTATAGATGTTTAATATTTTAAAGTAATAGGATAACGTTGGTTAAATTAGATTGTTTTTTTTAATTACATAGATTTATATTTATAACCAGACGCACACATACATATACAATCCAACTAGATTTATTCAAAATTAATCGTAGCTAATTGAAAATTAGAGTTTTTAAGTTTAAATTATTAATATAACGATAAAAAGATTTTAAAAAGTTGCGAAGCAAAATTTATCTATATATTCAGATTAACAATAACGCAGTAACCAACAGAAATGATTGTATGTGCATAGTTTGTGATCTTTCTTAACGAAAAAATATATATTCATGGAAATGTTATTTTAAAAAAAATTTTCAAGTGAAATTTAAAGTTAGTTTTTAAATTAACACATATTTACGAGGCAACCTCAGTAAGGAAATTATTTTCGTTTCTCCCTAGTTTTTAAGATAAAGCTTTTATTTCTAAACTTTTACAGTAAAGAAAACGATAAGTACAGTCTGATATATTTGGCATTGGAATTTATTTCTAAAAGAAAAAGAAAGTAATTCAGATACTTACCACGCACTCTTTTACATTTTTTCAGCGATTTGTTTTCACATGAAAAGTAAACACAATTCCCATTTTTGTGACTTGCGATATGTTTTTTTTTTAAATTACGTTTCATCAAAATACAATTTCCGCCTACATTTCCTTCAGAACAATTCGTGCTATAAGTAATACGCAAAAGCCAATTATGTCGACTGTTATTTGATAAAAACAACATCTACGAATGTATAAGTGATCTACAGATTCTCAATATACATTTAAAATGCTTTATTATTCAAGAAATTAACCATTTCAGGAGCAATATTATTTACACTGAGTATTATATAAATTCAGTTTCAGAGTTTAACAGTATATTAAATAAAATAGCATGGATAGAAATATTTTATGTCATTTTGATATGCTTCAATCGCGTTCATAGCATTCCACATTTTATTTGATTGTTTGTTAAAAAAAATATATCATTTTACTTGTATCTCTTTTTATATATAGTTGCCATGTAAGTCGAAATTTCAAAAATTTTCTGTATTTTGGTTTTGTTATACATATGCGGCAATAACTGAGAATTAAACTATTGCGTTCTCGTCAACGGGTTTTATCTATCAATATATATATATATATATATATATATATACACACACTGCTGGACAATTGCTAAGGACGGATCACAAATTGCTATGTAGCATAACATTAAGCGAGACATGAGGCCTAGTAGGATAAAATATAGTTGCCACACTTTTCAGACATTAGAATAAAGAATATTTATTGTTCTGGAAAGTAAAAAGCTGTGAAACATCTGAAAAAAAAATGTTCATTTGATCTGCGTACGAAAAAATGGAACAATGCTTCTAAAAGTCAGCAGGCACCGTAAAGAAAGGTATCAGTATGGGATATGTCCACCGTGGAGTGTGATGCAACATTCCACACGTCGTACCATACTCTGCACAACATTATCCAGCAGCTGTTGAGGCAATTTATCCCATTCCTCTGTGAGTGCACGGATGAGGGTGTTCTTGTTTGTAGGAGGATAGTTTCGACCAGCAACTTGCCTCCCCAAAGTATCCTAAACATTTTCAATGGGGTTTAGATCTGGAGAACGCGCTGGCCATACGAGACGTTGAATACCCTCGCTGTCTAGACAATCCTGAACAGCGAGTGTTCGATGACATGTTGCGTTGTCGTCCATTAAAACTAATTTATCACCGACAGCACCGCGGAAAAGACGAACATGAGGAAGTAGAACTTCATCAATGTATCGTTGGCCCGTCATAGTCCCATTCGCAACCACATGTAGGCGCGTGCGGCCATTGATCATGATGCCGGCCTACGCCATGATACTGCATGTCGGATATCGGTCCTTTTCCTGAATATTTTCTGGACGATAAGTAGTACCACTCTCGCGTCAGATCAGTTGGCGTCTACAATCCGATGACTGACTGAACCTACTCTCATCTGAGAATAGTAAGCATGCTCAGTCCTGTTCAGTCCAATTGTGATGCTCACTACACCATTGCAAACGGGCAGTATGGTGATGTTGGTCAATGGGACACACACAGCAGGTCTGCGTGCATATAGTCCTCCTCCCCTCAAACGTCTGGCAACAGTTTTTCGGGAGATCTGCTTTCCTGAGGCAGCAAGAAACGAATTTGCCACCTGCTGAGCTGTGGTGTGCCTCTTCCTTTTTGCTGATAGGACGATATATCTGTCTTCTGCAGGCGTCGTATTTCTAACACGACCTCCCCCGTGCCGTCTACTACACATTCCAGTAGTTTTAAATGACTTCCACAGCCGTGAAACAACGTTGTGAGCGATGTCGAATTCCCTGGCAACATCTGTTATTTTTCGGCCTTCTTCGATCTTTCCAATAATTTGGTCACGCATAAAATCATCTATGTGATGTCGGGAAGACTTGCCAAAAATTTTAAGTTCGTCTAATAAATCTTTCCTGTAAAACCTTGATTTGAAACAACAACTGTCCACACGCGTCAAAACCTTTAAAGCTCTTATGAACGCTATCACGTGATGAACAGACGTGGAAAAAAATTTGCATACTCATACTTCTTACTAATATCCCGCACTTATTCTAATTTTCCACATTTTGCTTCCTTTCATTTTGTGGTTGCTATGGATGATAGTGTTATCCGTCCTTAGCAATTGTCCAGCAGTGTATTTATACTGAGGTGTTTTTTTTTAAATATGATAATTAGTTTTTTCAAAGACAAACTTTTAGTTCATCGAACAATTATTACTATGAATTAATTAATTTTTTTTTTTATGATAACTGCTTTATATTTAAATGTTTTAAGAATATTTCAAAAATGTCACTTCAGTATACACAATTGCATTTTAGAAACATAGAGTACATGCATACCATTGAAAAATATTAGAAAACAATAATTCTTATAAGAAATCTTACCTTGTCAAAGTAAGTATTCTCTTTTACTTATCAATTCTAGATTTTTCTGTGATATGTACTATCATTACATATTATGTTCACTTTTCATTTTTTTCTTATTCATACTATCATCTTCATTATGCATTATGCAGATATGAAATTTCTTTTACAATTATGTCGATGTATTTTTGCTTATGTTACGTTCATTAGATATATATTTATCACCTGGTCACAATCATATATTAATTTTTTTTCTTCAATGCCAAGCAAATTTAAAATTTTTGATTTCGCAATTAGTTATACTAACAAATAGTTAAACATTTTTAACACTTTATTTAAACACGCGAATATTAAGTATTCAGTAATAATAACTATTTCATGATACTGCATGTCGGATATCGGTCCTTTTCCTGGATATTTTCTGGACGATAAGCAGTACCACTCTCGCGCCAGATCAGTTGGCGTCTACAATCCGATGACAGACTGAACCTACGCTCATCTGTGAACAGTACACATGCCCAGTCCTGCTCAGACCAATTGTGATGCTCACGACACCATTGCAAACGGGCAGTACGGTGCTGTCTGGTCAATGGGACACACACAACAGATCTGCGTGCGTATAGTCCTCCTCCCCTCAAACGTCTGGCAACAGTTTTTCGGGAGATCTGCTTTCCTGAGGCAGCAAAAAACTGATTTGCCACCTTCTGAGCTGTGGTGCGCCTGTTCCTTTTTGCTGATAGGACGATATATCTGTCTTCTGCAGATGTCGTACTTCTAACACGACCACCCCCGTGCCGTCTACTACACATTCCAGTAGTTTTAAATGACTTCCACAGCCGTGAAACAACGCTGTGAGCGATGTCGAACTCCCTGGGAACATCTGTTATTTTTCGCCTTTCTTTGATCTTTCCAATAATATGGTGAAAAGCCTATATTCGTAGTTTACATTCACTAAAAAGCATTCAAAAACAAAATAATACTGTCTGATAAAAATATTTTAGAATTTTATTACAGTTTTGTAGTTTTTCATTCCACTGTGTTTAGTAAATCCTTTAAATATGTATCTGGACAAAAAAGTATATAATACAAAAGTAACATATTCATTATTTTAACAATAATTATTTTCTTAGAGCTTAAAGAATAAAAGGAGTTTGATATTTTCATTTACTAAATCAATCATTACATAACAATACATTCCTTTTCAAGTGTTGAAATAAAAAAAAAACTGATTAAAATGTTCATTGAGGAATTAGTTGTGTCATATCGTTATATTAAAAAATGACTGTAAAAGAAACTTCTCGTTTATTGATAAAGACTTATTTAATATTTAAAAAGATTGTAAAATAATAATATCAATAAATAAGATATATAATACTTTTATTGTATTAGTTATAAAATATTTTCTATATTTGGTATCAAATTAAGTAATAATTTAACAAAAACAAATATTTCAATGTAAGTGAGAAAATTAGCAAGCTATAAAGTAAACAGACATGGATGAATGTGTGGGGATCCCCTTGGATCTCACCTTGAGAACGAGAATAATTTTGAGCCAAAGAGGAACCAGTAGCAATTTTTATAAATAACTTTCTTTATTTGGTTATCTTTCCCAAAATAGAATCTAAGACTTTTAATAACAAATAAATCAAAATAGCTTTATGAGGTTTAAAAGGGACTTTCCTTTATATTAACTTAAATATTTAATGATCTAATTAATTAACAATTAGAATATCTATCACGCAGAGATTATCGCAATAAGAGATTCCAGGATTATATTCAATAATGTTCCTATTGAACATTTAACTTTAATCTCACTCCTAATATAAAAATTTAATGAGACTTAAAGTATAAATCAATATTTACCACACTGAATCTCAGCTCTTCCTGAGCCTAATCTATCCACCTAGATATCTTCAATAATAAATCTCTAACTTCACTAATACAACTTCCTGCTTCAATCTATCTCTCCTACTGCCTCCCACTTTACTATTCCGTTTGACTTAAATACTTTATCTAATCTGCATAATAAGGAATCCCTGTCCTCATTTTGGAGTCGATTGGAAATAGGTAGGGAATTAAATTTCCCTAAAAAAGACGTCTCAGAAGGTTAGTGATAAAGTTCCGTATAGATTTGTAACAAATGCAAATAGAAATAAAAATTGTATCAGAAAAGTAGTAGCAGTATTAAGTTTCCGCTATTGAACTATGGGTGGAATAACCTGAAATAGAGAAACCTAAAGAAAAAATAAATGATTTTAAGAGGACGGTGGACCTTAGAAATGAATTTCTTAAATCGTTAGCTTAATTAGCTGGAATTGGAATTAATATAGTAAATGATCTATATATTTCACAACTTATGTATAATTTTTTTTAAAAAAATTATAATTTGATTTTTTTTTTTAAAAATTAATTTTTTAAACTTTTTTAAAAATCCTCCTTGTTCAGTGTACGTATGTAAATGTAGAGCGCCTTCTAGCGCTCAGAGTGTCTAACGAATCTGTGTAACCTCTGACTCCATCGAGTAAGGAGTCAAATCGAGCGAGCTGAGCAACAAGTAATAAAAACTACAGTCCACTTACTGAGAGAGACCTTTTTCTAGAGTTTTACTTGTCACCCAACATTCTGGTCCAGTCTCAACCGGACAGACCTATGCATTGGGAATACGAGGTATGTGCTGTTGTTTTTTGACTTTTCGTTGAAAAATCGAACTTTAAACTTTAACGATGTTTAAAGGAGCAAAAAAAGACTTGAGGCGAATCGCTTCTGAATTAGAGTTGTGTGTGAGTGATAAATTAGCTGTTTTAGACTTGATGGATCTTATAAAAAACTGTGATAGATACAAAAACGATCCTGATTCAGTGCATGAGTTAGCAAATTTAATTATGGAAGAAAGGAAGTATGACGAAAGTCAACAATTAGAGCTAGAGAAAATAAGAGAAAAGTCTAAGCTTGATTTAGAGATAGCGAGAATACGAGCAAATGATAAAGACAATAATACTGAAGTTAATTGTAATGATTCCTCTTCTTTAGATTCTTTAATTAAAAGTATTCGCACACTTACAGTGAAAATTCCCGACAAACCTGAGGGGTGGAGTTTCTTCTTTTTTACCATTAGAACGTGCATTTGCAGCCAAACGTGTTACTGATAAATTTAAGCCTGAGATTTTGTTAAATTTATTAGGAGAAAAAGCTGCAAATATCATTATATATCTGAACGATGAGGATCTTAAAAATTATGATAACATAAAGTCCATAATACTCCAAGAATTTGAGCCAACTCCTCAATCGTGTTTAGAGAATTTTAAGAAAGCAACACGGCAAAATTGTGAATCCCATGTCCAGTTTGCGAGTAGATTAACAACAAATTGGGAATACTATTTAAAATTGAGAAATGTTTCAAATTTCGAGGTATTAAAACAATTAATAGTTTCAGACAAAATATTTAGTACTTTAGATAAAGAAACCGCATCGCATATTAGTGTCAGACAAGCAGATAAATGGTTTGATCCTTTAACATTGGGAAAAGAAATTGATTTATTTTATTCATCGCGAGGAAAACCACTGAGTGAGAATATTAATTATTGTCGCAAAAATCAAAATTCTAAAAATATGTCTAGAGTATTTTTCTCAGATGTCAAGGGAAAAAAATGTGTTTTGTGTCAATCTAATAGTCATTTTTAAAATAAATGTCCTCAATATAAGCAATTATCAGTAAATAAACGGGTAGAACTTGTTAAAAATAATTCCTTGTGTTTTAATTGTTTAAATTTGCATAGAGTCAAGTTTTGTAAATCTAAAGTTCTTTGCAAATGCTGCCAAAAAAAGCATAACTATTCTTTGTGTTTCTCTGGAGACCCAAATTTTACGAGTGAAAGGGTCATTCAACCTTCTTCATTGGGAGGGCAGAAAGAGCCGGAAACAGAGGAATCCTCGATGGGTCAACTTTCAGCGAAGGCGTATGTGTTCAAACCCATAAATTACATAGGGGAGATTTCGAAAGAGGTGTCTGCTCAGGGTGTAGGAGATCTGTTTACTGCAACGAGTTACGTAAAATCGAAATCCGTTTTACTTTCAACCGCGATTTGTTTCATTAGAGATTCCTTTGGGAAAATGCAGGAAGTCAGAGCACTGTTGGACGGTGGTTCAACAAGCAATTTTATTTCGCAACAGTGTATGAATAGACTCAATTTAAAAAAAAAGAGAAAATAAACATTTTAGTTTCAGGATTAAATAATTCAGAGTTAACGATTAAATCGCGCGTTAATGCAACAATTGCAAATAGAGGAAATAGTTATGAAACTAATGCAGACTTATTTGTAGTACCGCGAATTACGGATATGATTCCTTCTCAACCATTTAACGTTAGTTTGGGTAATTTCAGTAGAGAGAAATTAGCGGATGAAAATTTCAACATTCCGAGAAATATTGATTTATTGTTGGGAGCAGAAATCTTTTATGAAATTCTTTTACCAGGACAAACAAATCTTTTAAATACAAAATTAATTTTTCAGAATACAGTCTTCGGCTATATTGCGAGTGGGAGTATTCCAGTTTCTAGTGAAAATAAACCTCACTGTGGGTTAATCAAAGATAATGTCGATTTAGAAAAGACAATGAGGAGATTTTAGGAAATCGAAAATGTTGAACCTGAGACAGTAAAAAATAAGGAAACGATAATTTGTGAGGAGCATTTAAAAAAAAATCATACTAGAGATAGTACGGGAAGATATATAGTATCTATGTCATTTAAAAATGATCCAAATTGTTTAGGCCAGTCAAAAGATATTGCCCTTAAAAAATTATATTCTTAATGGAATAGATTAAAGCGTGAGCCTAACTATTTAAAATTATATAGAGATTTTTTATATAGAAGAGTATAAAGAGCTAGGCCATATGCAAGAGGTAGATGAGAGAGAGGAGTGTGGAATGTATTTCATATCACATCTTGGTGTTTATCGCTCTGATAAAAAAACAAGTAAATTGAGAGTAGTTTTTAATGCGTCGAGTGCAACTACAAACGATTATTCTTTAAACTCTCCACAATACAATGGGAGAGTTGCTCAAAATGACCTTTTTTCAATAACGGTTCGCTTTAGAAAGCACATATTTGCATTCATTGCGGATGTGCAAAAAATGTATCGAATGATTTGGATTAATCCAGATCAGCGTAAACTTCAGCGCATTCTGTGGAGAGAGAACATGGACGAACCAATAAAAACGTTTGAGTTGTCAACTGTGACCTATGGAACAACGAGTGCACCATTTTTAGCGACACTTACGCTAAAACAATTAGCCCTAGATGAAGCAGGGGATTTTCCATTAGGGTCTTCAGTTGTGATGAGTGACATGTACATTGATGATGTACTTACCGGTGCAGAGACCTTATTAGAAGGAAAAGAACTGAAAAATCAACTGATCAATATCTTCGCTAAAGGAGGTATGGTTTTGCATAATTGGTGCGGAAATAATACGGAATTGATTGAGGTTTCCGAAAATTATGATTTTTCAGATTCATCACAGATAAAAGTGTTGGGTGTTTATTGGAACCCCAAGCATGATTGCTTCTCCTTCAGAGTAAAAATAGACTTGCACGAATTAAATACCAAACGGGATGTTTTGTCAACCATCGCCAGGATATATGATCCTCTAGGTCTTTTAGGTCCTGTGGTGGCGAAGGCGAAAATCTTCCTTCAAAAATTATGGATGCTAAAGATTGATTGGACAGATTTGCTTCCAGATACAATCAATAGAGAATGGCAACAATTTGTCGAATCACTTCAGGTAGTAAATGACATCAACATCAATCGATGCATTGTGGTAGAGCAACCGGAAGTGATCGAGCTGCATGGATTCTCCGACGCGTCCCAGTCAGCATATGGAGCTGTCGTCTACTGCAAATCCATAACCTCAGATAGAAAGATGCTTGTGCATCTTATTGCCAGTAAATCCCGAGTTGCGCCTACCAAGCAAACAACGATTCCCAGACTTGAGCTATGTGCCGCTGTGCTGTTAGCAAAATTAGTGCATCGTGTCAAGCAAGCTTTAAAATTAAATGTGACTAATACTTTTCTTTGGAGTGACTCCATGATAGTTTTGTCATGGATAAGGAAGGAGTCATATGAACTAAAAACCTTTGTGGCTAACAGGATTGCTACTATCCAGGAGATGACTTCCAGTGAGCAATGGCGTTATATGGCAACAGAGGACAATCCTGCCGACTTCGTTTCCAGAGGAATGGATTCTCTAAAACTTAAAACCTGTGAGTTGTGGTGGAATGGTCCTAAATTTCTGATAAGCAACCAGTACCCACAACGACAAATTCCTGTTGCAGTGATCAAGGATCCAGGTGAACTAAAAAACTGTAGTGACTTTTCTAACTTTTTTCTTGATTCTGCTACTAACTCTTTTGTAAATAATTTACTTAACCTTAGTAATGACTATTTTAAAATTATTCGTGTCTTAAGTTTTATTTGTAGATTTGTTTATAATTGTAAGAGCAAAGAAAGCAAAGGAATTGGGCCTCTAGATTTAGGAGAATTAAAAAAAGGCTGAACAGCTTTTATTGAAATTAGTACAAAAGGAAGAGTTTAAAGTAGAGATGAATGGTATTCAAAATTCTGCCATGGTACCTTCCAACAGTCGAGTAAAAACACTCAATTCATTTATTGATAGTGAAGGGATTTTAAGAGTTGGAGGTCGATTGAGAAATAGTGATATTAATTATAACCAGAAATTTCCAATTATTTTGCCTTCGAAACATAAATTGACTTATTTAATAGTTGAGTATTTTCATAAAAAGTTTTTACATAGTGGTCCACAATCCTTGTTATATCAGATCAGGCAAAATTTTTGGATATTGAATGGCCGTAATATTTGTAGAAAAGTTGTTCATAATTGTGTAATTTGTTGTAAGGCCAATCCTACTTGCACTGATCAAATAATGGCTGACTTGCCAAAGGATAGAGTTATCAAAAATTATCCATTCAATGTGTCAGGTGTGGACTTATGTGGCCCCTTTTACATTAAGTATAAAGGGCAAAGAAAAGGTGTATATAACAAAATCTATGTTTGTATATTTATATGTTTTGTTTCTAAAGCTGTGCACTTAGATATTGTGACTGATTTAACCTCTAATGCATTTATTGCTACACTTAAGCGTTTTATATTTAGAAGAGGTAAATGTGCTAAGTTGTATTCTGATAATGCAACAAATTTTGTGGGTGCAAATATATAACTTAAAAAAATGTTTATAATTTGGTGTGTAAACCTGATGAGGCACTTGCAAGTTATATGGCCTCTGAAGGAATAGATTGGAAATTCCTCCCCCCTAGAGCCCCACATTTTGGAGGTCTCTGGGAGGCAGGCGTTAAATCCTTTAAGTCCTATTTAAAGAGAGTAGTAGGTAACATTAGATTAACATATGAAGAGTTTCTGACCGTGATTATCCAAATAGAGGGGATGTTAAATTCTCGTCCTCTTGTCCCATGATCTTCTAACTTAGATGATTTAAATGTATTGACTCCTTCTCATTTTTTGATAGGTAGATCAATTACATCAATTGTTGAGCCTGATTTAACTAATTTAAATGAAAATAGGTTGGATAATATTGGTAGAAAATTACAAAAATAATTCAATTAATTTGGAAAAGGTGGAGTGTAGACTATTTAAATAGTTTGCAGCAGAGAAATAAGTGGCATTTCGAGAAAAAGAATGCTAAAATTGGAGATATGGTTATAATAAAAGAGGATAATTTACCTTCATGTCAATGGTCATTAGGTAGAATCAACAATATTTATCCAGGAAAGGATTCTAAAGTAAGAGTAGTGGAAGTCAAAACCACTAGAGGTATATTTAAGAGACACATTTCGAAACTGTGCATTCTACCAATTGAAACAGTGTGTGTGTGAAGTAGCATATATAACCCTTCAGATAGTAATGTTTGTGTGTAGAATTGTAATTTTTTTAAAATTCTGTGTGATTTATCAATTGCTTTATACATTGTCTTCATTTGTATGTTGTTTTGTTTGTATTTTGAAGTATTGTATTTCTGTGTGTTAACTTTATGATTATGTTCTATGTAAATCTTGCATGTTTAAAAACATTGCAAGGCCGGGCGGCATGTTCAGTGTACGTATGTAAATGTAGAGCGCCCTCTAGCGCTCAGAGTGTCTAACGAATCTGTGTAACCTCTGACTCCATCGAGTAAGGAGTCAAATCGAGCGAGCTGAGCAACAAGTAATAAAAACTACAGTCCACTTACTGAGAGAGACCTTTTTCTAGAGTTTTACTTGTTACCCAACACTCCTTGCGCATCAATTTTTAAGAAAAGTACATAATTTTTGTTTTATATATATATGAACTATAACTAAATATATATGTGCATGGATTTTAAATTCAGCATAAAATTTGATGAAAAAAAGATAAATTTTCTTTACTATATGAAATATTTCACCAATTATCACATATTCAAAGTATTCAAAACAACCGTAAAATATGATCCGTTAATTATTTTTGAAAACTAATGCACAGATTTGTGAATTACATTATGTTTCATAACTTGTTAAAATTTTTAAGAGATACGACATGATATGAAACGTAAGGAGCTTTTTACGTAATAAAGAAAAGAGAAAATTTATGAACTGAGCAAAATGCATTTTAAACATTTATTTGAGTAAACTAAAAAAAAATAAAGCAACATTTTACATAATTACTTACCTTTACATGAAAATCAAACATATAAGAGATTATTATAGCAAAAATCTAAATAATATTTAAATAATTTATTATATTTAGTTATATATTCAATAATTCAAGAAACACGCATCCGCAAAGCTGATACTTATACAAAAAATATAGCGTGGCAAAACATTCACTTAAAATTGACCAGCACAATACGACAATCCTTCAGATTTTATATTTATGTTTTCTATTTTATATTTGAGATTTTACGCTTCATAGTTCTTTTATCTTTTACTATTTGAAAAGTTTTACTTCTGCTTTGCTTTAATCGACGCTCATCTCTTACTCCACTGATTTGCATCGAGGGTAATGAAGCATTCTGATGTACATGTTTCAAGGTAAACAGAGATCCAAAATTGAATTCACTAACAGCTGTTACAATATATACTTCCAGTCTTTTCTTTGATTGGAAACTTTCTTTTGGGCAGTGACTCCAGATATTACTGTGCAAACTTTCATTTGCATTTTGACTCTTACCTGAAGTACACCGAGACAATATCTCGTTGCTTGCTAATCGCTGATACACAGGGAGAATCTTTGCAACAACCTCCTCAGTTAATTTTGTATTAATAACTAAATGACTTTCAGGGGATTCTTCATTTATTAAAGCTCTTTTGAAAAAACACCAAGAAAGCTTTCCATTAGGACATTTGTTGTGTTTAGGTTTGGCGTCTGTGAAGGAACAATGATAAAGTGTGGCGTAAATAGCACTTTTCATTTTTTCGACATCATTACAATTATCTTTAATGGCTTTTATGTAAAAATTAGTTAGCTTAACTATTGTGGTTTCTTTTAAGCTACCAACCTTTTTGCCACCAATGCAAACACATTTGCTTCGCAACGCTTTTACTTTGCTGCGTAAACCTGTTCCTAGACGCTTGGAGATATGGTTGATACATTCCTCTTTTTTTATCGGCTAACCTTTTCCATAGATGTTCAACGACATCAGATGTTGGAATGTTTTTGAATCGCCATCCGACAATATGCAAGTATAACGCATATTACACTCCTTGATGGATCTTTGCCACAAAATTGCAGCAGCTTCCATTTCCATACTAGATGAGGAACATGTATGATTTATTTGACATTCAGATTTGTGACCTTCATACCAAATTGCAAAATCTGGACTATCACCCGAGAGGTCTCTTACTGCGGCAGTACATTCTGTACAATACTTTGATAGAATTTCATAATCTATAACTAAACCTGTCAATAAATCAATAACAACTCCTATCCCGTACAGTGATTTATAGCCCCGCTTTTGCCAAGATCCATCAAATGACACAGTAATGTCTAAAACACCCATTTCTTTTTTTCTCTTTATCATTTAAATCAAGATGTTGCTTCCTAACTATATTTCTCTCTACATCAAGGATCTGATGTTTCATCTCACTATTTTCTTCCGACAAAATTTTAATGTGCTTCGAAAAAGATTTTTTGTCCATTGCATTCATACCAGTCACTAATGCAAATAGTTCCAATCCCGCGTGACCTTTCCCAAGTCTTAAAAAGACGAAACAATTTTTTTGTTAATGTCAAAAATTTTTTTTCTTTCACGCGAGCACTGGAAAATGAGGAATTTAACACTGCCTCACAACTAGAGCAAACCTACTCTATAGTTTGGATGCCATACCTAACTGCGTTGTTTTTATGATATTTAAAGCATTCATATCACATTTAGGGCACTTTACAGTCGACAGTAAATTCTTCCATATGTTTGTATCAACTAATACATAAGTTGTATCATCTTGTTCATTTGCCAAATGTTCTAGAGAAGTGTGGGACAGAAGAGACAGCTTTCTTTCTGTTGCTGCATTCAGTTCACTAGAATTTAATGTGCGAATATTTACTTTTGCATTCTTTTCATAATTAGAGGATGCATGACCACTGGCATTAGGGTCATTGTCATGAAAATTTGAATGCTCCAGATCTAATTGTCCTGAGGCCCATCTCTTCTTTGCTTTTAGCAAAGCCTGCATTTTACGTTTTGATGGCCTGGCTTTTGGCACATGATATCGAGAACTAATTATGTGCATTGTACAAATACTAAATTAATTTATCAAGAAAATTATAGTTGAGTGTTCAATCCAAAAAAAGGAAAACTTCGAAAGAAAAATTACGTCCAAAACGAATAAATATACTGTGTTATAACAGGTATGAAACAAGCACGCTAACACGATGTAAACAAACAATCCACAAGTAGAAGTTGAAGTTTCTATCGGCATCCTTCTTCATAAAATGTGTGATGAAAAAATAAAAGTGAGGCTAAGCATATGCTAAAAACTAAATACCAATAGTTTTGTTTAAGTTCAAATGACAGGTGCCACACCCATTTAAATGGTCGATGGCGATTTGTTTAAATCATGGATCACTCATAACTCAGCAATTATTCATCAAAATGAAAAAATTCTTCGACAGAATCATTCTGTGAAATATATGGAATATTATTAGTATAAAAAATAAAAATCGCAATTTTGACCAAATTTTGAGATTTTGAAAGTCCACCATCCCCTTAAACTGACTAATAAAATATCATAAATAAGAAGTATTAGAAGCCATCTGCAGGAACAAAATTAAATTAGTATTACATGAGGAATGGTGTAATACTATCTAACATCTCTGTAATATATCTAATATAAAGTATTAGTTATAATTCAATACTAAAAATATTAAGTTAGTATGAACTGAAATAAAAAAATATTTAAAATAGTTCCCTGTTGAAATAATATAAAATCAACAACAGTACTGAATGATACAAACAATAAAGCATGTTGCTAAAAATTAATTATTCAAACAATAATTTTTGCAATTTTTCTATTAGCAATTGTAATTATATTACAAAGAGCACAAACAAATGAGTGCCTGCAATCATAAATAACTATAGTGATAACTGAAATTTATATATATCAATATATATATATATATATATATATATATATATATATATATATATATATATATATATAAATATATATATATATATATGGGCAGTATGATAATATATAAAATATGTATACGATACCCAAAAAACTACATGAGGATAAGATTATCAGAAACAACATTAAACCATCAGATGCAAAATCACATTAACACTTAATTTTAAAGAAATTTAAAAGGAGATATGAGAAAATATTTTCAAAGTGCATATTTTTTCAGCTAACACTTTTTTGATCATGAATGAGTGATTTATTTACTGCAAGATTGTCAAAAGCAAAGTTAAGTCGAGACAAAAAAATCAGGTCAACATTGAACTTAAAGGAATCAAGAAGAAAATATGAGAAATATTGTTTCAATGTCAGCAAATATATCATAGTTGTATCCTAGATCAGCAAATAGCTTTTTGTTAAAAAACTATTTCTGATTTTTGTTCATTTAAAACAAAGATGAGATATCATCGTTCATAGAGATCATAAGGCCATAAACAGTGACATACAAAAACATTTTTCGATAGCAATTAGTTTGAATTAAGTGTCATTTTCTCTGTTATACTTCAAGCAATATTTTTCTACATAGATGAAAAAATTGAATTAGCTGATGAATGAAGAATAGCAAATATCTTTATTTTCAACGACAGAAAATATTATAGCAATTTATTAATATGTAAAAAAAAGTATACAATGCATATGTACAATTAGCTAAAAACTACATGATGAACAGATTGTCAGAAGGAACATTAAAAAAAAAGCAATGATGCCACAAACAGTTTTGAACATCAACAAAATAACAGAAATTCTTACATACCGTTAAATCCGGCGTATAACGCCCACTGTCAGCATAAAAAATTAAATTGAAATTTAGCGGTTCAAGAGCTTTAAAAACAAAAAAAAAAGATGAGTATAGAAAACAATTTTGACTTCTAGAAATATCGAAATATAGTTTATTTAAAAGAAATGACACTCCTTATGAACTTGAATGAACTCCTTATGAAGAGTTGTAATTCTATATAGAAAGGTACTATTTTTTTCTATACCTTGTAATAATAACTGTAATAAATTACTTCAGAACATGAGAGCATTGCATATGTACATTTCAGGTCTCTTCGTACAAAAGATGGTGTGCGTTACATGGCGAACATAACAAACATTAAAAAAATGCAGCTAAAAAGTATAGGTGAGCATTATACGCCCGATTTTATCATAATCTGATATTTTCTTTGCGTTGTTTTTTTAGCATCAAATTGTTCGATACCGTCCCTTTTTTTTTATTCATTTCACCATTGGAATACTAGTCTAAATAACTGTGCATATATTTCATCATACTCAACATTTATCAGCATCTGCTGATGGAGGAAGAAAAAAAAATAATCTCTTTTTTCAACCAAAGAAAATGCCATAGAAATGTACATTCATAAAATTTTTAAAAATATATATGAAGAACAGATTGTGAAGGAAAGTTAAATCATAATGCAACATGACAAAAATTGCATTAACTCTGAATTTTAAAGTACAAAAAAGAATTAGTTTTTAGAGCATTTAATCCCGTCCATAGTCTGATTTTGATGAAATTAGCATAATCAGCTCAGAAAATCTTAGACGTAAATAAAAAATTGCATCAGCATTTGTATTCTTACCTATTAGCATCGCTGCATTTAAATTGGCACCAGGCGAACTGTGCTATTTCCCACCAAAATTTTACAAATCTCTTTTGTTTCTTAAAAAATATTTGTTGTTTTGATATCAAGAAATGATTCGTGTGGCGACACTAATAGGTTAATACCTAAAAATCTAACTTAAATCACGATATCTACAATCTTATAATCCCAATAAGTTTTGCATTGTGTTCCATTTTCTTTTTGTTATTCTAATATTATAATTGAAAAAGTTTGTATGTATGGATGATTGTTACTCTTTCATGCAAAAACAACTGAACAGATTTTAATGAAACTTTACAATAATATAGCTTATACAACAATATACGTTTTTTCTTGTTTATTGTAGTTTTAGCGGTAATTATGTATTAGCATCACCACCGCAAACTTGGTGCCTTGCGAATCACACCTTGATACTAAAGCAACGGCAATTCTAACATATTTTAAATAAAATCAGTCAGATTTTGGCGGAAAATGGTGCAATTCATGAGGTGTCAATTTGACTACAGTGACGATTATACGTAAATACTGATAATAATTACTTATTATTTAACACAAATATAAGTGTATTATTTTAGACAATGTAATTCACTTCTTACCTGATATTATTCTTAAGTTCAAAAATAATAATATTCTGTTACAAAAAAACTTTATTGCTTTTCTTTGTTCAACGACAAATTCTAAATCTTGCTTTTTGTAACAATAAAGTTGAAAATGCTAGATAGCAATATAACAAAAAGCAAATATAGTAATAAATACATTTTTCTATGCACATTTTTTAATGATTTTATTATGCAGGTTTGGTAGTAATAAATTGATCCTTATATCAATATAAATACTTTTATCACTTCTGGACCATAAGAATAAAATTTAGTTTGCATGTTTCTTTTTTGTTGAATTGAAATCCGCTAAGAAGGCTCCGGAGGAATTGATGTTAAAAATTGTGTTTGGGCTCTTTTAGATTTCAGATTTAAATTTAGAACATATATTTATTTTACGAAGTAGAGATCAATTTAAAGTTGCTTTTGTGGAAATTCAATTAGTTATTGGGTTAGGCGAGCACAAACAATTTTTCTACTTATATTTAAGATATAAGAAATTCTTAATTCAGACCTTTTTATATCAAGAGGTGAAAGTTACATCTATAAAAATATTTTTCAATACAATCAAATTCTTAATGCTAGATATCAAAAATTTATGAATACGTAAACAGTATTTATTTATACAACATCGAGAAATACACAATACAGCGAGTGGATAATGGCTAGTCAGCTATAATTTCGTACTATTTTGCAACTGATGAAACATGGAATTAGCCAATAATTGATTGATAGCCCTAGATTGATAATACAAAAAAACATGTAAACAAATCTTGTACATAAAAAAATAACTTAAATCACACAATATTGGCAATCTGTTAATCCCAATTATTTTTAATTGTCATTTATTTCAGTTACATTTTTCTACTTTTTTGTTACAATGGAACTTGATACCAGAGTAAAAGGGTACTTACGTATCGTTCACCTCAGCAAAATTTACGATATCAAAACAATAGATTCTTACGTGTTTTATATGAAAAAGAAAAAAATATCAGTCAAATTTTTGTAGATAAAAAGTACCACTTTGGCTGCGGTGATAAAAATCTAATGGAATTGAAGGAGATGTTGGTACTCGCATTTTTTCGCACTCTAATGTTAACATTCAAAATAACTCTCCAAGTTAGCAGCTTTGATCTCCGCTTAGAATAAACTTGTGTTTGCAAATGTTTTTAATTATAGTTTAAATTTTTTTAAGGGATTAATTTTTAAGTTAAAATTTCCAACTTTCACTCATCGGTAACTTTTTTTATAAAAAAAATGTACTGCATTAATGAGTTCTTGAAAAAGGGGTTTTATTTCAGCAATAAACTGTTTTTCCATTAGTTTAATTTATCACTATATTCTCTTTTTGTTATACTGCTAGCTAGGATTTTCACCTTTATTGTTCAGAACCAACGGTACTGAATTTAACAAATAATAAACCGTGTTGCTCAAAAATTAATTGAGACAATACTTTTTTGCAATAGTTCTATTAAAAATTATAATTTTATTGCAAAAACCAAATGAATGAGTACATACAATGATAAATAGCTATAATGATAAGTGAAATATATATATTTCATCTATGGAAAGTATAACATAAAATAAAAATAATTATAAAATTAACCTTACACATAGTAGAAATTATAATAATAATTCAAACCAAATAGATACTTTAAAATTGATACATTAAGGTCTGATTTTGATGAAACTACCATAAGCAGCTCAGCAGAAAAAAAATCAAGAAATTTATAAGTAAATAGAAATTCTAGCTTTAATCACACACACCATTGACAATCTGTTAATTCCAATCAGTTTGAATTGAGTGTCATTTTCTTTTAGTTTTATGTTTCTACTTTTCCGTTACAATTGAAAAACATGGGATTTTTGCCAATAAAGGAAAAAGGCACTTACGTATTGGCATCATTGCCGCAAAATTTGCACCACAATATCAAAACAGATTCTTATGTGTTTTATATGAGAAAAAAACAGTCAAATTTTGTTGAAAAATGTGCCACTTTGGTTGTCGTTAATATGTAAGTATGAGGAAAAGTACTATCCTTTTTTTCTTTTTTAATAGGTGAAAGTGTTATTACTTACATTTTATCGCACCAATGCCAACGTTCAAAATTTTGCATGTGTTGTACGTGCTAAATTGTGGCAACCATGCGCTTCGTTTCATGTAATGTCAACAATAGGTTGGAATAATATGTAAGAACCGAAATGTCATAGGAGTATTTGGTACTTATGTATAGTTAGTGGCCAACTCTATTAATATCTCGCAAAGTTGGCAAGTGTCATTTCCTATGTGTCGTCCATGCTGAATTGGCAACAGTGTGCTTTATTTCATATAATGTCCATTACGAAAAATCTGGAAACGGCAAGAAAACACTTCTGATGCAGCCTGTAATTCAGAAGCGGAGCCATAAGTTATAGGGTTCATCATGACAGTTTTATAAGCTTCGCGAGATGAGCTGTTGTTCCATTGATGATCAAGAGTAAACACCTTAAATCTATCCCAGTTACTGATGATATAATCAACAACAGCCTGTCGAAGAACGCTGGATTGCACATTACCATATATCAAATAAGAAATTGAACTGAAAAGGCAGGAACTGTCACCGTCAATTGGGATAACTTTGTAAGGGAATGTATCATTCCCTAATTTCAACAGCTCAAACACTTGTGCCATTGTTTAAAATAACCCATAAACGATCAACATAAACAATATAAACCCAGAAATTATTCGGAATAATAAAATAAAATGTAAGCAAACAAAACTGTATATTTAAGTAAATCAAATTCTTAAGCTGAAAAAGGAACAGAATTAAAACATTAACTGAAAACCATAAAGATGTATATGAGATACAATTTACAATTTAATTTCGAATAACTGTAAATAAAATAGTAAGTATTAACACATGAAAACAACTCTGACCACACACTAAGTAACAAATAAAATATAAGCAAAACAAATATGTATTTAAGGTATCCGACTACTTGCGACAACTTTTTTTTTGAAAAAAAGGAGATATGGAGGTCTTTTTGTGATTTTTATATGTATTTAGTATATTTTAAGGAAAAAATCCTAAAATTGGTAAAAGAAAAAAAAATATTATTATTAAAATGGGAAAAAAATAGTAAAAATGTACGAAAAATTACATAAACGGGGCCCGCTCTGTGCAAAGATTTTATGAACAAATTTTCAATTTTTCAATTTTGATGTGTTACTTTGTTATTCCTGTTTGAAGTGACCTACAGGATAAGAGATATTTTAATTTTTACAAAAACTAGAGCACTTTATCTAAGTCATTATACGAAATTGCTTAAAAAAACATTGACTATATTCATATAAAGAACTGCAAATTTTGAAATAAAACAGTTATTGATAAATCTGAAGATCAAAACACTTCTACTGTTATGCAGAACATGAGCAAAAAATTTCAGCTAATTATTTTCAAAGCTTTTTGAGCAATCGCGGTCCCCGTTTGAGTTTTTCGAAAAAAACACATTTCGAGTAAAACGCATTTTAAAGTTTGACAGCTTGTGTAAAGTTATGGCATTTGCTTTTACTAAAACGCTTGTAGTTTTTGTTCTAGTGAAGGGAAAATAAAGTACTTGGTATTGTTATTAAGTTAATAAAATGGTCTATAAAATAAAGTCATAAAAAATTGGCCAATTTTTGAAAAAAATCATGGTTTTAGGGTAGTCGGATACCTTAAAACAATTAAATTTAGAATTATAAATTAGACTTAACTTGAAGAGTAATGCATCAAAGATGTACATTTAAGTAAATCAAATTCTTAAGCTGAAAAAGAAATAAATTTAAAACATTAACTGACCACATACATGATAAAGTAGTAATAGATAAAATAGCAATAGATAAAATATAAGTAAAACAAAAATTTATTTAAAACAATTAAATTTAGGATCATAAAATAGGCTTAGCTTGAACAGCCATGCATTTGAGCGCAAATGAAAGCAAAACAAAGGAGACCGTTATAAAACAACTAACTAAAAACCCAGTTGTTGAATGGAAAAATCATTTAAAAATTTAATTTTAAAAAATCTAAAGCAAATTTTGAAAAAAAAAAAAACTCTTCGTAGTGCACATCTTCAGGACCTAGAATACGTATGTGCCAAGTTCCATTCTTCTGGGTTGCTTAGTTTGTTCTGTAGAGGTAAAACACACACGTCTAATCTCATCTATATTAATATAGATATAAATATATTGGCAGGGAAAACCGGCAATGTAACTTTTTTTATTGCATTCTTTTAATGTAAAGAAAGGTGAATTATGAAAATCCTTTACAGATATTTTGAAGCATGTGCAGTTCAATAGCAAGGTCTACTATCTCTGGCTGCAACACTAAAAGCTCGAATCTGGCTTAACATTGAATTGAAAAAAAAGTTGATGGCAAAATCGTGCTTATGATTTCTTGCGATTTAATCTCTATGCCATATTTTATCTATTGTAGTTTAAAAAAAAACTTCTGATATCTTCCTTAGATCAAAGTCATTATTATCTAAAGTAACAACATATGTTTTACAGGAAGAAATATTATGCTAACAAATCTTTTATGCCGATTCATCTGTCAACTTCTGTCTAGCTACGACATTTCTTAAGCTTAGTTTGCTTTTAGATGTTAAGGCCGTAAGTTGTATTTTTAATTTTCATTTGTTCAATCTCTAAAAAAAATATTGTCAGAAGGATTGATGATGGAATTAGGCTGGAAAAGGATAAAGTTAGAAGGCATCTGAAATAGGCAGAACTTACAAGCATTGTGTGTGTGTAGTGTATTTCATGAAAATGTCTTCAATTATTTTAAGATAACTGATCAGTGAAATTATTTATGTTAAATTCAACATGAATTTAGCTTGAATGTAAACATGTTAAATTCAAGCTAAGTTTGATGCATTTTATTCATAAGAAATATGACTTTTTGTAAAAGGATGTCTTAAGGGGGATGAGAAAACATATTTACAACATAAATCATTAATGAATACTGATATTTTGCCGTAAAATAGAATCCATTAATTTCCATCTTCATACGAAAAAAACAATTTTCTTTATTTCATAGGAAACATATAGTAGAATTTAAATTAAAGCGTGAGGCGCAATAAGACCTTCATTTTTTTATTATGCCAAATGTTACGTAAAACATTTGTGAATTAAAAAAAAATATCGAACTGCATTTAATGATTATTTTAAAATTTCTCTACTGGAAAAGCATAAGTTATGTGGAAGTATGTCAAAACCTTGGAATGCGCACTGAAATCACTCCTTTGTTTAAAAGTAATAGTTAAAGCACAATAAATAAATAGTTTGGTTACATGCGTTGTAATTTTATTTTTGTTTGATTTTTGTTTGTAACAGATTCATATTAAGTCAGAATCCAAGGTGTTTAATAAAAAATTTAATGAATCTTACTCTCAAAAGATATAAAATTGCTCATTATTTTCATTTGTTCTTTTTAAGAAATAAATCTTTATAATATATTTACTTAAAAATTGCTATTATTTTGATTAATCACTTTCAAAAATAAAAATAATTTGATACTTATGCTAATCAAATAAGTATAATCCATGGACTTCGGGACCTGAAATAAACTACTCTAGGAAACCCATGCTGCAAATAATAAGAATATTTTGAAGAAAAGCTGGCTTACGTAGGTTTTTCTATGAATTACGATTTTTTAAAAATATTTTATTTTATTTTAATAAAGTATTTCTGAAATAAATGAGTATGGACATATTTCTGTTTACTTCTAGGAAAATTTTATTATTATTTGTCGTAAATGTAAATGAGTTTTGACTTATAACTCTTATTTAATTAACATACATTTTAAAAAATGAGATGATAACGATCAACCGTTTTTTTTTACATTTTGCAAACAAAAGTGGTTTATAAAATTGCAGCACAGAAAAAAAATTAAAAACTACTAGTATAATCATCATTTAAGGTACTTAATAAAATATGTGCTTATTAATTTCAATTTAAACTCAAGTTTTTTCAGGTGGAGCTTTTATCTTCTTTATTTGTTTCTGATAGTTCTGGAGATATTGCAAGCAACGAAAATACACTAAAATGTTCTTTTAACTAAAAACTATCTAATTTTTATCTTATTATTTAGTTTATTTTAAAATTGTTTTTAGTTGCAGCAATAATATTTATAAATGATTTAATATTCTTTGCTGAATTTGATACTTTCAATATAAATTAAAAAATATTAATACATTAATTTAAATGTGCAATTAGTTATTTAGTACACTTATAAGTTAAAAGTGTGTAAATCTATTTAATAAACAAATTTTGATCTTTTTTCTAACTTCGTCTTTGATATTGTACCATCTTTGAACCTTGTCTCTTTACAAAACAGAAAATTCTGGTGCTCCAATTAGATATGAATAAAATCCTAATTTGAGTTTTGGCTAAGCCAATGTATTTTGTGCCATTAATGAAACCTTCAGATATACCTTCAAAAATGCCTTGATTGAAGACTGATCTGGTACCAATGTGTATGGAGAATTTTGGTCGTACACATTTTTTCAATATTTGTGAGTGCCGAAATATCTTACACTTCATCTTGCATTTCCCAGACGGTCTAGTTATATTTCAGCCAGCATTTTAGCAGGAATGTAAGATCTATTGCATGGGGAGATGGCGGCTTATATTTGTTTTTCATTTCAGTATTCTATAAACTCTAATCTATATATATAAAGGAGAAAAGCGACTCACTCACTCACTGACTGACTGACTCAATGACTGACTAATCACAATATCTCCGGAACTATTAAACTTACAAACTTGAAATTTGGTAGGTAGGTTCCCTTTATGGTGTAGACGTCAGCTAAGAACGGATTTTGAAAAGTTCGAACCCCAAGAGGCGTTACGAGGGTTTAATGGGCGTTATAGATAATTATTTCCTTACTAAACTATTAGATGTAAAGTCGTGAAACTTGGTACACCGATTTTTCTTTCATAAAGTAGAGATTTCCTACATAATGATTTTTACAAAAATCGAACTTAATCGAGGGCGCTTAAGGGGCGTTATACATAACTATTTCCATTTCTAAACTAGTAGATGTACAGTCTTGAAATATGGTGTGAGCGGATTCCTTTCATAGAGTACATATCCCCTACAGAATGGGTTTTGGGAAAATCGACTCCCAAGTGAGGTTGTAGAGAATTAAGTGGCGTTATATAGGCAATTAACTCCTTTTTTAAACTATTAGACATAAAATCTCGAAATTTAAGAAGCTGATTTCATTCATTGAGTAGAGATCCGCTATAAGATGTGTTTTGTGAAAATCGTTTTCTAAGTGGCGTTGCGGGAGCTTAAAAGGCGTTATAGATAATTATTTCCATTGTTAAACTATTAGACGTACAGTCTTGAAATTTGGTATATAAGCGGATTCCTTTCATGGTGTAGAGATCCGCTACAAAATAGTTTTGGGGGAAATTGATCCCCATGGGTCACTGAGGGTGATTAAGGGGCGTATATAATAGATAAATATTTCCGCGTTTCAACTAATAGAACCACTTGCTTGAAAATTAGAAGGTATGTTCCGTTCATGGAATAAAGTTCCTTTTACAAAGATTTTTGCGAAAACGGACCCCCAAAGGAGTGGGGTTGCGAGGGATTATGGCGTGTTATAGAAAAATTCCTGTTTTTGAATTTAACTCATTTACTTGAAATTTGTTGAGCACTTTTTTCTTTAGTTGAATAAAGTTCCACTAAGAATGGATTTTACGGAAATCAACTCCAGGGGGAAGCGGGTGAGTTATTGGAGCGTATTGATAGACAAAATTCCCGTTTTTGAACTGCTAAGACTATAATAATAAAATTTGGTTTGCATGTCTCTTTTGTTGAATTTGATCCGCTAAGAATGCTGTCAACGAGGTACTGATGATAAAAATTCCGTTTTTGGTCTGTTAGATTTAGACTTGAAATTCAGCACGCATGTTTATTTTATGGAGTAGAGATCCACTGAAAGTTGCTTTGGTGAAAATCCACTTGATTATTAGGTTAAGTGAGCGAAAAAAATCTTTCTACTTCGATTTTAGACATAAATAGAAATTAGATATTATAATTTATGTTCTTTTTATATCAAGGGGCGAGAGTGTAACAGCTATAAATATATTTTTCAATACAATCGAATTCTTAATGCTGATATCAATAATTAATGTATATGTAAACAGTATACATAAATGCAACATCGTGAAATACCCAGTGAAGCGGGTGGGTAACGGCTAGTATATATAAATATATATATATATATATATATATATAATATATATATATATATATATATATATATATATATATATATATATATATATATATATATATATATATATATATATAATGATGTATATTAAACAAATCAAAGAACTATATGCGCGTTTAGCGAATATAAAATATTTTTTTATATATATTGTTTATATATATTTTAAAACCGGTTTCTGCTATTACTTGCAGAAAGAAAGAAAACAGAAAATCAAGGATTTAATAGATAAAATAGATAGTATTTCCAAATAATGATATAGTAATACAATAATAGTAATTAATATAGTTAAATTTTCGTTATTTAAAGTGAATTCACTCTTAATAGTTTGATGGATTAGTACTTGAGATGTGATTAGTATTTAAAAATGTGTATGATTAACATGAACTGATCAAAGTTTAAGAGGTTCAGAGTATGTTCCTTATAATTTCTTCAGGAACAAATATTCATTTAAATTTAAACACTTTATTTATTAAATAATGTAAATTATATTCCTGGTGGGGAATAACTCTTGAGGATATCATTGTAGAAACATGTTTTTATGCGATTTTGTGTTTCTGTAAATATGAGACAAAATAAACAATTCGATTAATTAATATGTTATTGCTTGTATTCTTCCGTATATGTTACCGGCATTCTATGGAATGCTTAGGCATTGTATAGTATGCCTAAATCTAGGCGGCAATGCATGAAATAATTCATATTCCATACATTTCCTTAGCATTCTATAGAATTCCTAATGAGAAACCGGCAAAGTAAGAAATACATCTCCGATTAATTTCGAATATTATGTGGAAAGGAACGAGTCATTTAACCTGTGCCTCAGACACTGAATTTGTTCAATGCACTTTGTGATTTGTTCCGGAGTATCAAAATACTTAATTTTACTTAAATTTGTTCAACAAAAAATTGTTTTTTCCTGTGATGCGCATTGGCGTAACCATCCCTGAGTGAGCCACGCATCGTAATTCGTTAGGGCTCGTTTTTTGAAAAATAAATACAAGTTATCCCATTGATAAAACTAATTTGAAAGTGTCAAAATAAAAGTATACATAGACATATGTATTGAAGAACTGCATTTCTAAAGAACTGTATTGCTGAAGAACTAGCTCAGTATGTTGTATAAGAGGTGCTTCTCTCGATTTTCTTTCCAAATGCATTTTTAATAATATCCACAGTAGATGATTTAAGGTTTACAATTTCATTTTTTTCTATTGACAGTATTGTTAGATCCGAAAATCGATTTCGATCTATAAAAGGTATATGATGAATTTAAATAATTTTTAGCTTAGAAAAACTTTAGCTGTTACAGTGGGGCAACAAGGGTAGAAAAGTAGTACGCATGCTATAAGAACATTCGGAAAACTGTAGGTGAGTCTATTGAAATTAAGTAACAATAGTTTAATGAGCTCCTTGATAGAACCATTTACTCAATCTCGGATTCTAAACAGCTTTTTGAAGTAATTAATTGTACATAGTTATTGTGTGTTAAGAATTAATCATATTCAGTCGATAAATTTGCGGTCTGTTTTTTATTTTTTTTCTTATTTTGAGAAGAATAAATAATTTTTCGAATGTAAGATTTTAAAAATATTGCTAGGATCTAGGAAACTGATATATTTGTTGTCTTTGAGATATTAACACATCTAAACAGCAATAATACACATTTACTTTGAAAAACAATTATTGATCTGAAGTTCTCTCATCTTCTGATAACTCAGTGCTTCTCAAACTTTCTATATTCGCGACCCAACTTTCAAAGCAATCAAAATTTTCTTCACATTCCCATTCACCATACAATAACATAGTGTTGAATTTAGTAATAATGTATTAATACTTTAAGATAGAGAGAGAGCGACTCTAAAGCTACAATACTACCCTAATTTAAAACCGTACAAAGTATTAAGATAAGTATTAAATTTTGTGTATGATAAGCCCATTGAAAAATCAATAGTAATTATTAAACTTGTTCTTAATTTAGTTTTGATAGTATCTATAGTATTTGATTAGAATCAAATATATTGTGCCGTACCGATATATGTATAAGTATACTATATAAGAGTAAATGTGATTTTTTTATTATGTCAGAATACATTTTGTTTCATTTTAGTAAATTGATAATTTTTGAAATAATCTTTTATTTTCGAGTTTCCGATACGCTCGCGTCCCCTAGTAGGGTTGTCACGCCCCCCACAATTTGAGAAACACTGTGATAACTCATAAAAACGCGGATTTTTTTCCTCCTTTTCTGAAAGCAATGCATTACACCCCAATAATTTGCAAAATCTCCTAAATCTTTTAGCAAACAGCTCAGTAAATTTTGACTTCTTATTAGTGCCAGTCTGCTCAGACGATTATTCAACACAGCATTAGCTTTTAGTGTGTCATTTCTTTTCATACTGTAGGTTTTTAGAAATAGATTCTATGATTTCATATAACCAAGAAAAAATTCTCACACACATTTTATAAAATCATTGCATGTCTAATATATTTTTAATACATTTATACTCATCACGTTTACTTTTTTTAGGTGAAATTAAATTATGTTTTTTAAATGATTTCATTATTACCGAGTAGCAAGTATAGCACAAATGATTTATATAATATTATTAACCTTTATTAGTGCTTAGCATAGTAGCATTACATAGACCTATATTGAAAATCGAGATTTCTATTTATCTCACACAGTATCAACAAACCAGATAAATACAAGTAGGCGGCGAATATTATTATTTCAAATACAATTAACTTATAACCCTATGTGTTGAGGCCTTATGTAAACATTTCTCATTATACTTTAATTTACTGAAACATGTATAGTTTAAAGTTCGTGATAAATGTATGAAGTTTTTATACCAAGTTCTTAATTTCATAATTCTATGATTTAAAGGAACGTAACTTATTTTCCACTCCTCTATAAAACTATTATTTTTTTCGAATGATTGTACACTATATTTTATGTAATTTATCAACCGTGTAAAATAAAGTATGGTGCAATATGAACTTATTTGTAGAAAGTTGTTCACTACCAGACCGACAAACTTGAAGGATGTGTAAGGGGTACAGACACAACTTGAAATCACATAGAAAGGTAAGGCCTCCAATTCTGTAGTTGCGAGATAGGGTGTGAAGAAGCACAGAAAAACAACGAAAACTGCAACTCATTAATGAAACAGAAAATATTTTATTGAATAGTTATACTGAAAAAAATGTGTTCGAAATTTGGACTACAGATCATTCAAAAGACCTAAAAGTGTTGAAGCATGAAATTCCTTACGTTCTCGAAGATTCAATGGGTGTCAGTTACAGGTATTCGAACGATGAGATCTTCAAATGAATGGACGGACAACTCGTACACCAAAATCTTCATGTGACCAGATCCAGACTCACTTCATCTTCTGTTCACAGTTACAAAGGTCGAGTGATATAGAACACCCTTGTTCCAGTAACGTCCTTCGCACAACTGCCGAACAGCGTACACATTACAATTCGCAGCTTCATACGCGATCATCTATTGACAAGTTTCTCGTTTGGATGCAAGTTTTGTCTACTACCTCGGGAAACGGATCGCAAATGACGATTTACAGACAGATTTGTTTTTGCAAAACATTCCGTTCAGCGCCCCCTGCCCAACGACTGCCTGCAATGATCTTCCAGAAGAAATCCCTGCAGGGTCACTTTCAAATCAGCTGGATAACGTCTGATCATAATTTAAAACATTTTTTGTAGTATAATCTTCGAAGAAAAAATTTTTCTGTCCCATTTTTGTTGCTGTTTCAGTTTTTATTCTCTGCTTTTCTTACCCTTGCTTGCAAATACGGTATTTACAACCAACAGGGTAGCTATTACTGAGCGTGTCCTGTATCAAACATTTCTTGGGGGTCCTTTTTTGAGAACCTTTAATCTTTTTCACCAGTTTCCTTACATATATTGGGGACCCTGTTGTTCGGGGCCCCATATCATTGATACGACTGGTACTGAGGTTATTACGCCCATGTTTTTAATCCTGCATTCCTATGTGTTTCCAAGTCATTTCTGTACTCCCTACACATCCTTCAAGTTTATCGGTATGGTAGCAAATCACCCTAAATAGTATTAGGTAAAAATTTCTTACCATCACAACCCAAATAATCAGACTTGTTGAGTGTTGGCAAAAAGATGTATCGGGACACTCAGAAAGTATTAAATTATTTCTATTGTATTTGCTTTGTTGTACTTTTCTCGTTTTTGCGTGACTTTCTGCTTTATATTTCATGTAACATACCTTAATATTGATTTTTGAGTGTAACTGAATTTATCCTGAAGCTAAAATTATTAAATCAAACTAATTTAAAACGTAAATAATCAACGTCTAACCTTCAGCGGATCGCGGTAAAGTTGTCAAACGTTCAATAGTACGTGGAGATAAATTGAGTTATTTTATGTACTTCATGAGACTCGTTTGTCTATTGGACACGGAAGAACATAATAGCTTTCCGAAAGAACTTTGAACCAAGTACAAAAACATTACATTTCATGATATTGAATTGCACATCCACCTTTGTGAAATCTGTCAGAAAAAAAGTCGTTGTTGTGAAATCTGTGATTTCTTTTTCAGAAAGCCAATTTCTTGGAATTTTTAATGAGTGGAAAATCGGATGTTTTAAAATGATTAAAACTTCTGAAATAATTTTAAGAATCACAATTAATTATATGCACAACGAACTAGCTTAGAGTTACAGATATTACTGACCATGAAATTCCTCTCCTGTCAATTTAAATTGGGCCAAGAAGTTGTCAAATGTATGATTAAAACAAATTACCAAAGTCGGATTTATTTTTAAAGGATAACTGTAATGAAATGTAATTCAAAATGTCATTCAAGACTAACATGTTCCAACAAATAGGGTTAATTAAAAAAATGTTTTACATGAAAACTTTGTTTTTCTCAATAAGAAAAACTTAAATTTTGTGTTTTGGTACAATTTTTTTTATTTCTTCACAATAACATTTATATTTTCAGAACTGTGCATCATTGATATAATAGCCTTATCCTGACCATTTTTTATGCTTTACCAAAATAGCTTTGGACATTTTATAGAATGTCTAGGCATTCTATACAATATCAGCATTTCATACTTTGTCAGTAACATACACATATTATATCTTTGATTTTCATGTTTTATATACATTTATTTATTCCTTTCTTTCTTTATTATTTTTCTTATTTATTCTTTATATAAATTTATTTATTCTTTTTCTTATTTATTCTTTACATATATTCATTTATTATATTTCTTTTTTATACTTTATACACATTTACTTATTAGTTTATTTACATTCTTTATATGCATTTATTTATTCTTTTTGTATGTATAATGTTCCTTAAAAAAGAAAAAAATCGATACTCATTGAATAACATATGATAAAAAAAATAGTATTTAGAATTAATTATTGAAACTAAATGAAAACTACAGGAAAACATAATTTGAATGGACATTTTTAAATTTGGAATTTCATATACTCTCACCTTCCTTACCCTTACGATTTCCTTAATTTAATGGGGTGATATATACTCCATAGCTATAGAACCTAAGTATAACTATTCTAGATAGGAAATATTAGGCACACTACTTCAATAGCAACCTCCTGGCCTTAGGAACCAAGATCGCAGGTTTAAACAAGTTTTAGGGCTAGCCAACCTTCACCTATAATTGGCATATACAAAGTGACAAGGGAAAATGAAAGAATAATATTAGAAGAAATTTAATATTACAAATAAAATCACTATACTAATAAAATATAGCGATAAAATTATAGCCTACTAGTATTAACAGTATAGATTTAGAGTCGATGCAAAAGGTAAATATTTAGTAAGACTTACTTCTTGAGTGTATCAACTGGTTATGCTTCCTGCCAAATAAAACAGAGGAATACCAGTGCCGCAAAAAGTTAAAAATTATGATAGAATATATATATATATATATATATATATTCACGTTTCAAAACCATAAATATATATTGATATAAATATTTGTGGAAAATAATTTAATGCAAGAAATATTTAAATAATTGCATTATTAATTTATTAAACATGTGGTTCTTTATATTGAATAATTGAATGATTAGTTAAAAGTACTAGTATCCAAGCATAATGTCAATAATAGTTATTAATACATTTTAGTATATCACTGAGATCTATTAGAAATATAATTCTAAAGAATGTTAGCAGGATACCCATGTTCAATACATTATTTAATAAAGAAATTATGATTTATATAAATGTTAGTTTTTTTGCTAACTAATATATTATTACGATAAATAAAGTTGAAGTAACATTTCTATAAATAGATATAGATAAATTTGAATTTCAGTAAGGCACTTAAGAATGTTAAAATTAAAACAATCTCTTTTATCATAAATATTACTATGTAATTTCAAATCCTTAATATACAAAGTTACATCTAAGTAATGAGTTTTAATTGAATTATTATTAATTTTAACTAAGTGTAAGTAAAAAATTGAAGAATATATAAACAAGTCATTTATAATTCTTATTTTAATTTTATTTTTCATTTATTTTTCTTAGCATAATTTGTTGTGTTTATTTATTAACGATGCAATTTAACATACCGCTTCACATTTTTTTTCTTTTTAATTGCTATATCATATTGTTGATATTTAATTTTAAATATTAGATTTGGAGCTATTGTTCTATTTCCTATTTTTTAAATCAATTTTTCTTTTGTTATTTGAGCCTACTTTTCATTTTGCATAAATTTAAATAAATTTAAATTAAATATTAGTTATATATATATATTTAATTTTAGAAAGGTATACAAGTACTTATAATATTTTCCTAATTTTAAACCTTCGAAATTGAACTACGTCTTAAAATTGCCATTATAAACCGTTTCTATACAGTGTAAATTATTTCAACACTTTTAACTACATTTAGAATAAAAAATGAAAATTCATTGGAGAGATAAATAGATAATTTTGACCGTATTAAAAAAGTATAATGCGTTTCAAATACTGTACAAACTTGTAAAAAATATCGGTTCATCAAACTGCATAAGAAGTTTTTGGTTAAAACTATAGTTAAATATTTTGAAAATGTATACGGACATGAATAAACTTTTTAATTAGCCAATACTTCACTTTTATCTCTTTATTTCCTTTTAAGGCTATAAGTATAACAAAATGTAATAGCAGATAAATTTTATCAGATTTATAAGTTTGGGTGTGTCTTCTGAAACTTGAGAGATAGATGGATTGTTAGATTTAAAAAGAAATTCAGGCGTGGTTATACTAGTAACGTTTTTTCAACAGCAATTGTTTCAAACACTTCAATAGATATGAATATCCAGGCAAGTATTTATATTGCCTTCAATCATATGAATAATATAAATAGTTTCATTTATCATGTTTATGGTGACACTCATTCTTTTGCTCAGATGTAGAGTTTTACATGAAATATTGAAAAATACATTATACTATGTATATACTATTTGCCGATACGTTAAATCTGTTAAAGTTCAAAGGCGTAATATAAGCATGATGGAGAATGGGCGTGGGAGGGAAGAAGAACACTGAAACTTTAGAAGAATTTTATGAAGAGCCTGGTATTTTTAAATACTTTCAATGGACGCAGAGGATTCTTGAGAGTTTGTTCTTTCTTACAAAACTTCCACACCAAGGGAACGGGATGACTGAGCCCCGATAGATTTAAGGAGCTTCAGTCTTTCTACACAATGTGTCTTCTCGTGACTCATATCATTTGACTACCATGGTCACCATTTTAAATGTGAATCACAGCATAGATATATTATTATTGTTTGGCATCACAATTATTTGGGAAATTTACTATGTCTAATGGGGTAGCCTAACGATTACCGTCTTGAACCCACGGCCAGCGTGGCATAAGTTCGAGCCCTAATGCCCCTGGCGATCAACTATGTAGAAGGGCTGATGCACTTTAAAGCCATATAGGCTTTAAGTCCCCCGTTCACGAGATGTGGTAGTTTGAACGAAGGACTGTTTTTGTTAAAGATTAATAGAATGCGTTCGTAAAGCAAATAAGAAAACAAAGATATTGCATGGGATGTTTACTAATGCGATATAAGTATATTATAACGTCATGTACCATCTCCTGTACACAATTGAATAAAATGTATCGACAAGACAGAGATGATGAGTATGTTGTTTTAATTGCACGAATTAAAAAAATAAAGAAGAAAAAATCGTTTTTATGAAAAAAAAATAATTCGTTTGCCTCTATTTTTATTATTTTATTAAATATTTAAAATAAACTACTTTGTTTTTTAGAGTGATTTTTTTAATAGCCATAATATCTTTAACGGCAAAACTTGTGGCAAAAGTATTCGTTTTGAAAAGTTCATCTAAAAGCGATCTTTAAAGAATAACCGCATTCACAAGCATTCCACGAAGAATAAATACTTCTCCAAACATCAGTTGAAATGTTATTTGGTCTTTGTTAGTCATGAAACATTTCTTTAAAGTATAATAACCCTTGAGGAAATTTGTTTTTCATCCGTAAAAATGAAACTGCAATTCTACTTGCAGTAAGGTATTATGTATAGTAAAAATACAGTACACCATTAATACAAATACATGTTGACCTACAATGAACCATTCATTCTAACTATTTTTTTAAGATTTAATTAGGAAATTGTCTACAAATAATAATTACAAATTAATTCAAATTTGAATACCTAATTTGGAGGGAAAAAATAGTTTTTATTTCATAAAACATTGAGAAATAATATTCCCACATGGATATAAAATCTATCTGCATTATTTTGTTTTAGAATAAAAATTATTGTAATAATATAAGTATTGTTTTGTTTTGCAAAAAAAAATAATTAATGTGTAGGTAGTTTAGAATTTTTATTTGCTTATTGCATTATAAAGCATTTTTTCTTGCTTGACATAAAATTAATGTTTAAAGGACATATCTTACATTAGTTTCAAACATTAAAGCTGAATTATTTTTTGCTACTTAATGTAATAATATTTTTCTTTTGGATAGTTTTAACTTGTTTATGTAGTAAATGTTAGAAGAGTTAAAGAAAAGTAAAATGTATGTATTATTAAAGTACATTAGAAATTACACAGTTAATTCATTAATATAATTTTAAACATTTTTTAACGTATGTTTTTTTCTTTCTCTTAGAACTGAACATTAGCATTAAGTTCTAACAAAAACTTCGTGCTGTTAACTACAACACAAAATAAAATTTTGTTACATAAAAATGAAATATATTTGAAAGTTTTTTTTTTTATTGTGAAAAGTTTTACGTTTGCAAAACTTCAAAGTTTTTTTTTTCAATTGTGTTCTTAAAAATGTTCTGTTAATAATATTTTAATGTATTACTTTTGCATTCTTCTACTGTTTTTTTTATATTTATGCAATGTAAGATTTTCAAACATGAATTTCTTTAAACATCTAAAACATCTAATAAAAATGTATACAGTAATAAAACCGATACTTATACAAATCATTGTGAATTTTTGCCAAGTCATGCTCAAAGTCTTGAAATACCATCATGTATCATATTTTTGAATAATCTTCATGAAAGAATAAGTTTTCGCCGAAACATTTTGTAATTGTATAATATTTTGAAAGTCAATAAATTCTAATAAATTTTGCAGCGTTTTTATAGTAAACAAAACTTATTCTGTTTTATACTTGAAAAGAAACTTGAAATATTTTCGATTTTCGTTAGTCTCGTAAAAATATAAGAAATCCATAAATCTTGCAATCAATTCAAGTGGAGGATTGTTACAAATGTTTAATATTATAGTACAATAGATATAAATAAAGTTGTTTCAAATATATTTCAGAAAAATGCTATATTTTGTAGTTGAAAATTAATTAAAAGTTGGATGCAAAAAATTTTAAAAAAACAATACAATTTCTACTGTTTTAGTAATCATTTTCATGCTATTTTTTTATAAAAGTATTTTATAGGGACATGGTACGATTTACGCAAAAATTTTATTTTAAAGATTTTTAATTTTTTTTTGTTTGCCTCCTATGTATGCATACTATTTTAAACACATTTTGTGCTCAAAAGTTCATAAAAAGCCAGCCATGTAATTTTTTAATCAAAAAAACTTAAAAAATTGTGAAGTGATTTTAAAATGTTACTCGTCCCCTACAAAAATTTACTTACATGCATAAAATTTGATTTATAAGTACAGAAAACAATGTATAAAAAAAGTTGGTATGGGTTTTGCGTTCACGTGATTGGTATCCGTACAACACTTCTTATAGTGAATGTTTATAGAAAATTCCTTAAAAATTATCTAATTTCTGAATTTAATTATTTAAAAAAAATAAATTTTACTTTGATTCAAAAATACATACCAACTTTTGTTACTTATAATATTAGCAATAGGTAAAAAACATTTCAAAGCATTAGGCGCAACAGAAAAAAAAAAGTCTTAGCATTTTAAACGAAGACTAACTAGTTATTTAATCTTTCTGAGATAAGTAAGATTAAAGTTTTGATTTGCCACATAGATGTGAATAAAAACGAACGTAAAAGCTATCATAATTCAGCGTCTTTGGAGTTCAGAGCTTTCAAACTTTGTGAGGTTTTTGAAAAGTATATACACGATGTTTTAGGCTAAAAAATTAAATTTGATTATTTGACCGATTTGGGTCAATTGAATTGTATTGAGACGCCTTAAGAGAAGCTCTGTCAAAAAATATTTTTAAAAATGGGAAATGCATTAAAATATCTGCACATGGTTTTAATTTTTGAATTATTAAATATTGCTGTTTAATTAGTGATTCAAATATCGTCATTCTGCTTTTTTTTGGGGGGGGTGGAGTTGGATCAAATTTACTTAAAATTTTAACCTTAAATCTAAATAATCCTGTAATAAGACTTTGGTGCACGATAGAAATCGGTTATACTATTCAATGAATACATTTATACAAAAAAAATGATTTTTTTTCAGTTTACTCTTGTATTATGCTACACTAATAATAAAAAACAAAACTTGTTGTGTGCTCAAAATATTTTTTTTTATACTTACCGGATTTCCTTTCCACTGTTTTATTATTTACCTTATAGAAAAAAGGAATCCATTTGCATTCAAAGATTTAAATTATGTTTCTTTTATAATACAATTTATGGTGCAATAACTTATCTTCACAATGTAAGTTTAAGTAATTGAATCCTTTTCAGAAGAACAATATTATCTGAAATAACTTGTCGCACATAGGTTTACGCATGCATAAGAATGATACATTTTTTAAAAAAATAATTATTTGTGAATTTTGACAGATTTCAAACACAGTCAGTCTGTATATACATACTACTAAACTATAAATATTTAAACACTGAATTACATTGAGGAATCTTGAAAAGTCATGTTTGATACCTTTGTAAATTACGCGATTCAGTGTTCAAAAAACTCAACGACAACAATTAAATGTTATCAATGCTAATAACGTTTGCTAAATATAATGGTAATAAGTCTGTAAGTTATTTTTAATATACAATTTTATAGTATTTGGCTTAAATGTAAAGATTTGAGATATGAATATGGATGTGTTACATCGAACGAAAGAATATGCAATACATATATTTTTTTTTACTTATAATCCAAGTGGTGCATTGATTTTTTTTTACAGAATCGCCTAACAATTTTCAAGAGAAACACTTAGTTCCATAGTAATTATTTATTTTTTGCTGTATTTTCTCTCTGTTTAAACAAATAATTCATTTTCACCCTTGTTTACACTTCAGAAAACTTATATTTTACTTAAAATAAACAATTTTGTAACCTCAGATATAATTAATCATTTCTAAGAAAAATACATCTCATTCAAAAATGATATCGGGGAACTGTCGCTGATGTGAAATTTGTTTGTGTCTTTCAATATTTGTTACAATATATTTGTGGAAACCTTTTACATACATTTCAAAGAAAAAGAAGATTCGTTTAAGTTATTTATCTCAGAAAGAATGCATTAATTACCCAACTGGAATCAGAAACATAGCTACAACAAAACACTCTTGAACAAAGATACGTTTCTAATTAATCACCTCATTTTGTATTCGATTTTCTATCTCGGTGTGTATCCATTTTTGACCGGAATTTTTAAAGAAATATATCCTTCGATGTTTCATTATTGAAAATGTAACATGGTGAGCATTACGTGAGGACAAATATAAACATAAATATGGTAGGTTGATTTTTTTGGTTTTCACAGAAATTTTTTAAAAAAATACTTCATTTTGTAACTAGTGATTAGTAACTTTGAAATTTAGCCAACTATGTAGCTAAGATTATCTTCAACAGCGAATGAGAATAGTTCATCCGTAATGCTGGTTAGCGATCGTTTTCTGAAAATTAAAATAATGCTCTGAAAAGTCTACTATATCATGCAGAGAAAAGTAATTATACAGTAGAAGAAACCATACAAATTAAGATTATTAAATTAATTTAAATATTTTAATTTAAATTTGTTCAAAATTTTTGTATTGAATTGAGCAAAAAAATATACTTAATGTATAGTAATTAGACAGAAGACGTATGGTTTTTGAATGTTTAAGAATTTTTACTATATATTATGTTCTGAATATAACACTTATCATATCTAGATTGAAAAAAAATTACAGAAGAGGAAATTAGTATGTTTCTCTCCCTATATATATATATATATATATATATTTATCTTTATATATAAAAATCTTCTGTGCGTGTGTTTGTCACTAAACTCCTCCTAAACGGCTGGACCGATTTCGATAAAAAAAATTGTGAGAGTTCAAGTAAATTCGAAAAAGATTTAGATTCACAATTCGGTCCAATATCGCAATTAGTTAAAAAGATAATAATTAAAAACATTCAAAAATACAACTCAACATTCACCTGCATTGTTGTAGCAACGCTATTGCTATAAACACACACACACACACACAAGCGATATAAAAAATAATTTAAATCAATTCCTACTTAGATCAACAAAGAAAGAATTTATTTTAGTGACTTTTTTTTAAATAGTTGCGATTGATATAAATATGTATATACATAGGACAGAATCACAACATTATGTGTTAATTAATTTTTCTGAATTAACATTAAAATATTGTGTTGTCATCCAAAAAAAATCGTGTATATAAAATTTCCTTCCAATGAATGCTTTAACACGTGAGAAAGAAACCTTTTCAAATTTTGACATCTGTCACCAAAAGAGTCCCTAAGTCGCCACCGTGGTTGTATTTGTAATTTTTTAAATAATTAGTTTTAATCAATTAATTTTTATTAATTATAATTAAAAAAAGTTATTGTATTACCATCCAAAATAATCATGTACATTACATTTCATCTCAATTGAGCGGTTTAAAATGTATTTTATTAACGATTAAAAATTCCACCAAGATAAATAAATAAATATAAACCAACAAACAAATTAAATATGTATAGATATCGTGAGCTAATAATAGGAATTGAAAAAAGACGTAAGTTGGCGTCGAAAATTTATTTTCAGCCATATTGACAAACCCGGTCTTTATTGTTACGAAGATGCTGAAGATTCACGCTTTTTAGAGTTTTTAATTAATATCTTTTCAAATAATCTTTATATCTGTAATTCTTCTCTGCGTGTGTATGTAACTGAACTCTTTCTAAACGGCTGGACCCTATTTTGATGAAAGTTTTTGTCTGCTCCAGTGGACTCGATAAGGGTTTAGATTTATAATTCGGTTTAGAAATGTTTATTTAATTAATTTTTGATTTATAAATTGTTGATCTTGGAATGTTTTACATTGGATCCGGCAGACTGCGCTACGATTGTAGTATCGAGAGAGAGAATATTCAAAAATATTTTAATATAATTCAAGTTGGTTTCCGACAGTTGTTGCTGTGATCATTTTAGGAAAATATTTTGTCACTTCGTGTTATTATTTTGTTGAAATAAATCGTGCGTTATTTAAATTATTACATTCAGATGTAATCAGTGTTAGAAATTTTACTCAATTGTTCTCAAATTTTACTCAAAACGGTCCAGATTGTTAAAGATTATTCATAAAAAATTGGAATTTTTGAACTTAAGATGTGTGTACAGGACAACGTCTGTCGGGTTCTTTATTATATATATATATATATATATATATATATATATATATATATATATAGCTGTGTGTGTATGTGCACGTACCTGTGTGTGGAGGTTGTGTGTGTGCTTGTGTGCATGTATTATAAATATACATATTTGAAAACATACATTTCCTAGAATGAAAATATTATATGATGTTTAACTTGAGATATATCCATCATGATATTACTTAACATCTAATGTAATGTATTATTTGTATATATATATATTTAAATAATTCATTTTTAAATCTCCGCATATAATTTTATATATTTCTAACTTTCACATATTACACACCGATAAGTTTAAAGAGCTTTAGTGCAAAATCGATAATTTATGAAAGCAATTACTTCAGAATGTACAAATGAGAATAATCGATTAAAATAGTAACAAATATTGTACTTCTATGAAATAAAATATTTGAACTTAACTTTTTATATTGAAATTAAGCATGCGTAATTCTGATGCATATAGGTTATGAAATTATAACAAAAATCAAAACTCAAGGTTACATCAATGGCTTCCAGAATTAATCCTAGAATAATAAAAAAAAGTGATTATCATCGTTTCTAGATACAATGTATGCTATTCGACGATAGTGTGAATAATGTTAAAAAATAGTTAAGAATATAAACAGCTTACACTTTGTCTATATTATACCACCATCTAATCATACATCTGATTTGTGTATTATGACAATGCTGAGGCTTTGACACCGATCACTTTTTCAAGCTACCATTGCTGCCATTGCTCTTATACAACTCTACAGAGCATGTAGTAACCTACTACATAATATGACCAATCAACTTCAAGCATTTCGACAGTGTGATTATGTTCAAAATTTTAATGTTTGCTGTAAATATTTCGATAATTTCGTAACAGCTTATTGGTTTTTCCCCCCTTGATGAAAACTGAGCTTAAAAGATGAAAAAAATGGAACTGGCACCTGCTTCCTAGTACCACTGTATATATGTGTGCTATGACTGATGTTAAGTGCTATAGGATTTAGAGAATTATTTTTTTACATAATTAGTGCATATGATATCTAAAGGGAAATTGCAAATTAATTGGAATAGTTATAATGGTTACTATCATTTTTTGCACTTAAAATTCTGTTATCTATAGTTTATTGATATTTATAAAGTGAGGAGGGTTTTGGGGGTGGCTTAGAACAAAAGCGGAAAGACAAAACCACAAATAGTTTGATACGTTAACGTGTTGGTAAATGATATATCGTCTCTGTTATTCTTTTTCAGAGGGGAAAAATGATAATCACTTGATCTGGTAGAAGTTTGCGTTAAGTAACAAGACATGATGGCTTGCATTTTCACATCGTTCTATATATTTATTTGTTATTGCAGCAGAACAAAGAATATTTTCCAGTAATTATACCTAAATTTCAATAATAAGTGTGGGGCTGCTCTAGCCCGATGGTTAAGTTATCGGATCTTTTCTGGCATACCATGAGTTCGAGCCCAGTAGCACTAAAGACCCTCCGTGTAGGGTAGCGATAAACGTTAAATCTGTCGATAGCTCAAACGTCCTCCCATTTGTGTGAAGGGGTAATTAGGAGAAAGGGGTGCTAGCTCAGGTGTAGTCCTCATCACTTGACTATGGTTCAAAATTACGAGGTTAGTTGCCAAAAGCACTCGTATAGCTGAAGAGTGCGACGTTGATATTCACTCACTCAACCAATGATGAGAACTTGGATTATAATGAAATATTTGCTATTTATTTAAAACGATTTCTTAATATGCTATTTCAGACCAGGTTGCGACCACGGTTTCTTCTGAATATATTTATCTGCAAACTAACCTAGTGTATTTATCAACTCGATTTACTTTAAAAGTCAAGAATTATCATCACAGTTTGCATGAGTAATATTAGTGGACTTTAAATAAATATTTTTCGGAAATTAATACAATATATGAAATATGTTTGTGATTAAGAGTGCATCTTATTTAAGATACCTGTATTAAGAAATAAAATCAAAATTTAATTGAGAAATCCTTTACAATTAATATTTGTGTTGTGATGATATTTTTTTGTATTGCATGACATTTAAACATTGCACTTGTTTGAGTTATTTGAGTTTTTTCCGAATTATGAAATATAGATATGATGAGAAGCTTATATATATATATTTACTTAAATATCGAATTTTATACAAAAGTATGCAGATATATTTTATAAAGTATCGTAAAGTTTGAAGTGTATCGCGCATCAATATTTTCAAGCTGCATACTTTCAAGCTTCATTTTAGGTATATTCACCGCATAACACGCAACGCCTTTTTGTACGAAGATACGTGGAATGTTCTTATGTTTAAAAGTGATTTATTCATCTTGCACACTCATCTCGTAGATAGTCTTAGGAGTTTAAGCATTATGACTTAAAACAATGTTCTAACCGAGTTATTATTTAATTGTAGACTCTTGTAATTTATTTTAGTCTCAAAACTAAGAATCATGAAAGGACTGGAGTTCCTGTAAAACGGAACTACAATTATTTAAAAATTATTTTTTATTCCAAATTTGTAAGCCAATCGTCATAAAAATATGTGACACATATCGCCAAAATTTTTGTATAGTTATTATCTTTCGAGTTTTTAATATATCAACTATAAAAGCATATGCATTAAAATCTAATTTTAAATTCAAAAGAACTTTCTAAGTAAAGATAAGTAGAAAAAGATTTATTGTATATTTAAACCAGTGTTTCTCAAACTGTGGGGCGCGCCGCCCTGGGGGGGACGTGATAAACCTACAAGAGGGGCGCGAAAATATCGAAATTAAAAGATTAAAACAAATTTATTTACTGGAATGAAGTAAAGCAAAATACCTTCTAACATAATAAAAAAACACATTTACACTGGTTTAATTTATATATATCATCTGCGATATCACGGCATGAAAAATAAAAGCTTCTACTTCAAAACCTCATTATATATCCTTTTTTTATACTATAACCAAATAAAACACATTTTATTTTATTTGCTGTAATCCCATGATGAGATATTTTTTTATTGCGTGAGAAAAAACAAAACCCAGACCCATAATCAAAAAAAAAAATTGAGGAAGATAAAAAAATCATCAATGTTGTATTATTCCCACCAGCTGTAAGCAGCAGAATGTATTTACTGCGGTTTGACCTTCGAACTTACTTGTACAGTTAGTTACGTCCCTGCTCTTATGTATTTGTTTTTTTTTTTCATTTAGGGAGTTGTAAATAAACTATTTCTGTTGCGCTTTTTTCCTTGTAAAATATTTTTATGATAACGAAAAACGTTTTAAATATTTTTTTAGAACATCCATGTTGTAATAAATACACTTTTAATTCGAGAGCGGTTATTCTGAGCACAGAGTGCACGAAATCGGTAATTCTGTCAAAACGGTTTAATTGTTACCAATGGCCCTGATACTATCCTCCTGTTTGACAGTCTTATTAACCTGAACTAAAATATATTTGTCACATATATCCCTCTTTTTTGGGAGTGACAAATGTTTTTTTTTACAATCTCAAGGTACTTGTTTTCAATGAGTTCCCGGTGTGATAACTTTTTTTCCGAAATGTATTCTGTGTCCTTGAAAATATATAGATAAGTATATTTTCTCTTATTAAATTGTTCACTGGAAGTACGATTTTTATTGTGTACTATAAAAATAATTATAAAAAAAAAAAAAATTGGGGCGACTCATTAACCCCACTCGACCATTAGTATCGAGTGCGTGCCTGCTCCAGGGTTAAAACATGTTGAAGTCTTTTCGCTTTAAATACTAAAAATAATACAATTATTCTTTATCAGAATTTGTTTTATTGTTCCTTATTCAACGTCAATTCTAAATGCTAATTCTGTGAGGCTTAAAATTACAGTTCGCTTAAAACTAATTATAATCTGAACAATCATTTAAAAAAATCATTTTTCATTTTTGTAAACATCGTCGCGCTCTTGGCTTTTCTCTCCTTACAATTCAGCGATTATATCAATAATGTTTTATTTTCGTAAAAATGAACTCGTGCAAAGAGTGGCTACTTCAGCCGGTATACTTTAATGTATCAGTGCTTTACAGATTATTTTATAACTAATTAATTAATACTAAATTAAGAACAAGTTTAATAAGTATTAGCTTGTCTTACAGAGCAAAGTTTTTCAAAGGAATGATTATAATTGGAAATTGACCCTCTGAGTTCTTTTTCTATATTTAGCCTATATCTATATTTTTTCTTCTAAGCAACCACTGCATTTTGCAATATGTTCCAATATTAAATTTAGATAAAGGAAAAATAACATAATAATTATACTATTACTTTTTATTTGCTTAAAATTAACATATACAAAATTTAATACTTATGTCATGAATTTGTACGATTTATAATACAAATTGTTGCTTTAGCGTCAAAGTGCATTGTTATTGCATTCAGTATATTATTAATGTGTAAGGGGGGCGCGATAAAACTCGTGATTAAAAAGGGGGGCACCAGTATTGGAAGTTTGAGAAGCACTGCTTTAATCATTTAACTGAAATACTCACAATTACATTTTGCCACGCAATTTGCTTGCACATTTACATATAAAATGTTTTTTTCTCCGTTTAAGTTACTTTTAATATTACTGCAGTTATAAAAATAAAAAAAAAAAAATCAGAACTTTTGATCTCAAACTATTAATATTATTTTAAAAGGGAAAAAAATGCTTTTTATATGGACTAGTATTAAGGAAGATTATATTTCAATAAAAATTATTAATAAATACTTTTCCATATCCTATTAACTATAACAAACAAAATTTACTTTATTCACAAATAATAGAGTGAGCAATTCAATATTATATAACTGCTAATTAAGGCTGAGATAACTGCAAAATATACTACCATAGAAAAACTCTCGATTTAATACCAATTACCAGAACATTCTTCGATCAAGTAAATGAAATGGCGAAAGACAGGATTACCTAGAACATTTCCAGATAATTCCTAATTTAGTGATCGAAAAGGCCAACCATGATTAAACGAGAAACAGTTTTGTTGAGTCACCTATAATGGTCAAACTAATGCATTAGTTAATTGATAAACAGTTTTGCAGGTTTTTCCTTTGAAATACAGATTGAAGAAAACGTTAGAATGGACTATAATTCGTATTACGGAAATATAATGCAGAAATAAGTATCATAGAAAAAACATGTTTTTTTATAACTTACAATCTAAATTAATTCAACAGGTCATTTATATATATTACCAAAAACATTTCTTTCAAAATAATCATCCAATTTAAAATTATTACCGATAATGATAAGGTATTAAAATCAAGCAGAAGTAATATGCCGATTTTGTCACGAAAAACTATATTTTTGTTACTACGTTTCTAAAGAAGTAATCAAATTATTATAAATAAGATTAACATTTTGGAAATCAACACCAGAGATAAAATAATTGCAAAATTAGCCTCAGTATAATTTAGATGTGTTTCTACTGTTCTGCATTTACTAAACTTTCAGATAAAATGTCATATGTAAAATATTTTATTAGCTATTACTCATTTTTTTAAATTTTACGATCCAAGGTCCTATTTTAAAAAAAAACCCCAAGTACATAAATGCATTTTCAATGTTTGTGTCAATTCCCCTTTTTACTTTATGAAGAAAAATTTTAATCTATATGAGCAAACCATTACTTTATACAAATAGTTAAAAATAAATTCCAATCATTATACTACGTAAGATTTAGAATTGCGCATTGTGATTCTCAAGATAAAGTAGTTTAAATATTCAATTGTTAAGCTAAAATAAGTGTATTTTAAATACTAAAAAAACGTTTAATATATATATTTTTTTTAATTTCTCTTTATGTGAATATTATGTGTCTTCTAAGTATGCACTATGAACATGGTGTTAACAATGCTGGTAGCGTAGGGTTGTTTTTTCTCAATAAGAGGCTATGTAACCAAACTAAATTATTTTCTCACACGCTTACAGTCTACACAACATATCAACACTTTAAAGAAACATTTGCAGTCTTAAAAATATACAATCCGACGTTTTCACGAAGTTCCCGTCCCACATTTTTTTCACTTTTTGTACTCCTTCATGTTGCCATTCAGCACTAACTGAATTTAGCGTCCCTGTTGCACCCTCTCACAAAAATGGTAGTTCTTCTGTCCTTGAGTGGGCTAGTCTTCCAGGCCTTTACAACGATTAATGTTTTTTAATTATCATACATTTTCACTGTATGTACAATTCCAACTGTCGAACTTTATGCCACATTAGTAAATACACATCCACATTACTCATATGTTCTTTCTAAGGTAACATTTTACGCTGAATTCCAATTAATTTAAAATAACTCATTATAAAATGGACCTATAATACAGCAGTGTAAATGTTGTACCATTGTATAGATTAGATTTAATAGTTTCTTGTGTACAATATAAGACCTGATTTATCGCTCAAGAGTAACTCAAGGGAACATTTGAAAGAAATACTATTTTTTCGACCAAAATGCTGTCCATTTAAGAGAAAGCCTTGTGTGTGCTTCGGATTCACGATACTCCCATTCAGGTTCAGCATAAATTTCGACATTGTAATGAAAAAAATCCCCCTGACAAAAATCCAATAACGGGATGCCATAGAATGTTTAAAATAATACACCGTAACAGAGGACACGTTAAAGAATACTAGGCGGGAAATTGTATACCCCTTACAGGCCTTTTCCGAGATACAAAGATTCGCATTTTGCAATTTAAGAAGCAAAAAGTTTTATAAAAATTCAGAAATGTACTAACTACATAGTTGGACAAACATATGTATAATTATAATAGTTTCCATGTAAAAATATTTATAGCCAGGACAAGACACTTTTAGACCTCCCAATGTAACCCTCCCCACTCCATAATATTTATACACTCATGCACAAAACAATTAGCGTACCAAAAAGGAGTCCTCAAACTTAAATTAAATTTTACATGCGCAATGACTATTTTGATTATAATTAAATGATTAGATAATCAAAGACAAATTATCATTTATGTTAGAAAAAAGGCAAAAGAACGGATGATTGAATACCCTGTTGAACCCACTCAATGCACGATGCAACACGATTGGGCATTAATCCAATCTAGTTCTGTATGTTGTATTGAGACATATCGTTCAGTATTTACTGTAACTGTAACTCTAGTTCATTCACACTTCTGGGGTGACCAACTCACCGTCCCAAATGAACCCATACATGCTCGATTGGAGACAAATCTGAGGTTCGGCCAAGTCAATGAAGGGTAGTAACTATGCAGAGACCGTCTTGTGACACCCTTGCTGTGTGAGGTCAAACATAGTCTTGTTGAGAAATTGCTCATGGATGTTGTTGAATGCATTACAGCCCATGTGGCAGCAGGATGTCATGGACATACCGCTGGGCTGTCATCGTGCTACGGATCAATAATAGGGGTGACCGTGTATTGTAGGTAATGGCACCCCATAGCATCACGACAGCTGTGGGAGCGGTGTGTCGCTGTACAACAAAGGCAGGATTGAGGCATTCTACGGGGTCTTCTCACACGAACACGATTGTCATCACTGCTGAGGTTGAATTTGGAATCGTCGCTAAGGACGACCTGGTTCCATCTGCTGCAGTCCAGTTTCCTCGTGTACGGCACCACTCCAAACGGAGGTGTCGATGGGTGGAAGTCATGGGTAGCATAGGAATGAACGCCGTGATCCTAAATGTCCTGCAGCCTGGCGCATTCGTATGGTTCGAGAAGACACGGGGCCCTTATTGAAGGTGCTACATGTACCTGGATGTTGGCCGATGAAGCAGTTGGCTATATGCGTCCATTTCTTACGCTGTGGTGGTCTTCTGGATGACTGGTCTTTCAATGGCTGCTTGAGCATGGTCGTCGTGTAAATGACATCTCTTGGATCCACTGGTCCCAACACCTCCTCACAACTCCATCAGAGTGGCCTAATTGACGAGCTACTCACCTAGCTGACCACCCAGCTTCCATCATGCCGATTATTATCCCACTCCCAATCTTCAACATTGTGTGCATGTTGCCTTCGAAAAAACATCGAAATGGCATGTCTACCTCAGCTCTTTCTTTGTAAACGATTCAGCACACTCAAACAAGTTTTGGTTACATGTTTTATACTCCACGGAGTTAAACACCCTCTACCGGCTATACGTATTGTGAAATCGCGCTGCATGTACCTCCATGCCAAGTTTCGTTACGAATCCGCAATTAATTCTTGGTGCGATTTTATTTTTGTCCATGAGTGCATATGCATAAATATTTAAGTTTCTTTTTTAACCACATTTGCCAGTAAAATAACGTAATGCTTATTTACTAAAATTGATTACGGAATATTAAAAGACTACTGGAATACATTTTATATAAATTTCTCGAATATATTGATTCTCTATTTATATTTACTTCTTCCATTATCCATTGGTTCTAAATAACTATTTGTGCCATAGGGTAAGTATTTTATTCTACATTAAACATCATGGTAATTATTCTAGGTTTACAATATGCACTTTTGATATTCTTACAGCAACGAAAAATTTATTTTTATTTGCCCTTTCCCTGATTACAGCACTGATGAGATTTTCAAAAAAAAATAATGTTATATATTTAAATTTTTTCCAAAAACTACATAATTGCAATAGTACACCTGGCATTAATTTATAAAAAATTAGCTCAAGCTATCTTAAAATTTAATCAACTTAGTATGAAATAATAACGAAACAAGGAAATATAAAACAATATAATTTACATGCATGCGTCTCCGAAATTAAGTGTAGTTAAAATATTAATCTGAGTTTGGCTTTAAACTATACAACATAATGTTTTCCATCATTAATATTTTAATATATATTTTGATTATATACACGTTAAAATCAGCCAGTTTAATGGATTTGTTTTACTTTTTAATTTACCCTCTGACTGGATGACCCGCTAATTGAATTTCACTTCGAAAGCGGTCTACTTTTTCAAAGCTAGTGGTAGCGAAAATGTTTCAGATGAATTTCGCGAACTGCTTCGAAAGCGCACTGCAGTTTTATGCTCGTTTCCCCCCTTAAAACTGCGGGAGGTCCTTAAATGGTTTTGCATTGGATGATTTTGTTGCTTTTCGGTTTCTGTGTTGTTCGAAAGGGGAGGTTTCTCATTCACAGCTGTGGCCTAGGGCGAGGATTGTGAAATAGACATTTTCTCAACTTCACGGCCAAAAGAAACTTCTCCCAATTTATTGCAAATATATATTTCATATATTTGGAAACTTGCTCAATTTCTTAACTAAAAACCAATTAGGTTTTAAAAAAATTTAATTTTCTGAGTTTTTATTTTAAATTCGGTTTCATTTTAAAGCATTTTTGAATTCCTAGATTGAATTAATTAAAAATATTTTTTAAACACAATCCATTATTTCGTGTGAAATGTCTATTAACTGCAATTTTAATTTCTAAAATCATTTCTGTTTGCTTATGTTTTTAAGTTTTTGAGTTTTCTCACATTTACTTAATTAAGATTGATTTAAAGACCAATTTATTTTTGACACATATTTTATATAATTTAAAAGCTTTTTACTTTGTTTTCATTATTTTTTCTTTCCTTTTGAAAAATGCCATGACCAAAATGTACGCAGGCTACTCTGATAAATAATACTTGAAAGGGATGGAATATGACTGAAAATGGTAAATCTAAAATCCAGCTTTCAGGTGATATTAAAATTAGACATCAGAATGCAAATGTTGCAGAATGAACTAAATATTTCCCTGACGTACCACAAAGTACATTATAATAAATATATTGTAGTACTAAATTACAGTATTTTAAAGCCATGCAACAAAAACTTAAACTTGCTTACCTGCCACGATGGGGAACTGAGAAAAAAAATATTATTTACGTTTGTATCACTACTATTTTCTGTATAAATATTTTGCATTTAAGACCCTTGAGAATATATAAGGTTCTGATAAAACGAAATAATTGATCAAATTAACAATTGTTATCAATATTGTGTCGAAGAAAATTTTGAATTAGAACAGATATTTTCAGTCATATTTATTTCAAGTAGAATTTTCATGTAGAACAAAAGTTGGATAGTAACATATTAAAAAATTAAAGCTTTACGGGCATTGGAATTTTTTTTATGCCTTTACAAATTCTAAATGTGTTTTTCTCAGTTTTTTAATTTCGAAGATGAGAGTGTATTCTAATCCCTTAGGCGTTTTTCCTGTTCAAGCTAGAGTCGTGAAATATCTTGTAAATATTCCCTAACATATTTTCTAGTAATTTGCTTCTAAAATCTAAGTTTTTCTTTTCCCTTAATTTTTTATACAAATATTTTATCCAAGTTTTTGATGTTTCACGATTAAATCGTAAATATGAGAAACAGCAGTCAAATATCACGAGTGCAGACGGCGCTCGCTGATATTTGAGTGAGAAAATTACAGCAGCATAAAATGCGACCTCGTTTGACTTATATCTAATGTGCATATTTGGAACTGTTTAGCGTACTCGAATAAACACAAGTGCAAACGTCAAGAGTTTATATTGCATTCTAAGTCAACACGGTGGCTACTGATGAACGACTAAGTAATTTTGAACCGCGGTTAAGTGGCGAGGACGATACCTGAGCTGATAAATCCCCTTCTAAACTTCCACATCACACCAACGTGAGGACTTTTGACCTAGACGTGTTTAACGTGCATCAGCTCATCTTCAACGCTAAACTTTTGTGGTACCAGGGCTCAAACACTGGACACGAGTTCATAAACAGGACCATCAGGCTACCGTGGTCGCAAAAGAAAATAGCAAGTTTGAAAGAAATGTAATGGAGAAGTATATTTGAAGAAATAACTTCAAAACTTAACGAAAAACCAAAATATCAAAATATAGTTTAGGAATAATAGTAAATATAACTTCGTACAGCTAAAACCACTTTATGCAGTGTATTTTGAAAGTGAACGTTTCCCCTTTTAGAAAAACTTACTATAATTATGTCAAATTCCTTTATTTTGTGTGTGCTCTACGGGGATCCCCGAAACAATGTAATTTTTTGATACACAAAATTACTTATGGTTGAATCTAATACAATTCCCTACAAAATGAATGAAAACCCTTTTTTATCATATAAATTGTGTTTGAATAGGAGATGGTTAGTTAATAAGAACATTTAAAACGTGTCGGCAATCTATGGACCTGTGGCACGTGGTACAATTCTTAGTGGCACTCAGCAATACTCTACAAATTTGTCAATTCTTGATTGGATGGAAGTTGATATTAGACTTTATTTGACAAACATCTTCTGAGTTATGGACATTTATGGAACTACAAAATAATTTGAGTGATAATTCTAAGGATAAATTTACAGCTATTTTGTACATAATTGAATGTTATTGCTAAGGGATTTAATTGTTGAAAAAATAAAATTGCATGTACTCTGCTTTCCACTTATGATTCGGCATATCAAAGTAAAAAATCTTTCCTAATATGAAAAATATTTCGACTCCGCAAAGAAATTGTTTAACAAATGAATGCTCAGAATCGCGTCACGCATTATACCCCTGGTTTTGCGATATGAAAGAAGAGTGGTGAAAGAGTTAATTCGCATTACAATTTTTTTTAACTGTAATTGAAGGGAATAATTTATATTTCAATTTCTCTATTTCCTATTTTAATAAATATGTTGGAAACCAACATTTTTAATTTTTTTAGCTTTGTTGAAGAAATAGTAACATTTTATATTGTTTATTTTTATGTTAATAAATGTATTCTGTTGATCCATAATTAATATAAAATAAAACTGTAAATTTAATTTATTTACCTCTATTCTTTAAATCTGCAAATATTACCGTAAGAATCGAAGGATTTCAAAAATTTCCTACTATGTGGCACACTGAATGATACTGACAAATTGGTTTGGCACGTCTTAGTTACACAGTTGCCGCCCCTGATTTAAAATGTTGGGTAAGATAAACATTATATTTTTAAAATTTTATAAATGTACAAAAGGAGAGTATTTTGGCAATACATGTTTTAAAAGGAGTAAAGTTTACGAAAACGAAATGTAAAATTGCGTTTAATTTATTGGTACTCTATCAACCGTTCTTCTTATATATATATATATATATATATATATATATATATATATATATATATATATATATATATATAATATAGTACGGTCGATAGAGTACCGTAGTTACTACCAACTCGTAACAATGAATTGGAAATTAAGTTCACAATTCATTGTTATTAAAATATATAAAATTTTACATGACTTATTTTTGTATTTGTTATTTTTTATATTCCTTACTGAGAGAGAAAGCAACAAATGGGAGTTCCTTACCTGCCAAAACTGCAGAGGCCTGGTTGTTTACTCCACAAGCTCCTACCTTCTGCTTACTCTGCCCTACTAAGTAAAAATGCCGTCTTCTGCTCGTCAAGATCATGGAATTGCAGATATTGTTTTCCATATATTTTAAATATTAGTTTTCTTACTTCTACATCAGCCTTTTAATAGTCTACACTCCTGCAAAGAAGTCTGAATTCAAAACTCTAAAAACATATTATTCCCAACAATGTCATTTATACCTTTATTTTTATAATCTATGAATACGTTAAACTATTAATTTGTTATCGCGACTATTTAATATTAAATGTGAAAAAAAAAAACGATTAAGTTTCATACTGAAATTTAAATTGACTTTTTCAAAAATGTCATCAATATTCTCATAACTTTTACATATTGTCATTTTAGCATATCTCACATCTATCTTCTATGCAAAAATCTATTATAAATTCATCAAATGTTTCAGCATATTTTTACTCATATCATACAGTTTTCAACTACATTGTGAAGCCGCGGTAGCCTAATGGTCAAAGTAACGGACTCGTAGCTGGCGTGTCATGAGTTCGACCCCAGCACCACTGAAGATCCGTCGTGTAAGGGAGAGATGCCCAAGCGTCATTCTCGTCACTTGACCATGGTTTAAAATTACGAGGTCCGTCGCCAAGTGAGTGTATATTAACGTCGCACTGTTCAGCTACACGAGGGCTTTAAGTGATGGACCTCGTAATTTTGAAGCATGGTCAAATGAGGAGGGCGACATCCAAACTGGCATCCCCTATCCTAACTACCACACCACAACAACGAGAGGACATTTCAGCTCTCGATAGATTTAACGTGCATCGCTGCCCTACACGGCGGGTCTTTTGTGACACTGGGCTCGAACTCGAGACATGCCAACCATTATTCGATACCTTGACCCCTTGTTACCCTGGCCATAGGTCCGTTGCCAAAAGCCCTCAAGTAGTTGAGTAGAGAAAAGAGAGTGTGCGACTTTAATATCCCTCACTTAATTAATTTATATGAAATTTAAGGAATACTTGAAAAAACATTAGAAGTCGAATATATATATATATATATATATATATATATAAATATTAAAAAAATATAATGATAATTTTAAATATCCAAAGAATTATTAGTATTTATGGTAAATATATATGTTTTTCAACTGAGTATGTTAAACACGTATAAAAACCTTTTCGAAATTCCAATGCAGAATTTTAGTGGAGCTAATACAAAATTCCTAGTTTTGCATGGTTAAGATTATCAAAATGTCCAAATTTTTAATTACATTTTCTACAGCCATCCACTAATGGGACATGAATGATGAGGGATTAAGCATAAATATATATTTTTTTAACTTGAATTTAAAAAGGACCTTTAAATTTATTTATATGCGCAAATGTTAACTATAAATTTGTCCAGATGCTTTTAAATACTCCTTATTTGAAGATTCAAGTTAAAAATTATAAGCTTGTATGAAATTAATGTTCAGACATTCAAAATTCAAATATAATTTGTTATCTGAACAATACAAAACAAGGGATTCTATGTAAGATGCCCTGAATACCTGGCTTTAAAATTATGAAAAACTAAAAGATTTAAATAGGCTTTTTTTTAACAATGCATAAAATTTTTTTGCAAATAATGTAATACAGAAGCTTAAAAATATTCATGTTTAGAAGTGTCCGAAATTTTAAAAGATCTTTAATTTTGAACATTTTTTATATTTTTTGACACATAACAAAATAATCATTTTTAAAAAAAAGCCCTGAAAGTATTGATTAAAATAAGAAAAATGAAACAGTAAATTATCCTCAATGTTTTAATATATAATTTGAACTTAAATAGTACAGATATTTTTTAAAAACTTAGACACACATTATAAAAACTTAATTCCATTTTAGAATTTTAAGGTAAAGAAAAAAATGAGTTTTTTTAACTCATTGACTTGCAATTATTTCCGAACCATTTAGGGTTTAAAGAAATTCTTCCTAGTTTTTTACGATTGCTTCACGGGAAGAACCGGTCTCCCCGTCAGCCATAAAACTTCCCCTCAATGCCCATTGTGTCTCCCCGACCATCTCTAATTATCTTTCAAGATCGTAAACCTTTAAAGGCGGGAAAAGATTTCGGAAAAACACGACTTTACCGTTTTTGAACACATTACTTGAGGAGGAAAAAATCAGTTTGGTTCATTTTTGGTGAGTCCCCGTCCTTACGAAAAATTCAGTGTGGTCCGTTATCGAAGCATGTCTAGTATGGCAGAAAAATCCGTGCTGTCCAGTTGGAGGGTTAATATGTTTAAAGATTTATTGAAATGCGAAAATGGTGATATACAGGAAATTTAAATTTCTACATTTCCATATATTCTAGAGAGGCGTTGCAAATTACTAATAATAAGAAAAGATGAAAAGTATATTACAAGTTCTTTTGAGAAATAAAATTCGTGGTTTTATTGTTCAAATTCAGTTATGTAAACGTAGTATACACTAAATGAATTTGTTTTCACCTAACCATTATTAGAATAAATAAAAACTTATAGACTTAAATATTTTAATAAAGCAGTTAAATGATAATAAGAAAAGAATTTTGCGTTTAAGAAAATCCTTCATTTATATCAGTATAATTTCACATGATGTATGTTTCTTAACATTAAAAAGTAATTAAATAAAAAAAATACAAAATAGTGAACAGAGTTTATTTCTTTTACCTTAAATGTGATACTCTTCACTCAATTATGTACATATCCGAAATTTCCTTTCTGCTAAAATGAAATATGTTACGAAAAATCAGGACAGCATATTACCTTAGAAGTGTGAGAGAGAAATTAAGACATGTTCCAATAAAATATTTTAAGTATTTCGCTGTATTAAATAAAAAGCAGATAATAATTTATATATTTTCTATATAATTACTATAGAATCAGTACTACATGCTGTCATATTTTAGGATCATATTTTATAATGGCTTCTTTATATAATACATATATATTGAAATCTCAATATGTCAACTTAAAATATGTTTCGAAGTTTTGCTTAGGTCAACCGCATATACAAACAATTGGAATACGGAAAAAAATAAAATACTAAGTTGTTTAAAGAAGTTCTTGTACTAACTATTAAAATAGTTAGTCGAAATTTTTTTTCATTGACTTTTTAATTTTCAACTATTTTTGAAAGATAATTTTTACAATGCATGCACTTAATAATCGGAAAAGCAATTGATATAAAAACTTGAAAAATTTGAATTCCCGGTAAACTAATTTTCTAACTTATTCTACAACTTCTGTCACGTAAAACTAAAATAACTTATCACATATTGATAAACTGCTTCAAATGTGTACAATTCAACATATGTGTCTCACGTTAATGGAAATATGGTATTTTATAAGGTAAGGGAAATTAATTTTCCTTTAAAAGTAAAAGGAAATGCAAGCTACTAAATTAAAAAAGATAAATAATACAAACATACGTGAGATATATAACAAAATACAAGATACAAAAGTGTATAATGTGTTTTGCGGAGTAAAAAATGAAAGGATCTGGGTTTTCTTTAAGCCGAACATATTTTAAAAAAAAACAATACATGAGATTTTTCATTTCTTAATACATGGTTTCGAATTTCCTGAATCATTTTATACCGATAAACATACATCAGAATAAAAATAAACTAAAAATGTTTATCCACCTTCACTTAATAAAAAATAATGCCATTATATATAGAAGCTATAGAGGTAAAATAAATATTAAATGACATTCTTTAAGCAGGGTTACCTCTGTTTTAGCGTCAAGTAAACACTTCCCCTTTTGACAATAGTACAGAGAAAAGTTTAATTAAGTAACAATATAACTAACTAGAAAAGTGAATTGTGTGTGTGTGAAAACGTAAAAAAAGAAACTCCATACAGTATTTTTAAATTTGCGTAAAACTCAAGGTAAACGTCTTGAGTGAAACATAAAAAAAGGGAAAAACTTGAGTGAAGGGAAATAAAGGGAATTTTGTACGATCTTTTCTCTGTGTGCGTTTTTCTTCTATATAAATATTTATTATGTCTTGTTAAATTTTGTATTTTGCTTTTTTCATGTTTTTAAATTTACTTCATATTTTTGTAATTGGATTTAATGTAGTAATTCGTTTAGTTTGTCATTTGAAGCACAGGGTTTCAATTATTTCATTTCGGCAGTTTCTAGCCTCCCATTTAAAAAGGGAAATAATGGAGTACTTGATATTCCACAAATTTAGCAGTTCATTACAGCTGAATATATATTCCACCGAAACAATGGTAACTACTTAAAAAGAATACGTGTCTGGTATTAAGGAACATTTTCAAAAATGTTCATGGAAACACACGAGCAAGGTATTACATCGAAAGTGTTTCTACAACACTTGCAGAACTTTAAGGCACTTTATTCCAACACAAATATAAAATTACATTCTGACATAAACACTCCTTAAAATACTTGGTGGATTTATTTATGAACACAATAAACAGTTTAATCAGGACTTAAAAGTCTTGAAGGCATGATGTTAAGGTATAAATGTGATGTACACATATAATTGCTGAATATTGTCGGAGAATCAAGTAAGAACGTCAACAGATTAAAAACTATAGTAAAAAAAAAAAAGGTTACTTTTTAAAATGTATGTTTAAAATAAATAAAATTCGAATAAAAATGAGGTAAAAACTATTCTTTGTGAAGAGTATACATACTTTTTTTTCTGTTTCCCGCTCCTTTATATATATATACATTTTTAACACTTGGCAGTAAGAGGAAATATGCTATAGTTAAAATGGGGGTTGCGTTTGAATTCTGAGGCCAATATTAAAGAAACACGTCAGAGATATACTGTAACGAAATTGTCGTTCCACAGTGTTATCGACGCATGTGCAGAAAAAAAAGACATCGGATTTTATTTTTTTGGGCAGAAAGGATCACATGTTTCCATGTTCCATCATTATGTATTATAGAAAACCAATTACATATTGCTTTAGTTTTTTTCTTATGCACATTTTCTGAATTCATTACAATTGAAGTTAGACCTGCTTGTTGTTACAAAATTAGGAAATTCTTTAGAGAATGTGAAAAAAATTATCGGCATTTTTTTAAAAAAAATGTAATACCTATTTCACTCCGCTATAATATATGATTATGATTTCGTCCGACAACATTCTGGATAAAATATAACTTGTGCAGTTACTAAAGAAAACTTTTCCTGAACAAAAGTATTATTAAGGGTATTATTACTGTTTTAGCAAATATTAATTACAATTTAATTAATTCATCCACGGGAATTGTTTCCCCATTCCATTGATTTTTAAAGATTTCATTAATTAAAAAAATGAATATTGGTAAGGGAGTTTTTTTCTACAAAGGATCTACTACAAATTTTATAAAAAAACGCATAATTAACATCTTAATTTTGTGTAATATTTGGTGCTTTTTTTAAAAGTAGTTTAAGTTTTTCTTATATGTAGATAGAGAAACCACAATCCATATGAACGTCTTTGAATAGCATGGGTAATATCTACACAGAAATAAACAAGTACTGCAAAACACACACACAAACTTCTTTTTAAAATAAAAAGGGGAAAACAATTAGTGGTTCTCATTGCTTTTGTGTGTTGTCAATAAATGACGACCTACATATTTTTTCTTCTATATTCCGAAATCCCCATCATAGTTTCCATGCATTTAATGGTATTTAATGTTCTTATAATTTCTTAGATCAGAAGTGATCCAATTTCTTTTAGCTGATTCACACATGTAGCAATAAATACTTTTAAAGTGAAAATATAATTTGCATTTTGAATTTTTGTGATGGGAATAATCCACATCAATACTCAGAACAAAAGCAAAGTTTTTACATTTCCCGAGTTCACTAAATACGGAATTAGGTACTGATGTATTAATAATACATGAGGATAAATGTAGCATGACAAATATCATTACTGTTATATTTATCTTAAGATGATTATTTTTAAAAGTTTAGATAACAGCACAAGGCAAGTTTCGAATTAAGTATAAATCTTGGAATAATGCATCGTTCATTAGCCATAGTGACATTTCCTGAATTATTTTATAGTTAAAAGCAGAAATTCCAGTATCAGATTCTGTAAGAAAACTACAACCGGTTTTATAATTCCTAAACACCTAATTCCATCGAATTAATTTAAAATTAAGATTATTTATTGTTAAATGATTAAGTGTTTTTGAGTCAAATAAGTATATATTACCGTTCTTTATAATTAAATATTCTCATCATTATTATGTTTATATGTGCATACTAAATGCAATATTATTATTATTGCAATACTAATAGTACTTAAAGTGTACAGACTCTTCTACATGCATGAGGTTGAAATATATCTACTGAAACTTTAAAAAAATTATTAAAGAACTAAAAGGTCTCATTAATTTTATTGTTCCCTCAATTAAATAAATTTTAAAATACAAACATGTGTTGTTGTTACATATCCCATCTCATCAACAGTAGCATCAGATCAATACTCATGATAGTGCGATTTGGCTCGTTTCCAGCTCATGTTTTGTGCGAAAACCATCAACCTCAATCAGAGGCTCCCCACTTCTCTTCCTTTTCCACCAGTTATCACGAGAGGACTTGAAGCTTGATGGCTATTTAGATTAGCGCATGCCACCATTGCATGGCTGTGGTAATCAAGTGGTCCAGGTATCGTATTTTGGTTGGCCTTTCACGAGTTCTAACCATGTACCCCTAAAGACCCATCGTGTAGGGGAGCGATGCACGTTAAATATGTCGAGAGCTAGAAAGTCCTCCCGTTGGTGGTGTGCGTAGTTAGGAGAGGGGAGAGCCAGCTTAGGTGTCGTCCTCGTCACTTGACCATGATTCAAAATTACGAAGTCTGTCACCAAAGACACTCGTGTAGCTGAACAGTGCAACGTTAATATTCACTCACGCCACAAATGCATTATTCATTTACCTTCTTCCAGTATCAACGGCACAGGTCAGCGTTCCTAACCACTACACCGGATGGATGGCTACAAACATACTTTTAATGCTATATAAAATTACATATATTCAATATTATGTATATACTATTTATCATAATACATTGATATTTTAAGTGTATGGTTAAATCAATTGTTTTCTGGGCAATTGTAGACTGTATATGTACATCTTTTATAACATAAAACAAGTGTCTAAAATATTTATTCTATCGTTTCCGTAACAAATAATTGTCACAAAATAAAGTCTTTTAGCTTCTTTCTAATGAGATTTTGAACTGGCTCCAGCATCATGTGTTTGGAAATTCTCCTTGGCAATATTTTATTTAGGCAACCAAAATTATAAATTCAGATTTATTCAAATCCAGTATGTTGAGAGCACTAAAACTAATCAACATAATTTGTGTATAGTCATCCGGAGTTTTTGTGGATGGGAGTTATTGCGAAGAGGTGCACTACTTATTAAAGTGCTTAGTAGATAGAATATAAACTGTTTTTACAAAAATATCAATCATAACGTACACACGGGTAAATACATCTAAAACACTAAGGTAGCAAAAGAGAGATCACTCCGTTGATGAAGTTGAGATTGAAATAATTTGTTGGAGATCGTACACGTTGCGAAATTGGATTCAACCTATGAATTCTAACTTTCTTGCTTAATATTGGTGCTGTGTCGCACAAGGCCTTAAGAAAGGAGAATATGTATATATTTGTGTGTAGCGCTTCTTCTGAGAACAGCTGCTGTATAGGAATCACTTCCTGGGAAAATGATTACATCGTTTATTATTTATTAATCTGAGAAACGTTACAAGAGTTAGCGGTATTGAGCAGAAATAACAGAGCAATTAACCATTTAACCACAAATGTCCCCATAACATAGTTTCCCAAAAACTCTAAAACTACATACTGTTCTTTTTTGTATGCATTCCTTTCAAACACTTTTACGCCGATAGGTTAATAGACATAACCCAATCACGAGCAATCTTTTGTAAACGTGATTAGGAGCTCATATATCTGTTGAAGGAAAATGATGAAATTAGGACTTTCATCAAATCCCTAAAGGAAATGATCAATCCACGCAAGATGTTAAAATATGAAGCTCATTTCCCTTACGTAAGTAAGTGAATTGATCAAATCCCTGAACTATTTTAGTGAAATGATGAAATGAACAAGTCAGTCATTTTTTTAAGATATGGGGTTGATATTTAAGGGATCGATAGTACTACCTGAATGGTTCAGAAGTACAAGGAATTGAACCCTTACAAGGTGTTCCCGCTGGACAGCATTTTGCCAATGCAAATCCTGACTAGTTCATTTCATCATTTTCACATCATTTTTTCAGAATGTGATAAAATCACTTACTTTCAGCATAGAAATGACCTTCAAGTCACGTTTTTGTAACATCGCCCATCAATTAATCCTATCCGTCAGTGATGATGTGAACTTCCTAAAGGATAGGGGAGGGGAGTCACCTGAGGATCGAGTCCTAGTACTTCCTAACCATAAATTTAGTACTATTGATCACCCTAAATGTCAACCCCATGCCTTTAAAAAATGGCTGACTTGTTAATTCATCATTTTACTAAAGCAGTTCGGGAATTTGATCAAATTACTTACTTACATAAGGGAAATGATTTCAAAGAGCCGTTCTTTTAACATATTTTTTTGAATTGTTAGGGGGCCCCTTTAGGAGTTCGATGAAAGTCCTAATTTCATCATTTTCCTACGACATATCGATGTTATATTTCTGACGCTAATATATTTATATTCATTTAAAATGTAGGCAACACTTAAGAGTATTTTTGTAGTAGAATTATCAGGGCAATCTAAAAGATTTAAAATATCATCTATAGTTTCAGATCCCACACTAAGATAATATCAAAGAAGCGCGCACTGTCTATCCGATAAACATTGCTGAATCTGTTCTCTAAGACAGCGTTTCTCAAACTGCGGGCACACCTCTCTAGGGGTCGTGACAATCCGAAAAGAGGAGCGCAAGCATGTCGAAAAAGGTATTTAAAAAGTGTATTAAAATGTACTGAAAGGATGCAAAAAAATACAATTTGAAGTGATAAAAAACACACATTTACGCTGATATAATACACTTTTAAATGTATCAGTACTGCACAGTGTATTCCTTGAAACATTTAACAATACTAAGTTAAATAGAAGTTATATAATCACAAATGACTCCATAGGCTTTTCATATATAATATTACATGCAGAATCTAATACTAATCTTAAAATTTGTACATTTTATAATTAAAACGTATTGTAATTTATCTACAAAATATATTACTGTTGAATTCAATACATTATAATTGTTTGGGTGGGGGCTATGGAAATTGGTTCACGAATATTGAAAGATCTAGAACTATTCTAATCTAAGGTATTGTAATATTACTATGAAATATTACGTATCTCGAAAATGCAGCGACGAATCTCGCAAAGATATTTATGAAGTGAACTAAAAAAATGTGTTTATGCATTCCTAAGAATTACGGAAAACAACTAAAATGAAGCCTTTTTTGTTCATTCTTTATATAAGAATTTATTAAAAAGTTCTATTGAAAACAGCTTCATACAACATTTTCGAAGCTAAATATCAAAATTGAAATTTAATTATCATTACACAAGCCATGCTTACATTTTCGAATAAAATCTTTCGTCATAGAATGACCCGTCATCTTTTTTATAATTTTACTATTTTCTTATGCTGTTTTAAAATGGATTGCAGTCTTTACAAGAAATGTCAAGACCGTTGAGGGCCATTGAATTTGAAATATTCACGAAATTTAAAAATGCACCAAGCGTTAGGAACCTCAGCTGTGTTCTTCAATCTCCGCATGTATAAATAAAAAGTAGTATATAAAAAAATTAAGTCAATTCCTACATACATCAACAAAGAAAATTTTTTAACTACTTTGTATTAAATATGAACAATTCACAATATTGATTGGAGGCGCGGATTATTCAGGAATATTCAAAAGAACTTCAAAATTTCGAACTCAGTTTGGTGGAATTCGTTTTCTTTTCCCATCACTGAGGGGTTGAATTCCTCGGCAAGGGTGTGAGAAGGCTCCCACGCCTGGGGGGGGCACTGTACCCATAAATTGAGGGGTGCGTCATCATATTTCCCGCGCTTCCCAAAGTGCAATGAACCTCGTGCGGTTCTGGACCAATTAGAGGTAATTAAGTGGACAAGGCAAATAGTCCGCTCTAGAATTTTCTTGTGAAAAGGACGTCAAATAAAACGGGATGCACCCCGATTTGAAGAGAGAGAGACACAGACTGAGCAGATCCCAGACCTTGAGAATCGAATCCTCCGCGGGACTCCAGGCATCAACCATGTCCATCCTCCTGCCCCACTTCATCTCTCTCTCAAGCTAATTTAAATTTTAATCTTGTTGTGAAGTAAATTTATAGTTACTTAAATATGTTATTCAATAAAATTAATTGTTACCACTATACGATCGGACTGTTAATTTAGTGTAATGTTAATTTGTCAAAAGAATTTAACTAATTTTAATTTAAGTCATGATGCGACGTTAAATTAAGAAACTGGGTTTTTAAGAAATTAGAATTTTTGGTTTAAGTCATAAAAATTAAATAAGCTATCATTAGCCTCGCATCAATATTAAGCGGTAACTAATTTTTGTAAATTATCAATAATGTATCGTATTGTCATTCAGAACAATCGTTTATATAAAATTTCAGTTCAACTGAATGCTTTAAAAGGTGAGAAAAAAGCTTTTAAAGTTTTGACTCAAGTCGCTAAAAATGAAGCCAGAGAGGATATATCTGTAATTCTTAAAATAATTAGTTTCAGTCAATTAATTTTAATTAATTATATTTAAATCGTTGTATTTTTACCCAAAACAATAGTGTATAGAAAATTATTGCTGAAATGAGTGCTTCAAAATGTGAGAAGAAAAATCATTTGATGTTTTCACACAACTAGCCAAAATCGTCGCTAAGTCGCCAAAAATGACCCAACGTGGCTGTATTTGTAATTCTTTGCACAATTATTTTTAATCAACTAATTTTATTAATTGTAATTAAATTAATGTATTTTGTCATCCAAAAGAATCATGCATATAAAATCTAAGCTCAATTGACTGATTTAAAATTTATTTTATTAACGATTGAAAATTCCACGAAGATAAATAAATATATAGAGAGTGTGAGCGAATAGTAGGAATTGAAAAAAAAGAAAACCGATTGGTGATTTTGGATAACTTTTTCATTATGTTTAGAACTACTTAAAGGCGTTTGGAGAAGAAAGTGTAGCATGGAAAATTACCCAGATTCTTAGAAAAGACTTTATTGTACAAGCAGCAATTTTCAATTTCTGCTATCACTCACTATTCTAGCCATTCATCGAGGATAATTTTGTTCTCCCAAGAACTTTAACTTTGAAGCATTGTTTAAGACAACTCTTTTTTTAATGTAATTTTTCTCTGTTTTACCTCTCATTATGTGTCTGCTTGTCATTAAGTACAAACAATTTTAACGCCCTTTTTGATAAACTGCATGTTTTGTAGTATAACCCGAATATTTTATTCCATAGAAGTCAGTAACATTTGGTTGAGATTTAAACACTCTCTCCACCATTCAACGTCGATTTATAATATAACAATTGTTATTGTGGTTTAAGTTCTGAAGAGTCTGGCCACCCTTGTTCATTTCATATATTTGGCTATATAGCCGATATCATAACAAAAAATTATAATTTTCAGTAAATTCATAGTAGTGCCCGATATTTTTTTAACAAAATAGACAATACGTATGTAAAGTACAGTATGATATTACAGTTTATAGTATAAGTATAAATTTTTAAGTTATTTACTGACATAATTTTGGTGTTAAACATTTTTAAAGAAAAATTACATATATAAATGCTAAATTTAATATTGTCAATATAGGGGTCCCTTACTCTTCTCTTAAACCAGTGCTTCTCAAACTTTCAATACTGGCGCCCCCTTTCAATCACAATTTTTATCGCGCCCCCTTATACATTAATAATGTAATGAATGTAATAATAATGCACTTTGACGCTAAAGCTACTATACGCGATCTTAATTATAAACCATACAAATTAATAGCATAAGTATTACAGTTTGTACACTACTTTTTTGTGCAAAATAAATAATTTAATTAAGTAAGACAGTGCTTCTCAAACTTTCACTACTGGCGACCCAATTTTCAATCATAATTTTCATCGCCCCCCAATAATAATGTATTGAATGCAATAATAATGCACTTTGAGTATTAAATTTTGTATATACGTTACTTTTATATAATATATATATTTTAAGCAAATTACTTTTGAGTAATAATTATAATGTTATGTTATTTTTCCTTTCTCATTTTTTAAATTGGGACAGATTGCAAAATGACATTTAATTAAACATTTATTTCGTCCATCATGCATTTCTAAAAGTACAAATGTCATTAGAACAAGTAATATAAAAAATAAATTTTAAGTCAATTCCTACTTAGGCCAACAAAGAAAAACTTATTTTAGTTACTTTCTATTAAATAGTTTCAATTAATACAAATATGTAATACATATGACAGAATCACAATGTTAAGCGACAAAAGAGAAAGCGATTTTCCTTGCAATTTTTCCTTTTCTTTTCTATATATGGGGTATTGGAATATTTTTTTCGTTACTATTTATTCATTAATTAAATTTAATTAGTGTAAGAAAATAGTAAAGTAAGGAAGAAATCACACACATTCTTAGAAATTAGGCCATCTCGGATGGAATTCGAACTACCGTCCTTCAGATTAGAAGTCCAGCGCGCTATCCATTGTGTTACAGGGGACAGCACGAAAAGTTTTCCTTTCTATAAATGCTTTTGGACTATAATTTTTGTTTGTTACTATTTATTCATTTTTTAAATTTAATTAATGAATTAAAATTTGAAAGAACTGTATTAACATGAAGTGTCACCCACTACAAGTTTTAAAAATGTATTTGAACTTGAATGAATGAATAGAAAGTATTTTATCAACGATTGAAAATTTGAACAAGATATATATATGAGAGAGTGAACTTATAGTAGAAATTGAAAAATAGTCTACTTTATGTTGCGCTCTCTCATATCCATCACATCTGGCATTCTCGCGAGCGTCTGCGTGAGTCTGGCCAAACTATCGGACGTCTGCGCAAAACATGTACTAATGCCGTACCTCGTACAATTCCAATCAGTCTTGGTCCATTCGATGCTTCTATAGCTACTAACTCTATCTTGAATGTACATTTTATAATTTGCGCGTTAGTTGTAATTCACACTATTAAGTATTACTGCAGAAAATTGGAACAAAAAATCATGGATACATTTTTAAGTCGTAAGCCAACATTCGACGATAATAAAGCATCAACAAGTGCACAGACGAGCATAGTTCCGAAAAATTAAATCAAGGAAATATTCTCAAGAATACTTGAATTTTGGATTTACCATTACTGAAGTAAATGGAGAATAAAAGCCCCTGTGTGTTATTTGCTCAAAAATATTGGCAGCAGACAGTATGAAACCTAATAAACTTAAAAGACATTTTGAAACGCTTCATGGTGAGTACATTAACAAACCTCGAGAGTTCTTTGAATCAAAATTAAAATCATATGGAAAACAAAAACATTTTTAAAAAAAACTTTGTCAGTGAATGAAAAGCTTTACTTACTTCTTACAAAGTATCATATAAAATAGCCAGATGTAAAAGCCTCACACTATTGCCGAAAAACTTATTTTGCCTGCAGCAATTGAGATTGTAGAAACTATGTTTGGAGACAATTTTGCCAAAGAGTTGCAGTTCATACCCCTATCAAATGATACTGTTTCCCGTCGAATTGATGATATCGCTTGGCTGAAGATGTAGAGCAACAGCTTTTCGCTAAGTTGCGTGATAAATTGTTTTCAATTCAGCTTGACGAGGCAACGGATAGCAATAAAGATGCTCATTTCATTGCGTATGTTCGATTTTGGGATGGTATGTCAGCGGTAGAAGAACTACTTTTTGTAAACCAATAAAACTTAAAGCAACAGCAATAGCATTATTTGATATTTTAAATAATTTTATAAACGAGGCAAATATAGAGTGGAAAAATTGTGTCGGAATATGCACCGATGGTGCTCGTACAATGTCAGGAAGATTTAAAAGTATACAAGCACTTGTGAAACAAAAATCTCCACTGTGCATCTGGACACATTGTATGATCCACAGAGAAGCTCTGGCTTCCACAGAAATTAGTCCTGGCCTGAATATTGTGCTAATGACAATTGTGACTGTAGTAAATTACATAAAATGAGACCCCCTAAAAATCAAGAATATTTTCTGGACTTTGCAAAGACATGGGCGCAGTGTATTCATCGTTGCTATTTTATTGTGAAGCAAGATGGTTATCACGCGGGAAATTTTTACGACGTGTTTATGAATTAAGAAATGAAATTACCATTTTTCTAGAAGAGGAAAACCTACCGGAAGCTGAGAAATTTCGAGATGATTTATTTCTGATGAAGTTGAGCTACTTAGTCGATATATTTGAGAAATTAAATATATTGAATCTTCAACTTCAAAAGGATCAAATGTACATATGTTTGACACGAGTGATAAAATTAATGCTTTTTGTAGAAAATTAGAGTTATGGAGCCGAAATTTAAAGCAAAAAAACCTAGAAACGTTTGAAAATGCGGATAAATGTGTAAAAACTTACAAAACTGAAGAACAACACGTGGAAGTTGTTTATAAAACTATTGAATATCATTTAGCTATGTTAGCAAAAAATTTTAAAAAATATTTTTTTGCTGAAGACAACTTGATAGCAAGTTACGAATGGGTGTGAGAGATCCATTTCAAAATACCCCTGAAGGGCTCTCCACTACCGAAGAAGAAAGTTTCATAGATTTCACATCTAGTGGCGAAATTAAAAGACAATTTTGTAATAAAACTCTCTTTCAATTTTGGGCAGAAGTAGATGATGAATTTTCTGAACTGAAAACAAAAGCATTTCGTATACTTTTACCGTTTTCAACATCGTACCTTTGTGAAACCGGATTTTATGCGGTGGCTGCTTTGAAGACAAAATATAGATCTCAGCTAAATATAGAAAAAGAACTCAGAGTGTCAATTTCTAATATTAAGCCTTCATTTGAAAACCTTTGCTCTGCAAGACAAGTCCATGGAAGTCACTAATAATAATTAAACTTGCTCTTAAATTAGTATTAATAAATTAGTTATAAAATACATTGTGCAGTACTGATACATTTATAAGTACACTGGCTGAAGTACCGTTCTGCGATTATTTTTTTAAAAAATAATACATTATTCTTGATATAATAGCTTAATTGTAAGAAGAGTAAAACCAAGTGCACAACAATGCATACAGAAATATAAATTGATTTTTTAAATGAATGCTCCTATTATAAATAGTTTAAAACGAACTGTAATTTTAAGCCTCACAGAATTAGCATTTAGAATTAATATTAAATAAGGAAAAAGAATGAAAAATTCCAATGAAGAATAATTGTGTTATTTTTAATATTTAAAGCGAGAAACCTTCAAAATATTTTAACCCGGAAGCAGGCGCCCACTCCACACTAACGTTAATGGTCGCGCGATCACTTCACCAAGTCACCCCAATCCTTTTTTTTTAAATTATTTTTCTGTGCTCGATAAAAATCACAATTGCAGTGAATAATTTAACTAAGAGAAAATATACTTACCTACTTTAAAGGACTTTTTAATTTTTCTTTGATGATTTGAGAAAAATCCAATAAAACTAAAGAAACCGTTCCAAATGTGCGTGACCTTAATAAAGAACATAAATCACAGACACTTTTCACTAACAATACAAGAACGTTATTTGCAATCAAAACTGTCATATTTTGCTCACGTTATTGTAATTTTTCTATTCTTTGATGATCTACAAATAGCATGTGTAACCTTTTTCTTGCTTGTGTCTTTTGACAAGGCGAAGTGTTACATTTATGGCTTCTTAGTTTTCTTGATATCTTAATTTTCTTGATAGAGTTCTTTAGGCAGCATTTGAAAATTACAATTCAACTCAAACGTTTCATGTCTATCCCTTTTGTCATATTTACTTTCGCTATCACGATTAATATGCATTATTTCATCAGGTTCTTCAATTACTTGATCAGTTTCATCTTCCTTCAATAGAGAGATCACAGATGCCCATTTTTTTATATTCTGCTCATTTACATTTATAAACCATAATAAGTTGTACAACACAGCAATTAAAACCACAAAGTTAATCGTAGGGAAAGTATAGCATATTCATAGAAAATATTTCTGAACAAAAGTGGTCGTGAAGGGAACTCGATCAAAACAAGTACCTTGATTGTAAAAAACCGTTTGCCTCTCTCAAAAAAAAGAGGCATAAATGTGTCAAATTCATTTTAGTTTCCATTAAGACTGTCATATCGGAGGATACTGTCAAGAAACTGTTAACGAATAAACAGTTTTACCAGAATTTGGGTGATTCAGCGCCTCATGCGACCGCTCCCATGAAAAAAATGTATTCGATACAAAAACATCGATGTCAGTTATAAAAAATAATTGAGTAAAACGTTTTTATAATGCAATTTCAGATTACTCATAAAATACATCTTGGCCAATTAATCCTTCAAAGTGCTCAATATGCTTATCCATACATCATAAAACTCATTTACATGGGGAAAAGCAACAGAAAAATATTATTTACAACTTTCCCAAAAGAAAAGTAGACGGAGTTAAGCATACCAGTAAGTTTGAAGGTCAAAGAGATGATAATCAAAAGTACTATTCTAGAGGTTACAAGAAACGTAATAAAAAAAATCTCTCATCGCGGGATTACAGCAAAGCAAACAAAAAATCTTTTTTTATTTGGTTTTGGGATCAAAGATAGCTAATGAACGTTTGAAGTGGAATCTTTTGAAAGTGGAAAACCAGACGATATATATAATTTATATATCAGTGTAAATGTGTATTTTTTATTTTTTCAGAAATCATTTTGTTTTACTTCATTCCAAAAAATAATTTTTTTAAGCCTTTTATATTTTTAAGATGCTCGCGCCCCCTCGAAGGGTTATCGCGCCCCCAGGGGGCGCGCCCCACAGTTTGAGAAGCACTGTCTTAAACTAATAATCTTATCATTAAAAATCAAATAATGGGACATTTTTATTATATGCGCATCGTTAAAGAAAAATATTACTTTGTTTAAAAATTTATTTTCTTTTAAACTATTTATTTCTAACTGTGCAGCTAACAGTTACTTATTACTTAAAATCATTATTATTGTGTCATTAATTCCATACAAGGTTTATTTTTGACAAATTCTGACAGTGAATTTTAAAAAAGAAATTCAAATTTGATATTTTTTGAATACACCAAGCAAAGCTTATGTAAGTATTTAAACCACTTATATGAACTAAATGCATATAATCTTTTATCGTCTTTAAAAAATAATAATTTTGAAGTTCTTCGAGGAAATACTGAATAACACATTTTTCTGACAAAAGATTTATACACACGGATCGAATCATTCAGCATGTCCGTAAAGAAGGTATGTATCATGTAGATATTTTGTATACGGAATTTATGTAAATTTGACGGGAGTCATGAATGTATTCATATTCTTTTCCAGCCGTGCATAAGAGCAATGGGAATTCCACTGATAGTGAAAGCACGAGGTAAATATGCGGGCTCATTTGAATTAGTTTTAGATAGGTATGGTCACAAGCATTGAGTTTGTAAAACTATTTATGTGCTTAAATAAATAATAATATGTCTGTGTATAATGTTGCTAAAATTTGAAAATTATCTTTTTTTTCTTTTTATGGTATGTGATGTAAGGGAATAGGATTGTTAAAATCTCTTTAAAAACATTTCAACTTTCTATTTAAACTTAACATTCCCGCAATTATTTATTACCATCTAAAACCGAATTATTATTTTGTGTATTCACATGCTGCATTTTTTATAGTTCGGAGTATTTTAAAATATGAAAAAAATGGTGACGATAAAAGATATAAGCTATCATTAATTGTAAACACTGTATGATGTATTTATTAATTGATTTTCTTTAAATATGAATGTTATCTCGAACATAATCTGTAGACCAGAATGCAATATCATCCAAAAAATGATCTTAAGCAATACGAAAGAACTAAAAGGTTTCATAACATCTTTTTTCCTTTATTATTTTATGATTCTGTAAATCCTACTCACTTTTAGTTTAACTAATAATATCAATCAAAAAACTAACTCTATAGTTTTAATATAAATACAACAACTTTTTTTAATAAACCATTCATGTGAAACATTAAATATTGTTAAATTTCTGTAAGAAACTGAGAGCATGAAATAATCAAATAATGAATTATTTTGCACTACATTCATCGGCAGGTAGTGAACTTCATAAAACTGTTTGATTTTGCTCGGGGTAATGAAAACAGTTGCCCATAACAATTAAAAATATCAATAATTCATGGCTGAGTAAGGAAACATAATACTTTGTCATAAAACCTGAGATGAGATGTAGTTAATCGTCCTCAAAATTATTTATATCGATAATGATCCGTGATCTTCATTATTATTGCTTGAATATGTTTTGTCATTTTTTATTATAGTTATGAAATGTGAGAAAAAAGTGTGTTATCATTTATAAATTATCAAAAATAATTCCTTCATTAGTTTTAACCTAATACTGATTTAGTTGCAGAACTTATTATTGTGTGTTTATAGTGTTATATTAAAGACTTAATTAGACATTTCGTAGACTAGGACGACATTTATGGAAACTACATTTAGCAGTACAACAATGAATAAAGACATAGGTCCAACTCGATGCTCCTCTCCACTGATGTTCGCTAGCCGTTGTCCACATTATGGTTTGTTACACTAAATATGTAAAATTTCACTCAAAACGTAAATTTTTCTGGGTTATGAAACTAAGATTCTATATAAATAAGCAAATTTCGTCAATTTTGTCTTATATTAGATGCTATTTTTATATTAATTGAATAAAAATGCACCAATATGCATATTTATTTCTGTTAACGGGAGGATTTGAATAAATTTTATACTTATAAATAATTATATGAACATTTAGAAATCGCATTGATCATTGAACATTTTATAATTTCACACATTATTCTTTAGTAAACAAATTTATACTCAGATATTGATAATTATAAAGTCATTTATAGTAATAAAAAATTTATTTAAAATATTTTAATAAGAATTAAGTAAATAAGATTTAAAAATTAATAACTAAATAGCTAATTCGTTTTATTCTTTGTTTATTTTGCAACACAATTTTAAAGCTCATCATTTGAACTTTTAAATATGTATTTAATTAGATTAGCACACTGTATCCAAGCGTCATTGCATTTATATAATGAAACTAATGCTAGTTGCATTAAAACGAGCATCAATCATGGACATCAGAATGTTATCCTGTTCACGAGAGACTAGAATGATTCATGTACTGAATTTGTAGAATTATTGATAGGTATGCAGTATGTGTAATATAGTTAAGTAACCAGGCGTTTACTGCAATATTGTCTTAAAAATTAAAATAAGAATTAAAAATTAATAACTATACATTAATCTCTATATTCATAAATTTATATCAAAATACATTTCTAATTTTTATTTTCGCAGATTGAGCTTTATGTTATGGATTTCTTTACTTCGAACAGCGTTAATTGGATAAAGAATAGTAAAAATATGCAAATATGCCCTTAAAATAATCTTCAAACTTGATGCTATTCCAATTGTGTCAGTTTATTCTGAAAGATACGAATTTTTCAGAATTGATTAAAATGTAATACAATGGAAATATGTTTTAGTTAAGAAACCTTATATAAATCTCTAAACGTTTATTGAAAAAAACCAATTATTGGTTATAAATTATTCCCCGTTCATGTATTTTAAAAGGTTATGATGGTTTAAGAGCTAGTCATATTCTAACGGAAGTCTGAAATATATACTTGAACAATATAAACACTCAAAATATCCAAAACACATTTGTAGCTACTAAAATTAATTAACACTGATCAATTTTTATTACTATTTGAAGATATTTTTTTCAAGGTAACTTGTAATTTCTTTCAATCTGTTTTGATGATGGGCAATTAAAAGTATTCTTTCAAAAAAATTATTCGTAACTATAATCAATGAATACACTGCGATAGTGTTCCTAAATCTTTTAATATTTAGTTGACCTCCCCACAAACAAAATATGTGCTTAGTTTTCATTCTTTTGCAATCTTAAAAAACTCAAAAAGATCATTAATATATATTTTTATAACAATAACTTTCTCAATCTCTTTTATTGTAAAATATTCTTTGCTTTATTGAAAACAAAGGATTTCCTCGTAAAAATAAATTGAAAATGTATTAGTTTTTAAAAATGTCCATATTTTTTAAAAAAATTATTTTTTCCTACATCATAGCTATAGTAACAAAATAGAAATTAAAATGTCTATAGAATAACACAAGCTAAAAAAAAAGAATTAAATACCCATATAATAGAAATATATTTCGAATTTTTTAATTGTGTGCAAACTATTTTTATGTTCAAATTGATTTCGGTAGTTATATGGTCCATAAATAGATATAAAATTCATTTATTGATAAGGTATATTCCAATATTCCGAATTGTATCCTAGTGTTCTAAAATTATTATTAATGTTTAAGGTATCCGACTACGTTCGGAACCGTAGTTTTAAAAATACGCATAAATGGATAGTTTTCATGATATTTAGTGTCACCTAGGTTATACAACACATATATAAAATAATTTTAAGGATATTTTGACAAAAAATGATTTAAATACAATATTTCGGCAAAAAATTTACTTAGAATAAATTCTTTCAAATTGTTCTTTTGTTAAAAATGTATCTATTGTAATAATATTTTGCCTGTATATAGCACAGACATCTGTATAGATGCTCAATAATGGATTCTGAAAAATTCACATTATTCTCAGAGTTACCACCGATTGAAATAATTATTGGCGATTTTTTTCTTAAATAGTTTCCCCTCTGTTGTCGTAATACATGTATAAACCCACTTCTAAGCTATATATTGTAAAGATTCTAGTTGGGCCGCTATACAGAGGTCTGAGCTATATACAGGCAAAATATTGTTATAATAGAAGTGTTTTTCGCAAAAAGATAATATTTTGAAAATTGGTCATTCTATGTTCATTTTTTGTCACAATATTTTATTTAAATATTTTTTATTGTAATACTATTCTTAAAACAGTTTTATATATATTTTCTAATCTAAGTGACACTAAATATCATACATGTTATCCATTTATAAACTTTTGCAAAATCATGGTTCTTGACGTAGTCGAATACCTTAAAATTTAAGTAATATTTTGTTAATTCAAAAATAAAAACATTATAAGCAAGATATCTCAGTAAAGAATTTTTTTTTAATAAAATTTATATGAAAGTTGCTCTTATATATAGTTTAAAATTGGAAATAAATGCGTACTTTCCTCTATTTCTCTTTTAAAGTTTATTCTACGTCTGCAATAATTTTTTTTTTATCATCTGTATAGGAAACTTTCAAAGTTTTTGAATGATATTTTGAATTAAGTAACATGCATTTATAAAAGACGTAAGAAACGGATTACTTTTACAGTTTTAAATGTGAAATGAAATATATTGTACAAAACAGTTATTCGACTAGAAAACGAATTAAAGGTTTTAAACAATTCTCATTTTTGGACTTAGCAGTATTATTTTTTATAAAACTCAACGTTTATTTATTTAATTTAAAAATTTGTATTCTAATTTTTTTTAAATCATTGTTAGGAAAAGATAGGTGTTATTAACGCGTCGGTGGAATACTAAAAATAAACGTCCCGCACTGAAATACATCAAAATGACTTCACAAGGTTTAATTTAAAGTTAAATGTATGTGCACACCCACACCCCAACCACCCAAATATATATATATATATATATATATATATATATATATATATATATATATATATATATATATTGTTACGTAGATCCTATTTTCGAGAATGTTGTGCAGTTTACACGCAAATAACTATTTTTTTTAAAACGATAAGAATTTGCTGTCGAAGATCCAATCCTTGAAATACTAGACTTTCTAGTTATTCTCCACTTTTATTTTATTATACTATATATATATATATATATTATATATTGTTACATAGAACCTAGTTTCGAGAATGATGTGCAGATTACACGCAAAGAAATTTTTTTTTTAAAAAAAATGATAAGAATTTACTGTCGAAGATCCAATCCTTGAAATACAGGATTTAACCTCTTCAGGACGGGACGTTTTTCTATGAGTGAGTGAGTGAAGATTAACGTCGCACTGTTCAGCTACACGAGGGCTTTTGGCGACGGACCACGTTATTTTGAACCATGGTCAAGTGACGTGGACGACACCTGAGCTGGCACCCCCCTCTCCTAACTACCAAGCCACACCAACGGGAGGATGTTTCAGCTCTCGACAGATTTAACGTGCATCGCTGCCCTACACGGCTGGTCTTTAGCGGTACTGGGCTCGAACTCGTGACAAAGCCAGTCACGATCCGTTGCCTATACCACTCTGCTACCGCGGCCACCGTTTTTATATGAGATACTCGCTAAAGACGGGGTGAATGCGTAAGGAGGAACATTTAAGGACGGGGCGTTTTCATTGCTAAGCCTAACTTAAGAAAAAAAACATGAATTATAAAATTTCAGTTATAACATTGTATATTTTCATACTCATTCAGATTATTACAGAAGTTGTCAGTTACATTAATACTAGAATGTAATAAATTTTTTACTTTAACTTACTTGAAATTATATAAAAAAAAATATGATTTATACCATGGGAAATAAAATTCGTAAGCACTATTATTTTTTTTTCCAAAATTTTGATTGACAAAACACATTAATACATTTTCAAATTAATAAAAATGAAATTACGACAAAAACTTTTTACAAAAAGAAATAGCAAAATTAAAATGAAGATTGAGTGTGGAAAATCTCGAAGCATGGAGAAATGCTATATCCTACATTGTATGATTTGCAAGCATAAAACGTGTTTGTTGTTTTTTTTTTTATTATTCACACACGGTTTGTGGCTATACACTTCGGCCTTTTTCACCCTTTTTGTTCATATTTAGGTTAGGGAATTGCCTTCAAAACAATCAAAGGATTTTTGTCAAGATTTTTGAAATAAGAAAAATAAGCCAAATATATCCGAAAGAAGCCAAAACTGTAACAGAACTGACGCTGAAACGCTAAAGCACTCCTCACTGTTAAGAAAAAGAAAATAAAAAATCATTGGGAGAGTTATTAGAGATGCAAATAATTTATATAGAGTGGAAATTTTACGAGTGAAGATTGTTTACATTTCTATTTACCCCTCCTCCGCCACAGCTGATGAGCAAAATACCAAATCCAGGACGAATATAAAAACAATGAAGTTCAGGTTATGTTCAGTTTCAATGATAGTTCAGTTCAGACATAGTGGGCCATGTAGTGGTCATTAAAAAACCGTTCCTGCTGAAAAGGCATACATGCATCCCCCGGCCTACCAAAGACTACCGATTTGCACCACCAGGCCATGAGTTGCGTCCATTATGAATGCATATTTTCACTGTCCGTCACAAAGTGGTTTAAAGCAGCAATATTTCCAGAATATATCTCTGAATATGTTCACACCTTCAACAGCACTCAGATTCAATTATCTCTATCTAAAATACACGTAAATAGAATAGTATTTACAAGCAATCGCTTGTTCAATGGCACAGGCAATCACTAATCGCTTCAGCAGTCAAAGCAATACTCACTAATTGCCAGTCAATCGAACTCACCGCCTTTCGGAAAGCATCTTTCTATTTATATTCATCGCGGATAACTCAACGCAAGGAACGGCATGTTTTGAGAATGCTACATTTTTAACGTAAATTGAATATACTTTAGAGTAATATAAGGGCAATACGCATCCATATACAAACTATTGACACTACTTTACACAAAAGTCGTAAATATATATATATATATATATATATATATATATATATATATATATGTGTGTGTGTGTGTGTGTGTGTGTTTATATGTATATTAGTGAATATTTATATTTTATTTAGTATATTTCGTTTTATAAATTAAAAAAAAAATTAAATTAATTTTCAAACCAACTTTTTCTGATTGCGAGTCCAATAAAAAAGAAAAAAAAGGAGAAAGAAAGAAAGAAAACTTTGAGGAAAAAACACTACCGCGCAATAGATCGTAAAGTAAGTGATTTTTTTCACTAAGAAGTGTATGAATAATACAATAAAGCACCAGAATAAGATTCATTTATATATACGTCCATCCACGTTGATGTATTGAATAGTAAATTAATTTATGTTTAATTCAGCAAGAAATAAAACACTTGCTTATTGCTTCAAAACCTAAAAAGGAATTAAATTTAAATAAAAAAGTACGGAGAGAGAGAAATTAATTATAAAGTTTCATGGTTACTTACTGACATCAAGCCTATTTAATAAGGTTGAGTTTTCTATTGAAATTTCTATGTTTTAAATGATGCACGATATCCATCATATTTGAATGTATTGAGGAATTTCATCCAAATATAATGTTTTGATGTTATGGCGTAGGTTTTAAGACGATGAACTTTTTTCCAATATGATTAGCAACAAATATTTTTGCAAGGAAAACTGCTAATTACTTAATTAGTGTTCTGTCTTAGTTTTGTAGTATATTTATGTATTTCCCCTTAACCTCTTCATCAATTTTTATATTACAGTGAAATTTTAGGGTACGCGCTTTAAGTGGATCAATATTTAGAAATTCTTTTCCAAACTTATGTAAAGTTTTATGCTCTAAAACACTAAACTAGTAGTTTATTTATTACTTCTATTCTCGTTCTTTCATGGTATAATCAGATAATACAAATCGTTGTATGTGTACTTTCAAACATTGGATATTCCGGTTTGTAGCAGGACAGTACAAAGTTGGAAATCATTTAATGCGTAATCACTATGTTCAGGATAATAACGATTCATGCTGCGTAACTTATTTTAGGGATAAATAATGTGATTGTAATTTGTAACAATTTGGAATTCATCGTAAAAAATGAGTTCTCTTAAAAATTATAAGGAATTCATTTGTTCAAAGCCTACTGACCTATTTCTAAACTGTAGTTAAAAAGTGTATAACACATTGAAAAGTATTTGGGATGATATATTGTATTGATTATTATTTAACGGTGTCCACCTAAATAAAATCTTATTTAAATGTATTTTTCAAACATAATAAATATTTAACCTGTCCATGGTTCAAAATATTTCAAATTTGTTTCTAAAATATCACCTTACGCTCCGTCATTTAGACTTTTTACAAATACAGTTTTGTAAAAAAATATACATATTTAAATGTAAACAAAACACACAAACTAGTAAAAAAATATACCCGTAATTATTTTCTAACTGCAAGAAACAATATTTTCAAGAATTTGCGCAACGAAAGTTACGAATTATGGGAAAAAAACATTTATTTTAGTTTTTTTAGAGAATTTTTTAAAGTCATAACATGTCTTTTTTATAAGATATTTTTTCTTCCAAATATGTAATAAACTCGGATTGTAGAGTAAGCATTAGTTTTTTTTATTATAATTTGTAATTAGTATAATTTTCTGATTCATATTAAATATGAGAAATATCTTAATAATTGTTTGACATATGCCTTATTTTTTAAGTTCATTCAAATGCTTAGTTAATTTTCTTTCGCGTTTTAAATGCTACATAATAAAATATAATTGTTTAATTTTTTTTTAGGTTTTCATTGTTTGAGTGTAGATAACCCGTGTAGTGTAGAGAATATATTGCTGTAAAATCTTAATTTTTTCAAAGAATGAAGTTAATTCCACTCAAAAATTAATTTTACTAAGCTTAATTACTAACTAAAGAAAATTTTTGCAGAATATAACTTCTCGAGAATGTTGGTCATTTACGTTAGAAAATTGCAAGTCTCAAATTCCTTGAGTTCTTTAAAACAGCTATAGAAGGGATCGTAAAAACAAAGGTTTTTCACATTCTAAGATGTATTTATGTCAGCTAAATGTAGATAGTTTGTTAATTTCATCGACTTAATTAAATTGTTCTCCCTGTCAAATGGAAAATTTGTTATAAAGTAAGTTCTTCGCTTGCAACAATCATAGCAGGAAGAAAATTTACTTTCAAAATTATACAATAATTAACTTAGAAGTGACTAAATTTTCCTGTACATGATTAGCAATCGATAAACTTAACTAATTACTTCATAGTTAAAGAAGGTAAAGTGTAGTAAGTGCGTGATAATTGGCTGGAAAATTAGATGTTTTCCATAATTTGTCATCCGTTTTTTACTCTTCAAAATCGTGCTTTATAATGCAAAAATATTGAAAATCAAATTATTGCTCACTCTCTCCAGCATTGTTCATAATTAATCTTTTAAAAGTACTATACATATATTTTATATTTGGTATGTGATATTGTATACAATTTTGTTATATGTATTATTTTACATTGACTTACACTACTGATATGTGTAAAATCCAATGAAAACAAAATAATAATATCCATAATTGATTACTGAATTATTATAAACATTTTATGTCTAGCTGTATTTCATGTAATGTATAATCCACATTGATTAAATAATATGTATATGTAAGTGTTTACTTCATTAAGGAACATTTTATGTCGAACTAAATTTGATGTGGCATTTAAATCACTTTGATAATATGTTGTGAATTAAATTCAGTCCTTAACAAAATAAAAACCTATCAGTTTAAAGATTAACTACAAATGAAAATATAATAAAAATGAAACGGTTTTCTTTTTCATTGATTTATTTCGGCATTGATAACATACGCATCTCAGTTAATTTTCCTAAAATAAAGGCATTTCCGTTAGCTACAGCAAATTAGAGAATATTAAAATATTCTGAGAGTGAGAGAATTAATTGAAAAATAGTTCTCTTTTTATTTTGGAATCAATAATTACCTTTAAAAAAGTAAATATTCTGGGTTGGTTTTCTTTTTTTTACTTCTTAATTAATGAAACAAAATTATTTCATCATCTAAAATGAAAAAAAAAAGATGCTTTATCTTTTTTATCTTTCTCCTTTGTTTAATTTCCTGTGAATCGTTTTAACTTATAGAATGCAATAATTTCAAATTTATTAATCATTTTGTCGGTTAATTGTATAAGCTAGATAATTTATTTTATTACCATGCATTTTTTTTTTTACCTTTTATAAAATTTTTGAATGCATTTTTTTATTTGATATCATGCGCGTTACATGCAAAACATACTTATTTATGAATATTAACTGAGGTAAGTCTTGATATATGAAATAGGAAGACTTGTTTTTGTAAATATTCAATTGTATATAATTAAACTTGTTTCTATAAATCAGAATACACTTAATGAGATTGAGTGAGACAATTCTATATTGGGTTTTACAGTACGTATCACCTTTCAATCTTAATTTCTTTCACATCGGTAAAATTATATGGAGATCATTTGGCTAAGAAGTATTTTATAATTTTTTTTTGTATTAAGGTGTTCGTAAAGCTTCAAAACATCATTTACAACAAAACTTTCGATTTTTGAAAATTTCAATGTTATTTTAAAATACGAACTTTTTCTTTAAAATGATGTTTCAATTTTGTTTCTATCTTATTTAGAACTTAAGATATAGGGGTTACGGTATTAGAAAAAAATATTTGTTTACATTTTTATTTTTCAAAGTATCGTTTAAATTAGCAATAGTAGAAAATTTAAACACTTTAAAATATAAACTTGATTTTTCAGAATCATTAAAAATATAATTGGCAACAGGTTTTTATTTATATTTTTATCTAGAACATGGCAGGAAAATAGAGTAACTTATTGTTTGTTTATATTTGCTTAAGATTTTGTAGCTCTTTATAAGTTTATTTTTAATAAATTTTTATTTTTGAAAATTTTAATTTGCCAACGCCAGTTCTTCATTGTTAAAATGCCTGCTGTCTTTGATGAAGAAATATAAGAATATGAACGAAAACCAGTTATTGGTGTCATAATAATTGAATTAGAAGTCTTTTTAAGTTTGTTTTTACAACTTTATTGCCTAAGATGTTTCTAAGGAGGTTTACTGTTTTCTAAGGATTCCAGACATGGTTCGTGCTCAAATTTTGTTATAAAGTGTAAACTTTGTGACGTTTACCCAGGGTTTTCTAGTTAAAAAAAACTTTGAACCGTCCTAAAGTAAATGCAAGGTTTGTTTGTGGTATGAGACAATTTGGGAAAATGTTCTGCTTGGTTTAAATTATGTGGTACGTTAAATGTACTTATAGTTAATATGTTTTTAGTAACTAAGGTGTATACCATGCTCGTGATAAATTCTGAATGACTTTTCAATGTTCCTTTACTCAAACCTTGATAAAAATTATAATAAATTGAATATCATAAGAAAAATAGTACTAGCCCTAAAAAATGGTATAATGATCAAAATCAACTTTATAAAAAAGCAATATTTTTTTTCCATATTTGAGTAATGTGCGTTATTCTAATAATACATTAAATTACTAACTACACTTTGTTTTACACCCTAATTTTTTATGTTCTAAAAGTGTCATATTAAATGTTTTTTGCGTAGTTTTAAGTTATATTTCATCAGTAAAAAAATATTTCAATAACAAATATTACAGTTTTTCAAAAAAAAAATCGAAGGTGTACAAATATTTTAAAATAGTAGAATTATAGTTTTCTTCTCTGTATTGTAGGTTTACCCTAATAGAGAGGAACCAATATTATAATTGTTCATAAACAAAACTTTTGTATTAAGGTACAATTTTATAAGTATACAAACTGTTAACATTTTCAATTTTCCATGTATGTTTTTAACATATAAATTATATTGATTTAAAAGATTAATTTTTATGTGACAGAAAATCTTTTAAGAATCTGGAGGACTATAAATTATGAATATTAAATCATAAAATCATAATTAGATACACTACAATAAATTAATCTCGTATTATGTATTAAACTATTCAAATTCTCCCCAACAGTCTTCGTAGTTAAGTTATAACTAGCTGAGTATAAAAAAAGCTACAAACGATGATGACTATTCTTGTCCATGCTTTTTACAGCAATAAATGAAACGTGATAAGCACAAATAGTTTTCAGCCACGAAGAAAATAACGCATGGTAATTTGGAGATGCAGTTTTAGCACCAAAACATAGCTAATTGCCATAGATGGATTAACTTAAGAAGAGACCATTAAGTGTCCTTACGGAAACGCGTTTCGATTGAAAAGGTTCCGATGGTAAGCCCTGGAGGAGAAATATTAGCTTTGTCCACTGTGTCTCACTCTCGGTTTCTTCAAGCGGATGTCAGGGTCAGGATAAAGGAACTTCTCTGAAAACAGAACGAATCTTTGAATTTCACCTGGGAAGGTCAAGATTCTAGGACTGGTTGTGGAACTATATATCATTTTGCATTACGTTGGGTTCCTTAACATATATGTGAGAAAACTCTGAACAGCGCAGTTTAAATCAGCATCGACATCGATCATGTGTATTCTATTTTAGGTATAATGTTTCCTTATAAAGGATATAGCCATCATCTGCCATCATACTCAAACTCAAACCGTATCAAATTGTCTTGAGGGACACCAATCAATTTTTGTATATATATATATATATATATATATAAACACAACCTTACTAATATTATAAAAGGAAAAAAAAATGTTTGGATGTTTGGTAAATTTTCACGGAAAAACGAATCAATGTATTTTATAAAAACTGTACAATAATATAGCTTATTCGTCAAAATAACACATATGCTATAATTTATCAATATATTGTGTAATGTTTCCAAAATATAACGATGATTGTCAAGAAAGTAGGACAAAGCCTATCATCTGTGAAAAAAATACCGTGAAAACATATATTTATCTTTATTGTGCGAAGCAAAGCTTTCCCTTTTGTTTTGTCTACACGATGCCTCAGTGCACGTTCGCTTTTAATTTATTCCGTTTATCAGTGTGATAACTATTTTTCATTTCATGATAAAAATAGATTTTGAAGGGAAGGTGGTGGCAAAATTTTAACATAAAATAAATACAACAGAAAGTAATATTAACGAATTACACCTCAAGATATAAATTATGTGCACTATTTAAAGCCTTCATTACACAAAATTTGTAACAATGTGTTACTTTTGCTGAGCAGAGAACAGTTTAGGAAAGTGCTTTCAAAAAGAGACTGGCAAGAGAGTTACTGGGAGTCATAAATAAATTTAAAAGAAACCCTTTTTCAGCTATTAGATCTACAGACTTAAGAGCAGTCAGTCGGGTGGAAACCTTTCAGAAATCGATTTTGAGTTTTTGATCTTCGTAAAAACTTCAAATCTAGACCTTTACAATGATATACCATACAAGCCATTATGTGACTTAGAAGTATTTTAAAATCATTTTTAAAAATTAATCAGCTGATTTACCACGCCCATTTTGACAGATAGAAATGTAAACATTGTCTTTTTAAAACTTGGGAACAGTTGCAAAGCCTCGATTAATTTTCATTTTTAACCCTCTAAGTGGATACCTTCCTCCTGAAAAGTTATCCTGAAAGCGTTTAACTCTTATTTTGCGATTCCCTTCAAAAATGCAACATACTTCTTTCATTTCCCCGTTTAGAACTTGGGAGGTCGAACGGGAACAATTTTATGACCTAGTTTGGTTCCTTTGACAAGTAAGAACCAAAAGATCAATCGTTTACAGCTAGCTGTTAAGTTACCTTGGGCAATCTTCTTTGAAAGCTGTAGTGGAATTCGATGTTTCTTTCTCCTATATGTTCAGTCACAGTAAAATTAAAACAAAATGCAGGGTAAAAAAAAAAAAAAAAGGAAAAAAATGAAATAAATAGTATGTTAGAAGTTGAAAAATAAATATATTTTATTCAAACAAAATTTATTTTTCTGTCATATATTTTTAAAAATTAATATATATATATATATATATATATATATATATATATATATATATATATATATATATATATATATATATATTTGGTATTGCGATTTGAACCAAAAAAGCATCCTCTATTTATTTTTGAATATGAGAGTAAGAAAACGCGCTCACTTTCCTGTTTTTTAAAAAAGTAATGAGGTAAAAAGAGCAAAGGCCCTATCTCATTTTTTAAACAATAACACAATAACTGGTACATACGGTGATATACATACGATGATTATATTTATGAAATAAAACCGATCTTTCTCTATTCAGTTATATTTTTAATTTAAAATAGCATAAAAAAGGATTTCAATACTTTTAATTTATTTTAATTAAAATCATATAAAAGATATTCTTATGTTAACTGAATATTTTTCGGAAAAAATTTAAATTTTCCTTCCTAGTGTTTTCTTTTTCGAACTTCTTGTATTAAATAAAAATTCCTTTTCTACATCGGCATTTGTGATGGACATAACACACATTCATTCAATAATTTTTGATTTTAATGGGGAATATACTTCTTCAAATGCGCATGACAGTTCTTCTAACCATTTTCTACTCAAGTTAAATTTCTTATCTTTCTGTTTCTTTTATTACAAGGAAAAATGTCACACATCGATAACTACATTTTCACACAATTCAGTCATTACAAATTCTATTGTGAGAAAACTTGTCCCTTAATAATTTTGTCTTTCGAAACAGTACACTTAAAACAATTTTGTTCAGTGAAGTTAACCGACAGTTCCACAATGAATTCTTACCAAATTTTAAAAACAAATTTAACACTTGAAAATGTATCCTGTAAAAATTTTTCAGTATACACAAATATTTCCTGCTGTAGGGAATATATAGTATGAGATGTGGTGTGCGGTTGTGAAAGAATGTTTTCGTACGTGTAGACTATTTTGAAAATTTAAATATTACTGAAGCTGATAATGTAACTGCAAATGAGCGTTATTTTAATGTGTGCTGGTATCAAAGTAAAACACTTTACAATATTAAACAGCCTATTGGTTTATACTCAATATCAAACTATTCGCAAAATGGCTTACAAGTTCTATTCAAATTGTAAAGAAACTGAAATATAAATATATCTTAATGCAGACAAAAATATTCATAATACATAAATATCCTATTCCTCCACTTATTTCAGTACATTTAAAAAACTGTAGCTGAATGCAATTTTTTATATTTATAAACGAGGCATAAAAGCTCACACAGTCGTAAAAATGTATTTATCATTTTTAAATATACTACTATAAAACGTATATGAATTGTAAGATCAGTCGTGAAATCCTAAAAGCTTTTAGAAGAGCTAAAAACATGTAATTTTAGATTGATAAAATGTTTAATATAATACACAAATATACATGTTATTAAGCAAATACATTTGAAAAATCAAACTTCCTTCTGAAATAAACGTAATTGAAAGAAAAATGTTTAATTGCAAATGAGTGAAAATAAATGTTTATCTAAGGGGTATCCCAAAGTGAGGTAATCTTTAAACTTAAGACTCAAACTTAGTGGCACAACAATCCATGAGGGCCAGGAACTACTGTGCCCATCATAATACACGTGACCATTGGACGCTGCGGTTTATGAACAAATGTCCCGATTTAGTTGTCTGCCTGAAGAGAGACCTTTAGTCTTTAAGACCCGAAGCAAGCTTGTTACTCATTTATCGACCTAATGTAGCGGGGATGAAACGCAGAGTCGACCTTGCGTAGCCCGTTAATAGAACCCCAGACCTGTGGTGTGGAAGCACTATGCACTACCTCTCGATCCTATTCGGTGAAAAATAAAATTTACTGTTAGAGAATCTTATATAAATCCCTAATGAATGAGGAAGTCCAAACTTTTTTTTCATGTTAACTGTTTAGACGGAAATGGTTAATTATGAACATTTCACAAGTTGCATTAATTAAAATTAACCGTTATAATTTACATAAATTTGTAAGGGTGCAAAAGGTGTATTTCGGCTGCACGAATTAATTTTAAAAGGAATACGGTTACGAAAAAGTAGTAGAAATTCTATCTAAAGTAGGGTTGGTTACCTTACATATTGTCAAACACAACAATGTATTGAAAGCCAATTCCACAATTCGTTGTTATAAAATGTAGGGAAAATTACAAGATTTATTTATGCATTTGTAATTTATATATATATAATTTTTCCTGGGAACTTTGAAAGCTAGAACGGCATCCATCAAAACCGCGGTTCTCTCTCTGTTTTTACAGTTCGCCCCTGGCTAAACCGGCTCTGCCTTAGTAAGTTGAAAATGCCGTATTTTGTTTGTCAAGATCATTTTATAGCAGACTGAATTTTTCATGTATTTTAGATAGTCTTGTTATATTTTCTACATCAATATCTTAATGTCTGAATTTAAAATTACATAAAATTCTTGACATTCGCATCAATGACCATTATAATTTTTATTAGTATATGAATGTGTCATCACATGATTACATGACTAATATTAACATATTATTTTAACCATTTAATTAATATTAAGTATAACACATAACGCACACAAATTTTCTGAACTTTAAAATAAATATTTCGAAAACTACTTCAGATATACTCAAAATTTTTTCATTCCTACGCATTAGCTTCTTAGTTTTCCATGTAAGAAGTTATTGTAATTGTATATTCATCAATTTTTTAGTATATTTTTGCTCTTAGCAAGCGGTTTTCAACTGAATTGTATGAAATCTTCGAAATATATTAAAAGATACCAAAGGAGCTATATAATAAAATTTGAAATTTTTATTATACTCAAACAATTGCTAAAACTTATGGTAAATAATTTTTAACTGCGCGATGCATTTTTTTTTCGAAATTTCAAATGGAATTTCTAACATAAAATTTCTAGCTTTATAAGGTCGAGATTTCAAAAAAAAATATCCAGATTTTATATACTTATTCAGTTAGCCTTTAAAAAGATAAATTTTGAGGTATTATGTATAAATAGATATTTTTGAACAATAATTCGAATGTTTTTGAATAGCTCGAATTTAAAATTGATTTTTATGTTTATTTATATGCATAAATGTCTACTGTAAATGTTTCCGTATATTTTTGATCCATTTATTCAAACATTCAAGTTATAAAAAAAATGTGTGAAAATCTTCATTCATGTTGTCTTTGATGTAAACTGAAGTTCAAGCACTTAAAATTAAAATATAATTCGGCGTATTTTAACAATATATAACTAGGCACTGTACTTAAACTTCCCTGAACACTTGGGCCTTGAAATTTTAAAAAAAAAAAAAAAACTAATAAATCTTAATTAGTTTTTTTTCGTTATTATTTTTATTAAAGTGTAAGAAAATGTTTCAAATGATTTGATGAAGTTTAAATTTATTCATTTTTAGTGGTTGGAAAATTGAAAAGGTTTTAAATTTTAAAGAGTTTGGTGTTTTATTAATTTTTTCGGTGTCTTATAATAAAATAATCATGTTTCAAAAACTGAAAGCTTTGATTAAAATAAGAAAATGAAGCGAAAGAATATACTTAAAAAAAAGATAATTTGTCTAACTATATAAAATATTAGATTGCAATGACATGCCCCAACTTGTTACAGTTTCAAATTAATATGAAACCAAAAGGGAATTGTAACATATTTTACTTATGCGTTGGGACTTTACAAAACTTTAAAAAAACGAGGTAAAACAAATGAACACTTCCTGGGGTCTAAAAAAATTTCCCCTCGATTTTTTTACGATTGCCCCAGGGTTAAAACACGGGGTTTTCTGCGAGCCATAAAACTTCCTATCAGTGTCCTGCTATGTTGCTTCCACTGTCCCCAATTATCTTTCAAGATGTTAAACCTTTAAAAGGGGGAAAGTATTTCAGAAAAGTGCGGCTAATCCACTTTTGAAAACGTTACTTGAAGGCAGAAAAATCCATGCAGTGCATTTTCGAAGCATCTTTACACTGACGGAATTTTCCGTGCTATCCGGTTAGAGGGTTAATACCCAAATTAACTTTAGATAAGTGTTTAACTACAACTGTTAGATTTGCTAAAAACCTTTGGAGGCACTTTCAGATTTTCATGTGGGTTTTAGTAATTATTATACTTAAAATACAGTCATTTATTACTGAAATTTATGTCTTTTCTTTAGTTGAAATTTAAATTTTATACTTATTCTTAATTATTAAAAAAAATTAATTATTAAATGTTAAAAGAAACAAAATTAAGATTTAGGATTGTGACCAGGGGATAAATATACTCGTAATAAATCTTAATTTAATAACTACATAAGACATAATGAAGATAATCTGTCATGGAAAATAAAAGTATTATACTGAAGTGACATTCTTGAAATATTTTTAAGCATATATCATAAAAAATGACAATTTTCAATAAATTCATAATAATCAGATTTGCTCACTCAACTGAAAGAGTTTGTTTTTGAAAAAAAAAACTAATTAATATATATAAAAAATGTTCCTTCGGTATAAATATAAGTGTATAATTATACGTGTAGTCAAAATCTTAAGTGTTTATGTTTAATAGTTTCTGAGATAAAGGTATCAGATGATACATTAAATGTGATGTTTGTTGTCTTTGCGAGAAGCTTGTTATATACTTAAAAATACATAAATGTAATGTTTAAAAACATAAAAACTGTTTTATTTTGTATGTTTTAGATATCATTTCTCCAGTTTAGAGTAACTTTTGAAGTTTGAAACTTCGAAACTGTCTGCAACAACAAAACCTAATGATAATTTTACGAAAACCTAAGAAAAACTTACGAAACGTTTAATCAAGTATTTTTAAATATCCTCTTAAATTCGCACCATTATGACCAGAACCATATTGATACATTTTAAAATTATATTTCTGATGCTTTCTGCTCAAATTTTATATCCATAATGCATGAAAGTTACAGATTCTTTAAAAAATAATAGAGAATGTGAGAACATTTTGATGTTTTCTAGTAAAAAAAACTGACAAATGCTGTTCTGGGCAAATTAGAACTGTTTTTGTTTACTATTTTATGCAAAATAAATTACAAAGATGCTAATGTTTAATAAAATGGGACAAATACATTTTGTAATGCATTATTTTTGTGATAAAGTGGCACTTTATATTAAAAATTCAATTTTCTCAAAAATGATGTTTTTAAAACTGTATATTCATCTTTTTCTCAGAATATAATGTATTGAAGTAATGCATTTTTCCCCTCATGTTACTTATATGTAACTATATATATTCATATGAGTTTTTAGCGTTTTCACAAAATATTTGACTGGAGTCCATATATCGTGAAAAAAAAATGCCAATTTTTTAAAAACTTCATAGTGATATTTTTACGTTACATGTTTTTTGAGAAACCTAAACAATATATATTAAATATTTAACTTAAATGCAAATACTAATGTTAATTTATTGTTCAGACAAGTTTTTAAGCCTAAATATTTCCAATGTTTTTCAATAATAAGTAACTAACACAAGTCAGATGTGTAATGCTTTTTGTCGTTGCGAGAAGTTTGTTACATGCATAAGAATATACCACTTTCATATTTAAAAACATAAGAAACAGTTTTATTTTTGACTTTTTTAGAAATCCTTTGTACAGTTTAGAGAAAATTTTGAATTTTGAAACTTTTAGAAATTGTGTTTGCATGGAAACATACAATTCCATAGTTAAATCTTTCTAACGTCGTAAAATCACGTATTCCCAAATCATGACTTTTACATATTGATACATGTTTACATTATATTTATGATGTTATAAGGTCAAATTTAATATTTATAATACATTGAAGATAAAAAATCTTCACTAATTGTTACATAATTTGTGAAAATTGATGCAAAATGCTAAAAAAAAATCTTCGTTGAACAAATACTAAATATTACTATATATGTATTTTCTGAACATTTTAAGGCTTTTTGTTTCATATTTTATGTTTAAAACATTATGAAGACACTAATGTTTAATAAAATAGGGCAAATACATGTTGTATTTCATTATTTTTGTAATTAAGTGCATTTTTGCACTTAAAACGCAATTATCTCAAAATGATTGTTTCAAAGTTCGTGTACCTTTTTCATAGAAAATACTGAATGAAACTACTTGCAATTTTTACTACACATAAATAATATATAACTATATATAATGGAACTACTGTCTTGGAAATTTTACAAAAAATACTTTTGCTCAGAAGCAGTTATCGTAAAAAAATGGCACATTTTACAAATTTCAACGTGAAAGTTCCTAAAATGGCTCTATTTTACATCGTCGGTATAGGGCCTATCGACTAGTCTTAAAATTTAACAAATATGTTTTTTTTGTTAAATATAAAATTCACGTAAATTTAACTCTTTAAAAACTTCGTTATCCATCAATTTGTATTACTTAATTTTTCAATTCACACGTGCGAAGAACAGGTATACCAGCTATACAATATAAATAAAATCTATTCACGCGAGATTTTCTTTTTTACTACTTCAGCAAACGGTGTGGCATAAATAAATAAATATGTTTTTAATCAATTTTATTGTCAATCTTAAGAAGGAAATTATTCTTATAATAATGAATATGTCAGTTTTGTATAATATACTTTTTTTGTCCCATACGTGTTTAAATGATTTAAAAAACACAGTGGAATGAAAAACTATGAATCTAAAATAAAATTTCAAAATGTTTTCATCAGACAGTTTTCTTTTTCTTGATGAATGATATTTTCAGTACATGTAAATATATATCGAGGCTTTCGCCCATATTTTATTTTCATAATTTATGTATATTCATATACATATATGTATATATATATATATATATATCTTCTGGTCAAACTGAATGAAAAATAAATAACTGGAAATGATAATGTTTAGTTAGCAAGAGAACATTCACTGCCTTTCAACATCATGTCCTCAAACAATTGCCAGATCTTTCAGGATGATAATGTGTCTTTGGTTGAAAATCGTCTGCGATTCGCTGCAGGAATGTTCTACATAACTCCAATGAACCAATTGCTTACATATATCCCCAAACACTCTCTCTCTTGTTATATATATATATATATATATATATATATATATATATATATATATATATATATATATATATATACAGCGTTTATATATATTATAACGTTTATTATTCGGAGAGTCAAATATCCAAACCATTTCTTCAGAGACCTTGCAGCAAAGAAAAACGAGGATGTACAATGGTACAGCAAAAAATTAGTGATTATTTCCCACAATGGAGGAAAATTTGCGACATTTTGCTCTTTCTTTAAGCACGTTTCCCGCAGGTGATGATTTTCCATATTTGTATAGTGTCCGGTTTCATATACTGCATGGATCGTATTCGGTTTTCGGTTATCCGAACAATCGCGTATCCGAATGGAGTCCGGTTCCAATTGATTCGGATAAACGACGTTCCACTGTATATATATATATATATATATATATATATATATATATATGCAATAGCATGTGTTAGAGTGTTAAAGATATGAATGTTGCAGCATATTAAACATACATTGTTTACTTAGGACAGCTCTTATATATAAAATAAATTTTATGAAAGTGAGGTATATCACAAATGTTTTACCTAGCTGCTCTTCCTTCTTACTACTTAGAACACTGAACGGTAAAATATTGAAAATAAGTAATGGCATTTCTATATAAATTCATATAAAAGGATTAGGTAACAAGGCAATTCAACAGACAATACAATTGCATTCAAAAATGCAAAGCCCACGCTGACTCTGTCTACAATGAACAAGTTATTGCTTCTTTCTGGACACAAATACAAATGATAAGCATAACATTGGCTGAACTGTAGCATTTAGCAAAAAGTATAAATTTGATAGTACTAATTGTTTTTATATAGTACTTGTACAAATACGTATACTAGATATACTTGATATACTCTAGAACACAGGCTCTCAAAGTGGGTGATAACGCCCCCTTTTGGGTGTTTGATGCTTTCATGGGGGGACACTAAAATACCTAAAGTAAGTTGTGGGGCTTCAAGATGGTATGGTGGATGCGCAGATTAAACAAATTTAGTCTAAAAAAGAATAAATAAAATAAAATACGCTGATTATGTACTAACTAAAGTAAACTTTAATCCTGACTAACTTATGTTGATTGTATTTATTTAAAATTGTATATTCGCATCAATAACTATTTCAAAAAATTTTATATAAAAAAGTTATGCTTTAAATATATATATATATATATTCTGTTAGTAATAGAATATTTTTTTAAATATGTAATTCTTGTTTTCACAATGTGTTTTGCACGCTCTTATTTATTTGATGTGTGAGGGGGTGGTATCGAAATATTCACTAGAAAAGTGGATTCCAGTTCAAAAATGTTTAGAAACCTATGCTCTAAAAATATTGTTGCAATTATCTGTAAAATAGTCCTTGGATAAATTAAAATAAAAGGAAAACAAATAATTGTAACTATAACTTGGACATGTAGATAATGATATGTATACCTAACAAAGAAATAGGATAAGCTATTAATCTTCTAACGAAATATGTGTGTGTATGTGTGCATGTGTGTGTATGTATGTATGTGTGTATATGTGTATGTGTGCGTATGTGTGCGTGCGTGCGTGTGCGTGTGTGTAGTTATAAAAAATCAGAATAAATGTGAGATATCATCCCCCTAAAAAGTGGTGTATCATCGAAAGCTAAAGTTTATTATGAAATAATGTGTTGTAGGTAAAAAATATATAAATAAATGTTATTTTAAATTATTTTCTTTCTTTATGGTTGTTCAAAATAAAAAGTTTTTTTTCACAATAAATGTTGTGATGGATTTCTTAATAAATATTAAAATTAAAAAAAATATTGACTTCAAATGTACAAATATGTAATATTATTATGTGAAGCAAACAATGGATAAATCGTTACAAAATTCTAAACGAGAAAGTGAGTTAAGACGTTTTAACCCTCTAACCGGATAGCACGGAAATTTCCGTCAGAGTAAATAGGCTTCGAAAATGGACTGCGCGGAATTTTCTGTCTTCAAGTAACGTTTTCAAAAGCGGATTAGCCGCACTTTTCTGAAATCCTATCCCCCTTTTAAGGTTTAACACCTTGAAAGATAATGAGGGACGGAGAAAGCAACACAGCAGCAGTTTTATGGCTCGCAGGGAACCCCGTGTTTTGACCTTGGGGCAATCGTAAAAATCGGGGAGAAATTTCTTCAGAACCCAAGAAGTGTTTGTTTGCTAGCTTGTATTTTAAAAGTTTCCAAAAGTCCCAACGCATAAGTAAAATATGTTACAATTCCCTTTTGGTTTCATATTAATTTGAAACTGTAACAAGTTGGGCGTGTCAGGGCAATCTGCTATTTTATATAGTTAGACAAATTTTCTTTTTTAAGTATATTCTTTCGCTTCATTTTTCTTATTTTAATCAAAGCTTTCAGTTTTTGAAACATGATTATTTTATTATAAGATACCGAAAAAATTAATAAAACACCAAATTCTTTAAAATTTGGAACCTTTTTCAATTGTCCAACCACTAAAAATGAATGAATTTAAACTTCATCAAATCATTTGAAACATTTTCTTACACTTTGATAAAAATAATAACGAAAAAAAAAAAACTAATTAAGATTTATTAGTTTTTTTTTTTTTTTAGATTTCAAAGCCTAACAGTTCAGGGAAGTTTAAGTACAGTGCCTGGTTATATATTGTTAAAATACACCGAATTATATTTGAATTTTTAAGTGCTTGAACTTCAGTTTACATCAAAGACAACATGAATGAAGATTTTTACACATTTTATTTATAACTTGAATGTTTGAATAAATGGTAATCAAAAATATACGGAAACATTTACAGTAGACATTTATGCATATAAATAATAATAAAAATCAATTTTAAATTCGAGCTATTCAAAAACATTCGAATTATATATTGTTCAAAAATATCTATTTATACAAAATACCTCAACATTTATCTTTTTCAAAGACTAACTGAATAAGTAATTAAAATCTGGATATTTTTGAAATCTCGACCTTATAAAGCTAAAAATTTTATGTTTGAAATTCCATTTGAAATTTCGAAAAAAAAAAAAAAAAGGCATCGTTTAGTTAAAAATTATTTACCATAAGTTTTAGTAATTGTTTGAGTATAATAAAAATTTCAAATTTTATTATATAGCTTCTTTGTTATCTTTTAATATATTTCGAAGATTTCATACAATTCAGTTTAAAACCGCATGCTAAGAACAAAAAATATACTAAAAAAATTGACGAATACACAATTACAATAAATTCTTACATAGAAGGAAAACTGAGAAGCTAATGCGTAGGAATGAAAAATTTTGAGTATATCTGAAGTAGTTTTCGAAATATTTATTTTAAAGTTCAGAAAATTTGTGTACGTTATGTTATACTTAATATTAATTAAATGGTTAAAATAATGTGTTAATATTAGTCATGTAATCGTTTGATTACACATTCATATACTAATAAAAATTATCATTAACATTGATGCGAATGTCAAGAATTTTAATAAATTTTAAATTCAGACATTAAGATATTGATGTAGAAAATATAAAACGACCATCTAAAATACATGAAAAATGCAGTCTGCTATAAAATGATCTTGACAAACAAAATCCGGCATTTTCATTTACTATAGCAGACCCGGCTTAGTCAGGGGCGATCTGGAAAAACAGAGAGAGAACCACGGTATTGATGGATGCCGCTCTAGCTTTTAAAGCTCCCGGAAAAAATTATATATATATATATATATATATATATATATGCAAAAATAAATAAATTACAAATGCAAAAATCTAAGGTATCTAAGGTAACCAACCCTACTTCAGATAGATTTGTACTACTTTTTCGTAACCGTATTCCTTTTAAAATTAATTCGTGCATCCGAAATACACCTTTTGTACCCTTAAAAAATTATGTAAACTATAACGGTTAATTTTAATTTATGCAACTTGTGAAATGTTCATAATTAACCATTTCCGTCAAAACAGTTTACATGAAAAAAAGTTTGGGCTCCCTCATTCATTAGGGATTTATATAACATTCTAACTTTAAATTTTATTTTTCACCGAATAGGATTCAGTGGTAGTGTATAGTGGTTCCACACCACAGGTCTGGGGTTCTATTAACGGGCTGCGCAAGGTCGACTCTGCCTTTCATCCCCGCTACATTGGGTCGATAAATGAGTACAAAGCTTGCTTCGGGTCTTAAACACTGAAGGTCTCTCTTCAGACAGACCACCAAATCGGGACATCTGTTCATGCACGTCAGCGTCCAATGGTCACGTGTATTATGATGGTCCCAGTAGTTCCTGGCCCTCATGAATTGTTGTGTATCTGAGTTTGAGTCTTAGGTTTGAGGATTACATCACTTTGGGGATACCCCTTAGATATAAACATATATTTCCACTAATTTGCAATTAAACATTTTTCTTTCATTTACGTTATTTCAGAAGGAAGTTTGATTTTTCAAATGTATTTGCTTAATAACATGTATATTTGTGTATTATATTCAACATTTTATCAATCCAAAATTACATGTTTTTCGCTCCTCTAAAAGCTTTTAGGATTTTACGACTAATCTTATAATCCATATACGTTTTATAGTAGTGTATTTTAAAATAATAAAGACATTTTTACGACTGTGTGAGCTTTTATGCCTCTTTTATAAATATAAAAAAATGCATTCAGCTACAGTTTTTAAAATGTACTGAAATAAGTGGAGGAATAGGATATTTACTTATTATGAATATTTTTGACTCTAGTAAGATATATTTATATTTCAGTTTCTTTACAATTTGAATATAAGTTGTAAGCCATTTTGCGAATAGTTTGATGTTGAGTATAAACCCATAGGCTGTTTAATTTTGTAAAGTGTTTTACTTTGATACCAGCACACAATAAAATAAGGCTCATTTGCAGTTATATGATCAGCCTCAGTGATATTTAAATTTTCAAAAATAGTCTACACGTACGAAAACATTCTTTCACAACCGCACCCACATCTCTCTCATACTATATCTTCCCTACAGCAGAAAATATTTGTGTATAATGAAAAATTTAATACAGGGTAAATTTTCAAGTGTAAAATTTGTTTTTAAAATTTGGTATGAATACATTGTGGAACTGTCGGTTAACTTCACTGAACAAAATTTGTTTTAAGTGTACTGTTTTGAAAGACAAAATTAATTAGGGAGAACTTTTCTCACAATAGAATTTGTAATGACTGAATTGTGTGAAAATGTAGTTATCAATGTGTGACATTTTTCCTTGTAATAAAAGAAACAGAAAGATAAGAAATTTAACTTGAGTAGAAAATGGTTAGAAAAACTGTCATGCGCATTTGAAGAAGTATATCCGCAATTAAAATTAAAAATTATTGACTGAATATGTGTTATGTCCATCACAAATGCCGATGTAGAAAATCAATTTTTATTTAATACAAGAAGTTCGAAAAAGAGAACACTAGGAATGAAAATTGAAATTTTTTCCAAAAAATATTCAGTTAACATAAAAATATCTTTTATATGATTTTAATTAAAATAAATTAAAAGTATTGAAATCCTTTTTTATGCTATTTTAAATTAAAAATATAACTGGATAGAGAAAGATCGGTTTTATTTCATAAACACAATCATCGTATGCAATATTTATTGTGTTATTGTTTAAAAATGAGATAGGGCCTTTGCTCTTTTTACTTCATTACTTTTTTAAAAATCAGGAAAGTGAGCGCGTTTTCTTACTCTGATATTCTAAAATGAATACAGGATGCTTTTTCTGGTTCAAATCGCAATACCAAAAATATATATATTTTTTTAATTTTTAAAAAATGACAGAAAAATAAATTTTCTTTGAAGAAAATATAATTATTTTTCAACTTCTAACATACTATTTATTTCATTTTTTTTTCCTCTTTTTTTTAACATTTAATCTTTTAATTTTACTGTGACTGAACATATAGGAGAAGGAAACACCGAATTCCACTACGCTTTCAAAGAAGGCAAAGACGCCCAAGGCAACTTAACAGCTAGCTGTAAACGATTGATCTCTTGGTTTTTACTTTACAAAGAAACCGAACTGGGTCGTAAAATTGTCCCCGTTCGACCTCTCAAGTTCTAAAGGGGGAAAGGAAAGAAGTATGTTGCATTTTTGAAGGGAATCGCAAAATAAGAGTTTAACGCTTTCGGAATATCTTTTTCAGGATGAAGGTATCCAGTTAGAGGGTTAAACAACAGGTACAAAATATTTAAAAACATTGTATGGGTAATTTTTATTCGTATATGATATTGCACCTAAAATAAGGATTTCCTTAAAATCAATCGTAATAAAAATTATTTATTGTAATAATACTTGAAATCTTAATTTAGAAAAAAGAATTGAAACTGATTGTTCATTTACTTTCTCTTAAATTTATTTCGACACAAAATATATTTAAGACAAGTATTTCTTAAGTACTGAAGTATACATGCTTAATAAAGCAGTTTTAATCAACTTTGAGATGTTTTAAATCTACGGGGATAGTTTTAAGATTAGAAATGTTTTGAAGCACTGATTGGTTAAAAAGCCTGTCTGTTTTAGTTAACGATTTTAAATGAAGGCAACAAAGATTTTTCTAACTGTTTATGTATAAATTACTTTGGAGTAGCATTTTTAGTACGGAGTATTTTCGTTTTGATATTCAGTTAATAGATTTATTTCATGTATCGGAAAATGTTTAATATCTAAGAAATGCCTTAGCATTTTCTTTCCTTTATCATCAACGTTACACACCCTCTCGTTTACTCGTTTAAGGTATCCAACTACGTTCGGAACCGTGGTTTTGCAAAATATTAATGCTATTTAGTGTCATTTAGATTAGAAAATGTATATAAAATTGTTTCAATAATATATTACAAAAAATTATTTCAGTACAATATTTTGACAAAAAATGAACACACAATGACCCATTTTCAGAATGTTCTCCTTTTGTGAAAAATGCTTTTATTATTATAATATTTTGCCTTTACATAGCTCAGATCTCTCAACAGAGGCTCAACTAGATTTTTTGACATATATAAATTAGAAGTGCGTTTTTTTATCCATATTTTACGACAGCGAAGGGGATTAATTTTAAGGAAAAAACGCCGATGATTATTTCAAATGGCTGCAACTCTGAAAACAATGTAATTTTTTAAAACTCATTTTTGAGCTTCTCTGTACAGAGGTCTGAGCTATACACAGATAAAATGTTGTTATAATAGAAGCATTTTTTTGCAAAAGGAGATCATTCTAAATAAAGGCTATTCTAAGTTGTTGTTTTTTTTGAAATATTGTATTTAAATAATTTATTTTGTCAAAATGTCCTTAAACCAGTTTTATACATGTATTCTAATCTAAGTGATACTAAAAAATCATGAAAATGATCAATGTATGCTCTTTTTTAAAATCACGGTTCCGAACGTAATCGGATTCATTAAGGCAAAAAATATGGAAGACTATAAATTGCAAAGACAAATTAATTAAAAATTTGGTTGAAATAGAATTTTTTTTCTGCTTTTTTTACGATATATTCATTTTTTTTAAAATTTGTAATAGCAAAATGTTTAAAACATGTTTTTTAGAATAATATGATAATTTAAAGTTTACGAAATGTATGAAAGTAATAATCAATAGTTTCAAACTCCATATCTTCAAAAATCATTGAAAAAAATTATCATCTCATATTTATTTTAAAGCAAATAAATGGAAAATAATATTACAACATTTATGAACAGAAATTAAAACTCGAAAAATCAATTTTAGCCATTTATCCCATTATTCCTCATTCTTATGTTGTCATTCGTATTAAAAATTAAATTCAATGGAATAAGAGCAAATTTACATTGGAAAGTATCGAGAAAATTATAATCGAGACACATTAAATATTTTTTTAATATTCTGATCAATTCTTCTCATTAACAGCATCTAGACTTATAAATCTCTCCATGGTATTCATAGACATTTGAAGAAGACTGCGCCATATCATCTGATTTCATCGAAATATATTGATCCATCTTTACTTGTTTTCACCTTGAGGTGATTTACTGATTTATTGAATAGATATATTTTAAATGGGAAAAATTAATTCAGTCTATATCTGAGCTCAGGGATCGCCAAACCACAGCTCTTTCAATTAAAGTTGGCTGATCCTTGTTTTGGCACATATAATATTTACCTAGCAAGCTAAACAGATGTTTAAAAAATAGTGTTAGCCATCATTCTGACAAGAGAGCTTAGTTGAATCGTTCGACATCTGCTTTGCTTTACCAGAAACAGGAACAGAATGGTCATCACTACATTAATGATGCCCATTTCTAAAATAGCATTTAAAGCATTTCCCTCACTAAGACCAGCAATTAGAAAAATATGTGTCAAAAAGAAGATTGCCTATAAATATAAACAGTAGATTTTTTTTTTAAATATATATATATATATATACTTAACATAAAAAATTAATCGACACAGTTTTTAACAGCAAGAATGTTCTACCAGGCACATTATTGAAAAATGGAGTTAATGACATATAATTTCCCCCAAAACGTGTCATTTTGGCAACTAAGTTTCTCCAGACGCGGCAAGAGCCCAAGTGTGAGAGACACTCAATTGATGACACCATCTAATGATGGTTCCCACAACAAAATTTGTGACGCTAGACTTTATTCAATTGAAGCCCTCATCGGGTGCTAAATATTATCGTAACCTAAGTTTACGTAGAATACGAAAGCCAACATGATCAGCAAAAATTTTGCAAATTCACAAAATTAAAGGTATATTCAATAGCTCTCACTTTGCTTTTGAATACAACTATGATTAAGCGCTCGCTCTTAACACCTCTCATGATTTGGATACTATGCAAAAATACACTTACAGTACAACTTCTTTGCGTACTTACATTAAAAAGATTTAAAACCCTATTATCACAATAACTAACATGCCCACTGTTACAAATAGTGCCAATCTAGCACTGTCTTATATTGGACAATTACCACATGCACATTTTTCTTCTTATTCAGTGTCTCTTCTATCACAATATATAAAACAAATCTTGATTAAATTTGGTTTCTTTGAATTAAAACTTATCAGCTGTGCTTTCACTTTATCATTGAAACTTAAATTGATCAAAATGTAAGAACATAATTGTCTTCACTTTTCTTCTTAAATTTGTAGCAGCTTTCTTTTGCTAAAAACGATAAAATTATTTCTGATGACATTCAAATATTTGCAAAATGTTAGGAAAGATAGTCGACGTTGGAAAACGGTTAAGGCCCCATGTTATAAAATGTATTTTCAAATTTTGGTACAAGTATGAATACAACAGTCTTTAAGTCTATACACAAAAGAAAAAAAAATAACAAATAATTAAAAAAACATATACACATTTTCATAATTTTACTTATGACCGTATTTTTAAAAATTGTATCAAATTTTTGGGCATCCAATTAATATCTAAATTTAACAACATTTAGTTAACGTTTAGAAATAGTAGCATAAATTGTTTCAATCCCGTGGTATTTTGCTTTATTATTCATTTTTCATTAATAATTTCCACAAAAAAATCTGCACTATTCTTTCAAGGATTACGAAAATTAAATTAGGTGTTTGTGATAATTTTCATTGCAACGCACGATTTTTTACATTCAAAACTATTAAAATGATAAAAAAGTAAAAGTACTTTATTTAAAGGAAGTAAAATATAAGATAACATTAGTGAAGAGGAGAGAACATAGGTATTGCAAAATAGAAGGTACACAATAAATATGAAGTAATAAAAATTATTTGATTAATTTGAATAATAAATATTTTTTTCATATCATTACATAACGCATTAAATTAAAAATGAAAGGAAATTTCCATAATTGTGTAGCAAACACAAACTAACAAAAAAGTGGTTATTATTTAATAAGTAAAAAATACATATTTATGATATTAAAAGGGTAAAAAATAATGTTAATTATTTTCGTTCATAACGATTACTGAACCACTTATTAAATATGATGCATTAAAAACATTGATAGATAGTAAAAATAGGGCGTTTTTTTTTAATTCTTAGATTATAATTTTTCAGACTTCAAACGCATGTCCTTTTTTATCTTTCATACATAAAAAAAATCTCAAAAAAGTCTTCTTGTTTTAACAGGAAGTTGGTTTTTTTAACCATGTAATAAATTATTAAAAATAATAATTATTATTATTGCATTTTTACTATATTCGATGAAACATTTTTTATACTTTTTTGCAAGAACGTGTAAGCTTTAAGCTCACCAAATTTTAATGAATTAAATATATATATAAAGAAAAATATATTCTTTACTTTTGGAATGTATTTTTAACATGGTTTTTACATACCTGTAAATAAAATTATGAAGCTGAATTCAATTTCATTTTAATCCCATTCAGCTTGCATCCTTTTTGAGAAAATTTGATAAATATGAAAGGAAAGCAAAGCTGACAAAAATAAATAAATAAAAAAAATTAAAAAATTGGATAGATTTTTTTTGTTTTGTTTGGTAAAGCTTAAAAATATCCGAAAGAAAAATTCCCGTGGATAACAAAGTGCGAAGAATTAGGGAAGTAAATCCCTTTATTTTAATTATCTTATTAATAAATCACCTCTTATTATGTCAAGATATTTTTAAAGTAATTTAAATAAGATGAAACATGCACTGATTATAGAAATTATTACTATACATTATAATAATTTTTAATATTTATATATTATATTATTATAAAACATGTTGAATATCGATATACCAACGAAGCAATATTTAAACCTTGATCTACGGACGGTACTTATAAGTACCTATCACTTCAAAACTACGCAGAATAATCATGTTTACGAATATTATGGCTATATCAAAAATATCGTTTGAAATCAACTCTTCCAAGATAAATGGCAAAGTGGGTTCTATGGTGAGTTTTTTAGCGGGAAAAGAGCGAACAGTTTTATAGCAGAATTTGCGTTTTCAGTGGATTGCGAATATTATTTTTGTCCTTAAAAATAGTTAATGCCAAAGTTTAAGTGTCTTATGTTTTTGTATGTTAATGAAAACCTTAGAAAACAATGATTTGATAATTTATTTTAAGTAAACAGTGTATACAATTAATTTTACAGTTGAATATATTTAATTAATTAAGTAGCTCTAACTAATTAAATTTCCCCAAAGTTGAGTATTTTGTTTATGTATATCCCTTAATTTTCAATGTAGTGACTAAAGAAAATATTGCATGAAAAATACTGCACTAAATCATAATGCGGTAGATAAAGGGTTAAAGTGTGCCCTCTAATGTCTGTTGTTACACCGGAAATTTATAAACAAGAGCAATATTAAGCCAATGGATCAAAAATGAATGTTCTGTTTATTGTGCTTTGAATTACCCTAAGATAAATGTCTCGTGCGTCCATGTGATGTCGGGGATCAGAGGGGCTCAAGAGTGTGACATTTTCTCTTTTCTTTCACATTATGTCGCGTTCCGATTTTGGGAATTACGAAAAATATAAATATGCATTTTAAATTTATATTTTTCTATTATCTTATGAAATGTGTTTTAAGGTATCTGACTACTTGAACTTTTTTTTGAAAAAAATGGAGATATGGAGATTTCTTTTTGTGTTTTTAGATTTATTTAGTACATATTAAGTAAAAAATCGTAAAACTGACAACAGAAAAAAAAAATATTATTATTAAAATGGGAAACAACTGGTGAAAATGTACACAACATTACATAAACGGGGCCCACTCTACACAAAATTGTTTTTAACAAATTCACAATTTTTTAATTTCGATGTGTTACTTTGTTATTCATGTTAGAAGTGACCTTCAGGATAAGAGATATTTTAATTTTTACAAAAACTAGAGCACTCTATCTTAGTTACTATATGAAATTGCTTAAAAAACAGTGATTATAATCACATAAATGAGTGTAAATTTTGAAATAAAACAGTGATTGATAAATCTGAATGTCAAAACCTTTCTACTTTTATACAAAACATTCACAAAAATTTCAGCAAATTATTTCCAAAACTTTTGGAGAAATCATTGTCCCCGTTTGAACTTTTCGAAAAAAAAATCGGGTAAAACGCATTTTGAAGTTTGACATCTTTTGGAAAGTTATGGCATCTTCTTTTATTAAAACACTTGTGGTTTTTGTTTTAGTGAATGGAAAAAATGCGCTTGGTATTAAGCTAATAAGATGACCTATAAAATAAAATCATAAACAAAAATTGTCAATTTTTGATAAAAATCATGATTTTAAGAAATTTTAAATCAATGATGCATCCCGCCGACATCATCGCATCCCGCCGACATCATCGATGAACGACTTTGCAATTGACTTTTTTATGTATCTCATGCTGTTTTTGTGATAAGAACACAAAGTCCAAATTAATCCACCAGGTGACATTGTAAAAAGTGTTTTTGGTAGCTCATGGCAATTTAACTATACTTAGATCCCCTTTTAGGGCTATAAATTTTCTCGCTCATGAATTATTAGCGTGACTACGGACTTACGTATGCGTACAGTATATATAAATAATTTAGGTAATCTTGTAATGAAATTCTACGTATATAAAATATATGAGAGTTAACGATTTGCACAAATATTTTTCAAAGTCATATATTATCTAAGAAATGCATTTGTTTATACGAAATAATACTAAAAAAACTAAATTTCCAAAATAATATCAAAGCTTAGAGAAAATAATCTTCACATTTATTTTTATTCGTTTCAACTCCTGTGTTCGAATAGGTAAACTATAATATACATGCATTAAAGCAAATTAGTTTTTTCTTGAAATAAAGGGAGAAACGCTTTACAATTTTACAGTTTTTCTAACTAATTAATTTTATTGATATAAATGTTTTAAATGAACTAGAAACTAAATGGAATAAAAGACATATTCGCACAATTGACTTTATTTCTAAAAGAGTGCATTGAATAAAATCTTCATTGAAAGAAAGTACTGCTTACTGTGTAATTGTGATCTCATTGTTAAACACATAATGGGAAATTGGTTTAGTTTAAATATTTTTGATTTTGCAAAATGAGCTTTCAGAGAAATTGCTTCGAATAAAGTTTTCTAAAGAAAACTCCTCAAATCAAATGAGATGTAATTTTGAACGTTGTTTAAGAAATTCCCTTATAATGAGTATAATATTAATTAAGTTTCACATCAAATAGAAGAATGGTTTATATATTAAAATGGTTTTTTGAATTCCATTCATTTATGTAACAATAGAATTTAAAATTATTTAAAAATCTTTATATTTTATAAGACATCCGACATTGTAACAATATAAAAAAAAGCATGTGTAAGAAAAGTAATTTTAAAAATTATAAACAAGCATACTGAAAAACATTTAAATTACAAGGAAATTAAGTTAATTTTCATGAAAGTAATTCTTTTATTACATTTTTCTTTAAAAAAATGATAGATAATATTCAGTTTTAACTCCCTTTATTTTTATCGTAAACACTAACTTATACGGAAAAAAATTCATTTCCGATTAATTCAAATCTGAACTTTTTTTTTTGAAAGTGCATCCTTTTATTTTAAAGATGTTTAATATATATATATATATATATATATATATATATCTGTGTGTGTGTGTATGGATAATTAAATTAGATAATAAAAAATTAATTCCCTATCTAGCACTTAACTCATATGTTTAATTCAATCTTCAAGTATCAAACTAATGAAACATTTCTTTCTTTGGAACATATGGCATAGCCAATAAACATGTCTAATTCCAGATCGTTAGATTTAATAGACCTATTATATGTCAGCATTAACTTTCCAGTACAGTCATAAAACCAGCGACACTTACCGCATCTGTGTTTTAAGTGTTAAACCTCTTAAAACACACCGTGGCGTGTTTTTTCCTCTCAAATCTTAGCTTTAGAATGTATGTAGAAATGATTGAATAAATTTCGTTTTTAAAAACTAAGTCTGATTCTGACTGGAAATATGTTATATATCTATCTTTGTATCTCGTCTCTCTCTCTCTCTCCCTCGCTCTCTCTCTCTCTCTATATATATATATATTTATATCTATCTTTCCCTCTATATATACCAGTGGTCACGGCAGACGTTGTACTGTACACACGTCTTAAATCTGAAAATTACAAACTTTATTTGAATAAGTTGTAAAAATCTGGACCGTTTTGATGAATTTTTTTTAATAAAGAAAACTATTGCAATATGTGACATCATCACATCTACAGTTACCACTATTTGACCTATCGACTTCATGTGGGTATGTATTTATTGTGAACTAAGTTGAATATAGAACCTAATCTGAATAGAAACTTAAACTTGTTTTGATTAAAGGGCAAAAAGATGAAACTCAAGCTATTTTCATAACAGGTACATTTTTAATGCGCAAAAAATAAATTTATCTTAATGCCATTGAATGTACACTATTTTTGGTTAAACCTTGAGGGGTATAAGCAAACAAATACGATGGTTTTCTAAACCTCGGACATGGAACATATAATTGGTCGTGCGAAAAGCAAGGGTTTTCTAATCTTAAGCTACAAATTGTCATTTTTTGAACTTGTGATTTATAATGTTCATAGCCAATACAAAGTGAATTCGAAATTGGAAACATCTGAATGGGCAGGCATGTCTGGAAGAATAATTGGAATCTGTGGTACAAGTACAACTTCACCTTGAAGTTTTCCGCTCAAAATAGTGGCCTCAAGAATATTGTCCACGATTTTTTTAAGAACAATCGCGTGCCCTTACATATTTTAGGGCATTTTTAATTAATCGCGATATCGGACTGAATTGTGAATCTAAACCATTTTCGAATCCACTTGAACCCAAACACAATTTTTTTATCAAAATCGGTCCGTTTAGGAAGAGTTTAGTCACATATCAACGCACATAATATTTTAATATATAAAGATACATATGATATAAACTAGGTGGGGAATTTCCAGTTAAAAAGTTCTTATCATTGATCACATCATGTATTTTATTTTAACCTTCAGGAGAGATATTTATGCATAGGCTACACTCTAAGAATAAAAGTATAAATGTCTTATTTGTGCTCGCTCTTCATAGAAACGACAAAATACAAGAAAGGGAATTATTCAAATATCAGATTTTCATACTTGAAGAAAACCCAAGGACAAACTTCATAATAAAAATGTTTCCTAATCCCTAAAAATCCTAAATTTGATTGGATCTTTATGAAATTTGGGAGTAAGTAATATATGAGGAAATTTAAAACTATTATTAATTTGAATTCTTAATTGTTTATGAAAAGCCAAAATTAGATTATCTTTTTCCTCTGTCAAAAAACGATGACTTAATAAATGCAGTATTACTATCAAAATAACTGTTGATTATTAAATTATAATAGTATTTACATATGAAGGCAAAATTACCTGGCACTTTATTAACAAAAACTATAATATAATTATTTTGTAATTTTTTAATCTGATTTTTAATATCATTAGAACAGATTTTATTATCTGTACCAAAGTTATATTTATTAATCTGATGTGTAATATTACCTTTGAATTATGTGAATGCCTCTATAAGCATAGTATACTTAATAGCTATTTTGTGTATAAAATACTCAATATACTTATATAACTGTTTTTTTTTATAATTTTATTATTATTCGAAATCATTAATCTAAAAACAGTAACTTTATGCATTATGTTTCTAAGATTGTTTTCTTTTACAATATTGAGGTCACCAGTAACAGCATGCTTGTGATGTTTATCTATGAATTCTTTAAAGTCTTTACATTTACATATTAAGTTTTCTTGTTTATATATATATATTTAAACATACATGAACCAATCACAATTTTGCAATTAAGTAAAAAACTTGAATTATGTGAATCTTATAATACTAAATCCCGTTTCAAAATATGAATGGCGAATGTAAAAAAAAAATATAACGTTTTCAAACAAAATTAAGAATTTATAAAACATCGAAATGCAACATCGGACATAGAACCGATAAGTGGGTTAAACTAGTTTGATGGCACCAACTTTCTCTTTATTGAAACTTCGTAAATTAATTTGAAAAAATCCAATTATCAAAGACTTAAAGTGAGTGAGTGAATATTAACGTCGCACTGCTCAGCTACACGATAGCTTTTGTCGACGAACCACGTAATTTTGAACCATGATCAAGTGACGTGGACGATACCTGAGATGGCACGCCCTCTCCTAACTACGACTCCACACCAAAGGAAGGACGTTTCAGCTCTCTACAGATTTAACGTGCGTCTCTGCCCTACACGGCGGGTCTTTAGTGGTTATGTGCTCGAAATCATCACATGACTGCCATGACCCGACACATTGACCACTGGGCTTCCGCAGTCCTTAAAATTTTAAATTTAAAAAGTTAATATTTAAAAATTTAAACTATTCGCCATCGCATTCTGAAATATATTATAGCATAAAAATGTTAAAATCCTAAATTAATTAAGTGCATAATATAACTGAACCGTAGAACACCAAATATGATGCACCCATGTTTAAAATAGCCGTATAGAAAGAAAATAAAAATATCTAAAATCTAAAAGTTCAAAGTAAGAACCCAGTATATTCACAAATGTGAATTACCTTAAAACATCTACAATACCAGCGCAAATCAATAAAAACTCACCCAAGAGCATCCTAATAATACTTCAAATTAAATAATTATATTCACAATTTCTGAACAATTTTTCATATTTCCTAAATTAATCACCTCTCCTATATTGCTCATAACTCCCACTAATGTCTTCTTAATCCAAATGATCCATATTCTCACACATTAGTGTTTAAATATTTAAATATTTGGTATTAAATGCAATTATACTTATTTAAATCTATATAAAATAATCATAATTTTATAAACAACGGACACATTCTAAATCGCTAGGATCTCAGAATAAAAATCCTAATTCAAAATATCAATTGCGAATATAAAAAGTAAAATAGAAAATATCAAATTTTTCTGAACAAAATTAAAAATTTATAAGTAAAGAATGTATAGATGATCCATATGCATTCTTGTAAAAAGGGTACAAAAAGTAGGATTAAACTCATTTGATGATGCCTAACTTCCCCCTCTTGCAATTTGGTAATAAAAACTAAAAATATCCATATTCTCAAAATTTAAAAAGCTAAGACTTCAAAATGAAGTTATTCACTACGAAATTCTGAAAGATTTTATAACATAAAAGTATTAAATCTCTATAACAACTAAGTGAACAATATAACTGAACTAACAAACATCAACGAAAATGCACATATTTTTTTAAATAAAAATACAAAACCCCCTAAAATATTTAAAATTAAAAACCCTATCTAATCACTATACAGTGTGATTCATAAAGTATACATTTTACAGATTCTATAAAACATATACAGTAGAAAACACGCACCATCTCAGAGATTCGTAAGGTAAATTTTCTCTTAGTGTAGAGTCCTTCAACCAGTGGCTCATTTGAATTTGAGCCAATTTCTAAAAAAAATTGCCTTTTCTGCCTTTTGTCAAAAGAAAATTTACTTTTTTTCTGTTACACATTGTATTTAAAATATTTTACTATTGAGTTTTGAGATAAACTTGAGGTAAAATCTTTTGAAACTGATGATTTTTTCAAACTTTCACTGTGTTTTGGTTAATTTTAAATATAAAAAAAAAAATAATCTGACTTTGTATAAAATATCCGAGTTTTTCGAAAAAAGGGGACTGTTATCTATAACACGTTTGTAAATAATTTTAATTCATCTTTAACATTTTGAAACCGATGCAGTATATATAAAAATCTGTAAACACCATCTTCTTTCTTAGAATCAAAAGTAGTCTTGTAAAATAAAAATGCATTTTTATACCTGACTACAATACTTTATCTGACAGTTGCGTGTCCCGAATATAAGAGTGAATTTCTTATGTGGCTTGTGGATCATTGTAAATTTTAATGTGGCCCTCAAAAGGAAAAATTGGAAGACCCTTTCATAAAGTTTGCGTCTTTCCCCGTGAGGAAAGATATGCAGGCAAAAGCATGCCAGTCTTGTGACTAGTCACTCAAAATAGTGGCATCTACAGTGGCAAATAATTACGAGTTATTTATTATAGGAAACCATCATAGGGATCATATATTCAGATATGTTAATTCTTTGATTGATGCCTCAGTTGTAGGATATCATTTACAACTTAATTATCCAATTGATCTGTGCGCATCCACTTCAGTTAAAGAAACTGGGAGATTCCTTGAAGAACATCTCTTTCACCGATGAATTTTATAAGCTTAGTACTAAAACATATAATTTCTCCAATGGCCATCCAGAAGATAATACTTTATAGTCTGGGATTTTTTTCCTGTGGGGGTAGTTAAAGGACAATGTACTAACATATTCCCTTCCTGTTGATCAAGATGAAACTGTGTATTATAACCACGATCAATCGGCTTGATTCAGATGATTTAACACGCGTTTGTGCGAAAGTGGGTTACTGGTTTGATGTATGTTGTTTGATTAAGCATTCTCACATAGAGCATTTGTGACTGTCTCTAATAAAACTTATTATTATAATATATAATAAAACTAAGCCTGCTTCTGACTCAAAACATGACATATATATATAATTATATCATAAAACACTTATTAATACATAACTCATTACAAAAAACTCAGTATTTTTGCAGATATGACAATACTTAATTTTTGAAACGTATAACTACGTTAGCACTAAAAGTTTTGAAATTATGCGTTTTACTTTTTTTAAAAATTCTAAATGGAATAAGTGGAAAAATATACACTGCTAGGGGCTATATTAAGCCAGGAATAAGTATCAATTAAACGTAAAAACAAATAAATTTTGTACGTCTCATAATAATATGAATGAACGATATTTTATTTTCCTTACTCCGTTGTTATTGGTAATCGAGTGTCTGCATCTGGTCTAAGAACGTAATTGCATGTCATACAGTTCCTTTTATTATAAAGGGTATAGTATATAAACACAGAAGGCGTTATCAGCATTTCTTTTATTACCTATCTTTTCAGAATGTAGAAGTTTATTCCGACTCTTCTCCATTTTGTTTTCGGTGAATAAAGAAATTCGTAAAACGTTCAATAGTTAGTTAAGAATTACACTTTTTTTACTGATTTTTAGAAAGGTTTATACAGGAGATTAGTGAATAAAATGTAGTTATTTGATGATATTAGTCAAAGTCCACATTAACGAAATAATAAATTATTATATGTACTATCTGATATGAAAGATTCATAAATATGTTTTAAGAGTGCTTTGTCGTTGATAAATTTTAATTAATTTGAATAAAGAGTATAGAAATAATCCTGGAAAACATATCCGGATAATATATTGACTATTCAATTTAGTAAATAGAAGTTTATCAACTATAAAAGTACTTTCCAAGTGATCATTCTTTAAAAATAAAACAGGAAACTGATGCCATATGTACTCATTGATAAGACAAACATATATACACATGTTTTATTGGTATACTTGAAAACAGATAGATTAGCAATGTCTATGACGAAAAGGATTGCACCTCATTACAATGTAATCAACGCATCAACTATCAATTTTTTAAATGCTGTCAAAGTGATTTTAACACAATCAAAGTATAGGTAAACAAACTGGACTGTATTTTTTTAAACTGAATAACTGTATGGTTCACATTTGTGAACAACATAACTTGTGCAATTAATTAAAACTATATACAATTAATTAAAAAAGTACCCAATGATACATAAATATTTCCAAATAATTCTAAAGATGTACAGACGTGTCTGTTAGGAAGTATGGTTATAATCCAAAAAAAATATAAAAATATTACTTTTTTTATTCTATAAGTTTCACTATGTTGAATTGTAGGTAAACATTCCAAGTTATGTAAAACAATAAGGTTTATGAATCGTTTCTTTTCACAAATTGATGAGTGTAGCCGTTGCAGTAGAGTGGTCAGAGCCGCAAACTTTTGGGTGGGGCTGTAAATCACGAATAGTGCGTTTAATCGTCTTATTTTTATTAACGAATATCCGTGTAGATGAGATGATACACGTAAAACAGTCAGGCTCAAGTTACTTATAAATAAAATCAAATAAGAAACAAAAATAGATAATTAATTTAGCTTACATGCAAGCGTATGTGATGAGGATTAATGTTAGTATATATCCTGTTAATTGAGTTATGAAATGTTAAATAACTGTTTTGCATGTATTTTTATAAAGCAACAACATTGATTGTTAAACCTATAATTAATTTAATTTTGTTGTTAGTTACATTTACGATTCAGAAATGGTTTCTCAGATATTAAATGCGTTGTTGTTGTTGTGACTAATACCACCTACCTGGTGAAGTCAGATCGAGGCCCGCGAAATTCTTCGTGGTGTAACGTCACGTCTCGAAAACAACAACATCTGGTGTCGGTTTCTTTGTAGATTCGACGCCCACACGTGCAGCTTCAGATGCAGCGCAACCCTGTTTGACCCCGAGGAATCTAGCGACCCGACCGGAAGATGAGGGAGAGATGCTTTGAACTTGCACGGGAGCGGTAACCAACGAATCCTCCTCTCACAAAATATTGGACTCTAACAATCTATAATTAAATTTAATAACTTTAATGCATCATTTAGTAAATAATTTCAATAGTTGTGACGTAAATAAATTCCATATTTTAATTAACCAAGAATACGCTACCGTTTTCTTTCAAACGTTACAGCTTAGAGTTGTGGTGGCAGCGCTTTGGGATAAAAAGTTAGCATTCAGGACCCGTGACAGGAGGAAAATTTTGGATTTTTACGGACGGACCGCAACGCAGGGAAAAAAAGAGATCTTCGGAAGAGCCGTGCTGCGATTCAATTCAGTTTCGGAGAAAGAGAGCGTCCTGCTCATAGAAGATCAAACTGATCTATAGTGTTAACGGCTAGTGTCCGAAGGGAAAGCGATTTTCGGAAGCCGTGCTGCGATTCAATTCAGCTTCGGAGAAAAAGAGCGTCCTGCTCAAAGATCAAACTGATCTATAGTGTTAACGGCGAGAGTGTCCGAAGGAAAGCGATTTTCGGAAGCCGTGCTGCGATTCAATTCAGCTTCGGAGAAAAAGAGCGTCCTGCTCAAAGATCAAACTGATCTATAGTGTTAACGGCGAGAGTGTCCGAAGGAAAGCGATTTTCGTCGGAAGCCGTGCTGCGATTCAATTCAGCTTCGGAGAAAAGAGCGTCCTGCTCAAAGATCAAACTGATCTATAGTGTTAACGGCGAGAGTGTCCGAAGAAAAGCGATTTTCGGAAGCCGTACCACTAGTGCACATAATTTGCTTCTGACAGCAAGCTGAGTACTTCAAATGGGTGAGTACTGTTATATTTTTGAGTTGCAAACTGCATATTGTATTAGGAATTTTGGTTAAAGAGTTCTTTAGAAATTTTGAAATACTTAGTGTTTTTCTTGCATGGGAACAGTGTTATTTTGTTTCTAGAGAATTGTAATTGTATTTCAAGCATTGTGTGCAATTTTAGCTTAAGATGTATTGTGTTTTAAGTCTCTTGAATGATTTTGATTATTTTTAGTGTTAAGTTTTTCTTTGTGTATTTCTGTGTATGCATGGGACCAGTGTTATTGTATTAATAGAGAATAGTAACAATAGTGCAAAATTTAGCGTGACATTTATTTGATATTGTTTAAAAAATGGCTTTCCTTGGTAAAGGAAAAAGCAAGACATGTTGCAACTTGCTGAAGAATTAGGAATAAATGCCACTTTAAATATGAATGTCCCTAGCATAAAAATTGCAATCACTAACAGTGAAGGTTATGAAGAGGAATTTGTTAAAAATCTGTATGAGACTATCATTGCAAACGGAAAAAATTGGAAGAGTTAGAAAGGGCTGAAAAATGAGATTGGAAGAGTTAGAAAGGGCTGAAAAAATGAGATTGGAAGAGTTAGAAAGGGCTGAAAAAAAAATGAGATTGTAAGAGTTAGAAAGGGCTGAAAAAAAAAAAATGAGATTAGAGGGAGTTAGAAAGGGCTGAAAAAATGAGATTGGAGGAGTTAGTAAAGGAGCAGGCATTAAAAGAGAAAGAATTACAGCTGAAATTTGATTTAGAAAGGTTTAAAATAGAATCCGGATTTAGGGTAAACGATGAATCAAACGATTCTACAAATGCATGTTCTGTAACCTCTAAATTAAACTTTAAAAAATTGATCCCAGATTTCGATCCTAAGCAGTCAGATATTAGTTTATATCTAGTGATCTTTGAACGCCAGGCTAAAAGGGCGTCAATAGAAAAGAAAGAGTGGGTGGGGCAATTATTGGGTTTGTTACCCCTAGAGATCGTGCAATTTATTGCTCGCGAACCGGAGGAACAAGCCGAAAATTACGATTATGTAAAGAAATTATTACTTAAAAGATTCAAGTTAAGTCCGAGGTCTTTCGGCAAAAATTTGTCCAACACCAGAAAAAATCCGATAGAACCTGGAAGGATTTCACTTTTGAAATTACGAATTATCTAGATGAGTGGCTGATTGGCTTAGAAATAAATACCTTTCAAGATCTTAAAGATCTAATGGTGGTAGATCAATTAAAAAAACGCGCCAATGCTAGTATGAAAGATCATTTTTAGATAATTGGGCAAACCTTAAATCAGCTACTCAAATAGCAGAACTCTTTGATAATTATGAGGACGTCCGAAAGGTAAATTTGAAACCCATGGATAGGTGGGGCAGAAATGATAAAATTTTGACATACTCAGGGATCAAGGAAAAAGAAAATAGATTTGGGAAAACTTCCCCCAGATTAGGAGCTTCTGTTCCGGAGAGTACTAGAGAGAGAACTTTTGAAAAACGCGTGATACAAAAAGATGTTATCATTGCAATATGCCTGGACATATAAAAGCCGGTTGCCCTAAATTAATAAAAAACAAAACGACGGAAACTCTCAATAATATTGAAGGAAATGAAAACCCGGATTTTCTTAATTCATATACAACAAAGGGCTCTGTGAATGGTCACGAGATAGACATTCTTAGACATACGGGAGCGACAATAGATTTAGTATGTGCAAAATACATAAATCCTTCTTCTTTCTCTGGTGAAAATGTTTGGGTAAAACAACCGTTAAGCCCAGAATTAGTTTGTTTACCTTTGGCGGTCGTGGAAATTTCCGGAAATTTTGGAACGGTGCAGACTAAGGCAGCGGTTTGTGGAAATCACTTAAATCAACACGGTCGATATTTGCTTGGAAATAAAACGGCCGAGCTAATAAAAGGAAATTTAGGCTATAATTTCCTGCCAGTCGAAATATTGAATGCTGTCCAAACAAGGTCTCAAGTCAAAGCGGCTAGAGAAGAAAGGGGAATAGATAGTGGTGATGCTAAAAAGGGGAAGATGAGGTTATAATTGTTTCTTCTGATGCAGAGGACGAAATTTTAATACCTGCACTCCAGGAATATGTTCCGGAATTAGCGCTGCTAAGGGTTACGCGAGAAAATTTAATCAATGCTCAAAAAAATAGCGAGCAGATTAAACCCTTATACGAACAGGCAGCCAGTCAAGTGCAGGTTACCAATCAGGTTTATTCGCTAGAGAAGGAATTATTGGTCAAAAATCGTGAAGATAAGTTAGGTAACGTGGTGAAGTTAATAGTAGTGCCGGAAGGGTTGCGCGACCCTATTAAATCATTGTGTCATGAGGGAACATCTGCACACCTGGGAATTACGAAATCAAAGACAAATTAAACCGATATTTTTACTGGCCGAATTGCTATAGAGATATGGAACAGTTTGTAAAAACTTGCGATCAGTATCAGAGGGCTGGGAAGCCCAATGATAAAAAGAAAGCTCCACTAAAATTGGTCCCTGTTATTCAGGAGGTTTTTTACTAAGCTAAATATTGATGCATGTGGGCCTCTCCCGATCACATCTAAAGGGAATCGATATCTTATCACGGCCATTTGCATGTCATCAAAATTCCCTGAAGCTATTCGGTGTCTGATATTAGTTCCGTTAGTGTCACAGATGCGCTGTTAAACATCTTTAGTCGGATGGGGTTTCCCGTGAAATACAATGTGACCAGGGTACTTCTTTTACTAGTGCTCTGACTACCGAGTTTTTGAAAGATTCGGAATACTTGTCAGGCATAGTTCTGTGTATCATCCACAGAGTAACCCTGTTGAGCGATTTCATCGAACGTTGAAACGACTCTTACGAGTCTTATGTTTAGATGCAGGCTCCGAATGGGACAAACATCTTCCGTCAATTCTTTTAGCGTTACGAACTGTATCGCACGAAAGTACAGGGTATACACCGTCAGAGTTGGTGTATGGGAAAAATTTGCGAACCCCAGAGACGTTAGTAATGGAACATTGGATGGAACCGGAAGAAGAGGGTGATCTCGTCACTGAATATATGTTTAAGTTAATAAATAGATTAAAAAGATGTCAAGAAGTAGCTATAAATAAAATGAGGAAATGCAAGTTAAGCGGAAAACTTGGTATGACAAAAACGCAGTAAAACGTGAATTTAAGGATGGAGATTTAGTCCGAGTGTTAGCTACATCCAGAGCAAATAAATTAGCAGTGCAGTGGATAGGTCCTGGGACAATTTTAAATAAAATTTCGGAAACGAACTACTTAGTCGAAATCCCCGGCAGACGCGAAACATCTCAAATCTATCATATAAAAATGCTAAAACCATATTACAAAAGGCCAGAACACGTTAGCGTAATTATTAATGATGAAATGCAAAACTCTCTCGCAGACCAGGAGTTAGAAATCCCATACTTAGAAAACAATTCTCTCGTTTATGATTTCGAGGACGTAATCCAGGCTAGCGAGTTGAACAAACACCTTCACGACAAACAAATGGATCGACTGCGTGAATTATTAAATAAATACTCTAAATGTTTTTCGAACAATCCCGGTTGAACTAATCTGGTTGAACACGAAATCCAGTTAGTTAGCGATCAACCAGTTAGGACGAAGCCCTATCGAATGTCACACCGACAAAATGAAACCTTAAAAAACGAAATTAACCGAATGTTAAAATTAGGAATCATTGAGGTAGGAGAATCGGATTACATGTCTTCTATGATTTTAGTTGAGGTAGCTGGGAAAGAACCTCGTCCATGTATTGGTTACAGGAAATTAAACGGGATCATTAGAACAGAATATATTTTCCTCTTCCGAATATCGAAGAACGCGTAGAAAAAGTATCGGCAGCTAAATTTATTACCGTCTTTGACTTATCTAAGGGATATTAGCAAATACCTTTGAGTAAAACAGCACAGCGATACGCAGCCTTCTGTACTAGCTTTGGTACATACCGACCCCTAAGGATGAGTTTCGGATTAAAGAATGCTCCATATTTCTTTAGTAAACTCATGGCTGAATTACTTAACGGACTAGAGGATTTCGTTGTCCCGTATCTAGACGATATCGCAATTTTCTCAGATACTTGGGAGTCGCATATTAAACATATGGAAACGGTTCTGCAGAGAATAAAGAGAGCTAAGTTAACGATAAAACCTTCAAAGTGTAAGTTTGCGCAACAAAATGTCAAATTTTGGGTCACATTGTGGGTCAGGGTTTTCGCACTCCTTCCGAGATCAAAGTTCAGGCTGTTCTAGAGTTCCCTACACCTCGCACGAAAACCCAAATACGTGCTTTCTTAGGTATAGCGGGTTATTACCAAAAATATATAAATCTGTTCTCGGTAATTGCTGCTCCGTTGACGGATGCGTTGAAGGGAAGAGCAAAGAAGGGAGAAATTAAGTGGACGACCGAGTGTGAAAACGCATTTCGAGAACTAAAGGGGAAACTAATTGATAAGCCCGTCTTGTACGCGCCAAATTTTGAACGAGAATTCATTGTTCAAACGGACGCTTCGAACGCAGGTATGGGAGCAGTTTTAACCCAATTAACTGAACAAGGTGAGGAGCATCCAATCCTTTACCTGAGTAAGAAATTTTCAGAGGTAGAGAAGCGTTATTGTACGACGGAGAAGGAATGTGCTAGTATTGTTTTCGCAATTAAAAGGTTACATTATTACTTAGATGGAAATTCATTTTTAGTTATGACCGATCACAACCCGTTGGTGTGGTTGAATAGAAATGTTAGTTCTAACCCTAGATTGAATGCGATGGGCTTTGGCTTTGCAACCATATAATTTTAGAATTGTACATCGGTCGGGTAAAAGTCACAAAAATGCAGATAGTCTCAGCAGATCGGTGATAGATAATTAGGGATTGTTAACAATGTTCTCTTGCTCATGAATAATAATTGTTGCTTATATTTTTTAGTTAAAGGTTAATAATTGTATTAAATTTTATTTATTTACTAGTACTGTATATCATATCGAATGGAGATGCGTGTCAAAAGATAAAGCCATGAAAAGCAAATGTATTAATATGCTTAATTTTGTGTATAGGGTTTTAAAATATACATGAGTATTTAGTTTACGCAAGAGGCATATGGTGAAAAATATTTTGTGTGTAAGGTTGTACACTTCGCATATCATATCAACACATGTCGTTAGTATAATTTTATTTAAGTATTGTGGCGAAGAATATTTTATGTGCAAGGTCTTACACTATCATTTGATATAACATGTTGTTAGTATAATTGATACTAGGCATTGTGATAGGAGTGTTTGTATTTTTATTTAATGTATAGTATGTTTTCTTACATTGATTACATTGCTATTTCGTAATATGGATTTGTGTAAGTTCCCTAGCAAGAACACTCACTCACTAGAAATAAGTAATTCCAAATTTAGTTCAGCGTTTTCTTTAGTAATTAAAATTGCAGCTCGGAAATATAGTGGTGCTTGATGAAGGGATGTGTTGGTAATCTGTCAGTTGTCTCATCGTCATCCCATTAAACTTTTCTCAACGGAAAAGTTCCATAAGAGAGGGCGAGAGCTGTAACGTCACGTCTCGAAAACAACAACATCTGGTGTCGGTTTCTTTGTAGATTCGACGCCCACACGTGCAGCTTCAGATGCAGCGCAACCCCTGTTTGACCCCCCCCCGAGGAATCTAGCGACCCGACCGGAAGATGAGGGGAGAGATGCTTTGAACTTGCACGGGAGCGGTAACCAACGAATCCTCCTCTCACAAAATATTGGACTCTAACAATCTATAATTAACTTTAATAACTTTAATGTATCATTTAGTAAATAATTTTCAATAGTTGTGACGTAAATAAATTCCATATTTTAATTAACCAAGAATACGCTACCGTTATTCTTTCAAACGTTACAGTGGCTAAGGGCGAGATTTTTTACTACTGCCGTTATCCTTAGCTTTGAGAACCATGTCTGATTTTTCAAGGTTTCACCCCAATTAAGAGGGAGAAAACCCTGGGGGTGGCCAGGGGCCTTCCATCTCTTTTCCCCTTCGTCCAACCACACGAGATGACTTACGGCTCGACGGCTATTTAGAGTGGTCCCATGCCGCAAAGCCAATATACATTTACAAACATCCATGTCTTCAAAGGGATTCAAACCCAGTCCCATTGGCACCGCAGTCAGCGTAGCTAACCACTATACTGGTTGGGAGACCATATAAAATGTAATTTCTGTCTTTGAGTTCACTATAAATTCCTCATGATTCGCATGTATAAAATAATTACGAATTTTGAGAGTACATGTATCGTATTTAAAAGCTTACATATAAGGATTTAATGCACGTTATCTACCAAAATGTAATTGGACACATGTAATAAAAAAGATAAACAATATATATTCAAATTCAGTAGTTGGTAGAGTGTTTTCCTGAAGTATTGCAACCTTAAAACTCCGGGGCATGTTTATTACAAGGGCCCGGTGGTCAACTGTTTGCGTGTCGCTCTTCCACACCACATGCCCAGGTTAAATTCCCGGGCTGGGTAAGGTCGACTGAATCTTCCATCCCTAATACAGTGGGGCGATAAATGAGTAACAAGTTTGCTTGGGAACTTAAACACCGAGGGTATCGCTTCAGATTGATCACCTGATCGAAACATATTTGTATGCACCTCGGCGCCCAATGGTTACGTATACTAGGATGAGCATAGTAAGCCATGGTAATCATGTGCTGTTGCGCCACTTAGTATGATTTTATTATTTTCACAAATGTTTTGCTGATGGACACGGTGTTTTTTCTATTCGGCTTCAAGACGATATACAAATTATTTTACCACGTTCCGATGGTCACTGCACCACTTAATTTGTCGTGTTCACTCTGCTTTGCGGTTTTCTGTAGTATCCAAGTCTTAATTCTAGGCCGGACATCCCAGTCGGTTCACTCCATTATCATCATAATAATCAATGGTAGACCTCGGAACATGACAAGTAACGTTTTCACCTTGGAAGTAACAATAATCAAAAGCTTAAAATAGGGACGGCATAAGAAGAACAATTATATCTAGAAAAAATAAGTAGAGTCGTTGTTGAGCAAACCTTGAATTAGATCCAAGGGATACAGTCCGCACCACGAGAAACATTTCATCATACATAACATAAACCTAAACAAAATTCCATCTCCTCCAATTTTTATTGGTACAATGCATTATGCAAAAAGTCGTTCTCCGGACAGGCACCAGAGCCGGACACTGCCACTCGACTGGTAGAGGTGTTAATCCTTGATTCCTCACTCTGGAGAATAAGTGTCAACTCTTCTAGGGTCCAATTCTAAGGTGCCTCGCATCACCTGAACGGAATAGCGTGGTTGTATTTTGTGATTAAAATCTTATGGGTGTTATCATGGCCATAGAAACCAAGTAAATGTGCTTCCTTGTGGAGAACAATTATTGAAACAACCGTTACCGAATGCTTGTGTGAACTCCTGGAGTATTCAGGGCATTGTTTGGAACTGCAGTACCGAATTTCTTTGGACTGTACTCCTCGTTTTTTGTTTCGTGAGTTTGCTGGATCGTTGTAAATTCCAACTTTCATTAAAATGAAGAAAAAAGATCAAGGTGAAAGGGCTGACCTTGTAAATGGAGGACTTCCACTTCTTGAATAAAACAAAGTCCACGAAGGAAACCAATCTTACCAAATTCTAAAAAGATTTAATTCCTACGGCACACATAATAATGCACTGGACATTATACAATTACTACAACACAAACACTAGACAAATAACGTTTTTATACGTCTGTATCAATTTTTAGGATATATCACGTAGTATCAGTGTGTTTTTGCTAAGTGGCCATTTTTATACTGATTTAAATCCGTTCCCTTCAAATGGTGGCACTTCTGTCACCTTTTTGGTTGGCCTTCGCTTGGTTGGGAGCTTAAAAGACACCGACAATCACCACTGCCCTTCCACTACGCAATCACAAAATCTACCGTCGGTTTTGAAATATTTAACAAAATAGATACATCACTTAAAAATAGGGCAGTTTCTACGATATCTGACAACTACACCATTATTTAAGTCAGACAGCTCTGAATTTTGTGGCATCTTGCATGAGATTAATGTGTTTGCAATTTCCTGCACGATAATTTATTACAGAAAGCGTAAAGTATACATCACGATTTCAGGTATTCTCATTTGCATGTGTGTCCGAATACTAACTGGTGTAAAAGGATTCAAGAATTTATTTATTTTTTTATTTTTTCTGATTAAATAAACAATATACAATGCTATTTTTAATTATTTATTTAATACTAGCTGGTATACACGTTCTTCGCACAGGTCAATTTAAAAATTAAACAATACAGACTGAAGGATAAAGAAGTTTTTAATGAGTTATTTTACGTGAATTGTATAAATTAAACAAAAAAAAAGCTTTTTACATAACTCAGCTGAACGAAAAAAAACCATGTTTGCTATATTTTAAGTCTTTAGATCAGTGATTCTTAAACTTTCAATGTTCGCGACCCAATATTCAATCATAATTTGTATCGCGGCCCCCTCCATACAATAAAGATGTATTAAATTCAATAATACTATATTTTGAAGCTAAACTTACTATACGACTTTAGCCTCTTAAGCCCCCTCACAACGTATATAAACGTCTCGCTCAGTCAGTGTGTTAATTACCCCAGACGTATATATACGTTTTTATGAAGTTATATCTTTTCTGTGAACTGCTATAAATAAAATTATTCACACAGAAGACTTTGAAAAATGACCTTGACAGTGTGTTTGCAAAGGATAAACTTATTTCAGAGTATTTGATTATTTATCCCTTATTTATTCTCCACTCACCCCCTCAATACACCCCATTTATCTACGTGCTAAACGGTGGCATTGGGGAGTGTAATTTTTAATTGGTATTTAAGGGATTATGATTATAAACCATACAAATTATCAAGTAAGTATTAATGTTGGCATATAATTTTATACATGACAAATTCATGGGATCACTGGCAATTATCAAACTTGTCCTTAACTTACTATTCTTAAGTTAATTATAAAATAGATTGTGCAGCATTGATACATTTATAAGTGTATTATAGTGTGAATTAGTATTTTATCTTTTATTATGCCAGAATATATTTGTTTACTTCCAGTAAGTTAATAATTTTTAAAATAATCTTTTGTTTTCGACTTTTCAATATGCTCGAGCCCCCCTTGTAGGGTTATCACACCCCACAAGGGGGGCGCCCACAGTTTGAGAAACGCTGCTTTAGATGTAATAGGTGATTTTTTTTAATATTGTTATTATTATTTATGACACCCCGTATCTTTCTTGTGGGTCCCTTTTTGAAAACACCTACCTGCTCAGCTTAAGTAACACATTGTTACAAATTTTGTGTAATAAACGCTTAAAATAGTGTAAATAAGGGGGAGAAAGGGACGCATGACCTTTGACACTGTCGATGGGTGAGAATTAAAATAGGTATAAGTAGCAAGTAGGGTGAAACGCGAACACAAACGAAGCCTCAAGGAAGGGGGTGTAAGGGACGCATGACCTTTGACAATGCAGTTAACGACTGTAAAATCATTAGGATCAAGACATAAATGAGAAAGGTGGCGAATGGCAGCAACCTAATCAAAGAAAAAAGTTTGATATAACTGCTAGCAATCGTTGAGACAGAAAGCTCGCGAAATACAATAATTCCTATTAAATAAAATAATCCCTATTAAATAAAAATAATCCCTATTAAATAAATTATATCATAAACATTTGTAAAAATATTTTAGTGGAGTAAGAAAAGCTTTATATTTTATTGAAGTCAAGTTATTCTTTTTTCTGTATTAGTTGCATCTTTTAATGATCGAATTTTCGTTTCCAGATATATAAGCCAATAAATAAGTCTTTGAAACAAAAAAAAAACTGTTTTATATATAAAAAAGAACAATATAATAGTAATTCACCTATCTTGTATTCTTCTTTTTATTTTTATGATATGTATTATTAAAATTATTTCAGAACACCAATTGATGAATTCAATTTTAATTTTTTTTTAGTGTAAGAGCCCATGACTGAATGGTTATTTCTTAATCCATTTTCAAAATTATCACGATCCATATAGACTAGCTTTTAGTCCTTTGTTTACCAATTAAAACGGCTAGAAAAAGTAGAGATTATAGTGAAAAAAAAACAGAAAAAAAAGAATGTTTACATTTTGAAAAAAAATGTAAATATAAAATGAAACGTTCATTTAACAAGTAAAACATACTTTTTAGACGTTGTAAAAAATAAGCTTTTTAATGTAAAAATATGGTTTGTTTTTAACTGCAGAAAGTTAAAAAGGAAAAGACCATTACACGTAATACATAAAGAAATAAGTCATTAAAATGATTTTTAAAGAAAAAAAAATGTATGTCGGAAGTTAAATATTCTTTTTACATAACTTTTTAAAGTCCAAATTTTCTCAATAATATCCTCTTAGAAGTACAACAAAAATATTTAAAAATAAATAAAAAGGAACTCGTTCCTTTTGTGATATTAAGGTTTGATAATTTAATTTCATTTTATATTTTAAGAATTTTACCTACATAAAAAGTACAATGTTAATAATTATTTGCTATTTCTAGTGAAAAAGTGTTTGAAATTTATATTTTTTTTCAGGGAAAGTTGAAGTATTTTTTAGTGTTCAAGTTGTTTCAAAAATAATTTCTTTTTAAATTTGGCCCTAAAAATTAAATTTTTAACATTTTAAGAAAATTTCCATTAAATTCAATTAAATATTGGTGTTATTTTAACCTGTTCAGGACCAGGATCATATATATGTGACCACGTGTTTCTCTCTCCACGGTTCACGGTATCATATATGTGATTTAGCTATCCTTCCTCATAGGTCCATGGTCACACCGGTGTGATCAGCGAAAGGAACGTTTTTATATAATTTTTACAAGCACTAGATGGCGGTTAAAAAACATTTTTTTTAATATTGTTTCATAAAATTTGAACTTCAATATGTGCTTTCAGTTCCTTTTTTTTTCAAATAGAACCTAGATATTTATAAATATAAACAACTGCACATGTTTATTTTTCGAGAGAATAGTAAATTTAGAGGTTCCTGATTTACTGCTCTATGGGTTTCTGTTTATATTTTGAATAAACTAGTTTAGTTTTCTAATGTTTTCCATATTCGCAATTAAATGTATGGAATTTTTGTCAATTTTTTTTTGAAAATATATGTAATTTTTTTAAATGAAACCATTTTTTTTTAAAATTCGAAATTGTTTTTTTTTTAAATATAGCGAAAATATTTGTACTCAATGTTCAAATAATATCAATGATAGTAAATTGTAAGTTTTAGCGTATTTGATTGCATTTAAAATTTTAATTGAATTTTTAAAGGACATTAGGCTTAGTAAGGAAATTCGACCTGTCCCGTGCTTACGTATCCTCTCCGAACGTTCGGGCCATGGAAATCACTACTTTCTCCTTCCACTGGTCCTGAAGAGGTTAACATAACTGATTCAGTTCAAAATATTGAAAATATGAGAATCTGACAGGTTTTTAAAAGCAGTTTTCGTAAGCAAAATATATACCTAGACACTTCAAATAATATAAATTTATGTAATATATATATATATATATATATATATATATATATATATATAAATTTTTACTTAATAATAATATTTATATGTTCAAGTCTAAGCTTTTTTTTTTTTGTTTTGTTTCATCATAAAACTACATTTAAAATTCAGAATACAGTTAGAAAACTATATAAGAAAAATTATTTTTGTTAGAGTTTTTATTCCATTTAAATGTGTAATGCATGTATAAATATTTTTAAAATGCAAGGGATATAAATGAAAGAATGACTAAAAACTATTATTATTTGATTTAAAATATTATTTCCACTTAAAAAAATTATGTCAAATTTATTTTCAATGGCGTATGGAGGAATTAACACGATTCAGGCAAACAATTTATAACATTGTATAATGCATGAAGAACAATTTCTCTGACTAATTTGTATATTTTGAAATCAAACATGAAAAAAATACATAATGCATGCATTTTAAGTAAATATTATTCTTCCGAGAAAAAGAAAAATCATTCTATTGTTAGTTTAATTTCAAATAATCAGTTGATTATTAAAATTTAATACATGAAATTTAATTTTACAAAACCGTTTTACTTCAAAGAAATTAATAATGTTATTACAAAAGAAAATAAAATTGATATTAATTCCCCTTACAAAGCTATATATAAATGATTCATCTGTGATATTTTTCTGATTCCCCTCAATATGAATTTGTTAATATGAAAAAAAAACAATATCTCGATGGCTTATTCGAAAAAAACTCACCAATCACAAATATTAATATCGCATTAAATAATGTTTCATATTATTTAAAACTTAATTTTCTGAGCATTTTTTACATTGTCAAGAATATGAAATAGTTTATCCACACACCACAACCACACGCACCAAGTCCAATGATCTTCATCACACAAGCTACCAGAATATATGCCTTTGTGAGATTTTTTGAGAACAATCCGTACGATTATTAACTGGAATGTACCTCTAAAACTTAAAATTTTGAAAAAATTGAGATTTTAAATACATTTAGTTAAGTTGAAAAAATTAGAAGTATTCAATGTACCTGTATACACTCATGCCCAAAAATTAGGGATAATACTAGCCCCAAGAAAATTGGTTGAAAGCAAAACAAATGAGACATTCATTAAGCTCGTTTATTAAACAACATATAAAGAACAGAAAATATGTTGTATGCAGAATACCACTTTTAAGACAACGATTTTTGCATCCTGGAGCAATTACCAAAAATACTCTCTTTACAAAAACTTAATATTACATGTAGTTGATATTGTAATTAATACATTTTACGTATCCCATGTGATGAAATACAATCTGTACAACAAATAGGCATGCTGAATATAAAACTATCGTGCAGAATTTGGGAAAGATTATCCTCCTAAGCGTGCAGTGTTCTCCGAAGTTCCAATATAGATCTAGGATGTGGTTGAAAAGCTGACACTCGTTGGCCAAGAGTACGCCATACATGCTATTCGGGATTCAGGTAAAATGAGAAGGCTGGTCATTCTATTGGGGTAATAAACTCAGATTGAGTGAGTGAGTGAATATTAACGTCACGTTGTTCAGGCTTTTTTTCACACGAGTGCTTTTGGTGACGGACCTCATAATTTTAAACCATGGTCAAGTGACGATGGCGACACCATTAGCTGCCCCCCCATCCTAGCTACCACACTACAGCAACGGGGTTGATTTTTCGACGGATTTAACGTGCATTCCTGTCTAAAAGGTTGGTCTTTAGTGGCACCAGGCTTGAAATCATGGCATACCTGCCATAAGTCTGTTACATTGGTCACTAGACTACCGCGGCCACTGAACTCGGATTGAAGTAATTCTTTTACGATGATTTCTAGGTAAAGATAAACATTGTCATCTATAAGCACATATTATGTGCTCATGGTATCACTAAAGAAACGCAAATGATATTTCAGAATTATATCCCTATAAATTTGACCCCTCATGGTTCCAATGCGAACACGCATATATATTCTGAAGCGTGTAATAAACTTTCCCCCAAACGCGAGCAATCTTGCACCACCGTAACAGTGCAGTTCAAAGATGCTGTCTTGAAGGTGACAAGTACTTGGCGTTCTCCATATGAAAGTTTGACGTGAATCAGACTTCAAGCTAAGCCTAGCCTCATCGTAATATATTGATGCGAAGCCTTAACGTTATTATTGGTTAAAGCAACCAGGTTCGGTATTCGTAAATCTCATCATGACCCATGTTAAATAAAATAAAGTTTTCTTAGTTAATGACTCGTTTCGTTTAAGATACAGTTAAATTTATTGATGGACAACTAAAAATTTAAGTTTTACAAAGATAATTAATGAAAGAAACTTAGCTTTGAGGATAGGAGTGCTTGGTGAAACTAAGCAGTGTCGGCGGCAATTTTAGTTATGCTTGGTTACGTCTAAGTGCTGTAATTTTGGAAGAGAGCCTCTCTGGAGAAAATTCGGGTGCGTTCCCTTTTATTCTAAACCCTATCACTCCCAAATCCTGGACCCGGACTATTTGCCTTCCCTTGAATATCACACCTGATTGGACACACTCCGCCGCGCAAATCTATAAGTAGTGAAATGTATGCGTTCACCGAACACAGAAAAGCGCGGGAATACTTTGACACTCCCCACCGAAGGAATTTCACCACATCCGGTCAAGGGGGACTCGTATAAATATTTCTAGAAAGCAAGGGACAATTCCTGGCCTTCCATCAATATAATGTATGCCCATTTTGTCGAAGTCTACATTGCATGCTCTCTTCTCCAGGCTAACAATGGTAAATATTGAGTTACGTGAAGTTTTCCTGCATGTAGCACGTAGAACAATATGTCAAAACCTATGATCATGATTTGTTTTGAACCTGTCTTACCTGAGGCTGCAGAAAGCTGACGAAATAAGTCGGATTCTCTCCTCCGTCTGCTTCTTTCTGGAATTGCTGCGAAACGTCGAATTGCATTCGGCGTTGTAATTCGGGAGATAACTGCATTGTTGCAAATGGCATTTCAATCACCGTGGAATTACTGCCTAAGCTTAGAGATGACATTTTGGTTAATTCCAAGCTCATCTGAATGCGCTATATTCCATGCTTCCGATAATTTTAAAACGTAAAAAAAAAACATCATGTTTCATATGTGTCAAAACTAATCGGTTAGGCCACTGAGTTACTTACAAAACAATTTGAAACAATTTGTCTTTATTGCCACCATTTAAAAAAAATGATTGCATACACTGTACTCAAATAAATGTTGAATTTAACTGTAAATTTGCATATATGAGTAAAATAGTTACCTAGAGGTATGTCTCTGTAACCAAACATTAGTTACATGTAGCATTTAAAAGTTGACAAAATAGTCATGTACCATATGAAACTGAAATAAATTTTATAGGAAACTGACTAAATCTGAAGGAGCATAACGTTTAATTTAGAAAAAAAAAATAACTATTTTCCTTTTCATGCAAAAACGTATAATATTAAAATATTTGGAAAATTAGTAAATATTCATTTAACTAGGCAGTCCTTATACAAACTAATATTTAAATAAATAATAAAATTTCGAACTTTTTCCTCTAAACTACTTGATACATTTCAAATGTATTCCATGCATATAATTAAAAAAATAACAAGTATTGAGGGAAAGTTTAGCAGCTTTGGATTTTGATCTCGTTTCCCTCAAAGATACAAACATCTTTTTTTTACCATATCTTAGATTTAAGATTTCTGTAATGATTACAATTACACATATTCCTTTAATTACTGAAAAAAAGCGATTTTTAACGTTCCGATTTTAAAGGACTCTAATAGGTTATTCTACAGTTAAACAACGAAATATATAAATCCTCTTAAAATTTATAATGAAGCTAATTAATCCTTTTATCCATGATTAGCACTAAATTCCCCAATTTATGCACTATTCTAGAGAATTAATCCTCTTACCGTATCCTAACAAATTAATTCGCCATGTTTGCAGAAGTAATGAGCACAAGTTAAGGTTTCAATGAATCATTTCCAGATCGTTTGCACCACGTGTGAAGTTCACCGATGATTGAAATATTTACATTCTAAAATTAATTATTTTTAAAGTAAGTGTATTTTTCACATTAATTAATCGTATTTAAATTATTTATTTTATGGTGAAAACAATGTTACGCATAGATAGATGATTCAATTTTTTTGTATTTGAGCTTTTATTACACGTTTATAAATTAGTAAATTAATTGTTTTAAACCTCCAATATTATTTTTGCTTCTCTCTTTATTGACACTTTTATACAGTAACTATAATAATACTCATTATTTCAAGAATATCTGAAACATTTATTTAAAATAAATATAACTAATTTTTTGTACACAAATTGCAAGTAATTAATTTTTCTCCATTGTTTTAATTTACTTTAACACATTTCTTTATCTTTTAACTCTTCGCAGATAGACCACATTAGCTTTCAGAATATTAAATAAGTAAATATAAAAAAAAGATTATTGCATTTTAAAATTCCTTTTAAAACTTATTGCAAAGAAATCAGAAGAGGATATAATCATTTAAGCGACAAGACAGTTTTTGGTTGTGGTGACATGTAGGAAATATATATTCTGAAATACTTTCCGTGATATCAGTATTGATAAGACCGTGCCGGAATTCCAATTAATTTGAAATAATAAGAACCAACTTGCATCTTTTATGCGTTATTTATAATAATTATACTTTTGTGATCTCTGACAACTGTTCCTTTTTTTCCAATTATGTTCCTCATAAGTAGAATAAGAGGTTGAGAACTATTATTTCATCAACAAAAGTAATTTTTGTATTTGGTATCAATATGTTGATTCACTTTTTCTGAAATTTACCTTCAAGAATGCGGTGGAATTCCACAAAACTATGTTGGATGAACAATATTCCTGTGCAACAAAATACTAAAGTCCAGGTTCTTAATGTCACTACCACTAATGGTCTTATGTTTTAAAAGTATTTCTACTTCTAAACTATGTTTTAAATGTATGCCTACTGTAGAGATATTATATGTAATTTATAGGAACAAAAAAAAGTTATCAAATAATGAGAGTTCATTAAGAAATCCGACTACGTTCGGAACCGTAATTTTGCAAAAACATATAAATGGATAATATTTATGATATTTAATGTCACTTAAATTAGAAAATGCATATATTTTTTAAGAATAATATTACAATAAAAATTATTTAAGTACAATATTTTGACAAAAAATGAACATAGAATAACCAAATTTCAAAATATTCTCATTTTGTAAAAAATGCCTCTGATTTAATAATATTTGCCTGTATACAGCCTAGAACTCTCTACAGAGGCTCAATCTTACTACTCACTATCTTACTACAGTGTTTCTCAAAGTGTGGGGCGCGCCCTCTGGGGGGCGCGATGACCCCACAAGGGAGGCACGAGCGTATCGAAAATATAAAGATTTTTTTTTAAAAAATAACCGGAAAGAGAAGTAAAACAAAATGCTTTCTTCCATAATAAAAAAAAAAAAAAAAAAATACACACAGCAACACTGCCATTACTTATGTTTAATATCTGGCTTTTTCCCGTCATCATATTGCTATCTTTGATCCCAAAACCAAATTAAAGGGAAAAAAAACATTTTGTTTTATTTGCTGTATTTCCTCAATGAGAGATTTTTTTATTACGTTTTAACATAAAATATTACTCGTTAAAAGAAAAAACGAAACCCAGACTCTGAGAAAAATTCTAAGTAGATAAACAATTCACCACTAAAATTATTATTGAAATACTGTACATTAGTTGTAGAAAAAGAAAAGGAAGTCATGATTCACTTTTCAGCCAGGCTGCATAGTACGTTTGCTAATCATTTGATTGACCTTCAATATTATGGTATGGTTATTATCAATATTAGTTCCCTCCCATCTTTTAAGCGTTTGCTTTTCGCTTAGGGAAATTGTAAATAATTGAGTTATGCGATATTTGGAAAATAACTGATTGGTTAAACATTTCTGTAGGATAATTGAAAAGTGTCTGATTTGCGTCCTTTATTATGGTCTTGTACTTTTGAATAATTTTAGTTCAGTTTTATTGTTTTTTTCTCTCAAATCATCAAAGAATTGAATAGTCCTTGAAAGAAGGTAAGTATACTTTCTATAAATTAAAATATTCACTAGAATTCCGATTTGTATCGTGTACAGTAAAAAATAATTCTAAACAAATGATTGGGGTGACTGAGTCCCCCCGCACTACCATTAATGTTATATCGAGTACGCGCCTGCTCCCGGGTTAAAACATTTTGAAGTCTTCTCGCTTTAAATGTTAAAAAGTAACACAATTATTCTTCATCGGAATTTTACATTCTTTTTCATAATTAACATTAATTCTAAATGTTAATTGTGTGAGGTTTAAAATTACAGTTCTTTTTAAACAGTTATTTACAATTATAGCATTTATCTAAAAAAAAAATCATTTTACATTTTTGTATACAATGTCGTGCACACAGTTTTACTCTCCTTACAGTTCATCTATTATATCAAGAATAATGTTTTATTTTTTTAAAAAATGAACTCGTATGAAGAGTCGGTGTTTCAGCCAGTATACGTTTGATGTATCAGTACTGAAGAAGGTATTTTATAAATAATTTCTTATTACTGAATTTGGCCGCATAGGCGAGTGGTATAGGTATCGGATCGTGGCTTGCCTTGTCACGAGTTCGAGCCCAGTACCACTAAAGACCCGCCGTGTAGGGCAGCGATGCACGTTAAATCTGTCGAGAGCTGGAATGTCCTCCCGTTGGTGTGATGTGGTAGTTAGGAGAGGGGGTGCCAGCTCAGGTGTCGTCCACGTCTCTTGACCATGGTTCAAAATTACGTGGTCCGTCGCCAAAAGCCCTCGTGTAGCTGAACAGTGCGACGTTAATATTCAATCAATCAATCTTATTACTAAATTAAGAACAAGTTTAATAATTATTAGGGAGTTCCACGGGCTTTTCTTGTAGAGGAAAGTTTTTCAAAGTAAGGTTTAATATCAGAAATTGACACTTAAAGAGTTATTTTTCTATATTTTGCTGAGATCTATATTTTGTCTTCAAGGCATCCACTGCACAAAATCCGATTTGAAAAAGGTAGGATGTTGAAAATGGTAATAGTATACGAAGGGCTTTTGTTTTCAGTACAGATAATTCCTCATCCACCTCTACCCCAAATTCAAAGAGCGATTTATTACAAAATTGCCTTTTAATTTTTCACTGCATGTGAAATCTATGAAGATTTCTTCTTCGGAAGTTGAGAGCCCTTCTGGAGTATTTTGAAATAGATCCCTAATCCACTCGTAACTTGCTACCAAGCTGTCCTCAGAAAAAAATTTTAAAATTCTTTGCCAACATAGCTAAATGATTTTACATGTTTTAAAAACAACTTTCACATGTTGTTCTACAGATTTGTAAGTTTTAACACATATCCAGCTGGGATTTTTTCCATCATTTACTTCAGTAGTGGTAAATCCAAAATTTAAGTATTTTTGAGAAAATCGCCTTGATTTAATTTTCGGAACCATGCTCGTTCGTTTGTCTACTTGTTGATTCTTTATTATGGTCGAATGTTTGCTTACGGCTTAAAAATGTATGTATGATATTGTTTTAATCTACTGCCGTAAATACTTAATTACCGTGAATTACAATTAACGTGTAAATTAAAAAAATATACATTCAAGCTAGATTTGGTAGCTATAGGAGTATCGAGTCGACCAAAACTTACTTGCATTGTACGAGGAAAAGCATTTTTACATGTTTTGCGCAGACGTCCAATAGGTTGCCCAGACTCACGCAAACGTACCCTATAATGACAGATGTGATGGATATGATAGAGAGCGACATTGACTAGACTATTTTTCTAATGACATTTGTACTTTGAGAAATGAATGCTGAAGGAAATAAATCTTTTATTAAATACATCATTTTGCGATCTGTTCATATTTAAAAATTAGAGAAAGAAAAATAACATAATTCTAAGTAATATATATTTTAAGTAATTTTCTTAAAATATTTATTACTTAAAAGTTACATATACACAAAATTTCATATACTTATCGTATTAATTTGTACGGTTTATAATTAAGATCGTATTGTAACTTTAGCGTCTCTCTCTCAAAGTGCATTTTTATTGCAGTAAATACATTATTGTTGTACAGGGGGCGAGACAAAAATTATGATTGAAAATTGGGTCACTAGTATTGAAAGTTTGAGAAACACTGCTTTTAATGTATGAAAGGTGCACAGAGTATTTTATGACTAATTAATTAATACTAAATTAAGAAAAAGTTTAATAATTATTAGCTACTTCCATGGGCTTGTATTACAGAGCAAATTTTTTGAAAGGAGTTTTAAGATAAGAAATTGACCCTCTGAGTTCATTTTCTATATTTAGCTGATATCTATATTTTGTCTTCTAAGCAACCAACGCATTTTGTAATATGTTCCAATTTAAAAATCAGAGAAAGGGAAAATAACCTAGTAATTATCCTATTACTTAACTTTTTTTTGCTTAAAAGTAACATATACAAAATTTAATACTTGTGTCATGAATTTGTACGGTTTATACTAAATATTGTTGCTTTATCGTAAAAGTGCATTATTATTGCATTCAGAAATTTATTATGTATAAGGGGGGGGCGCGATAAAAATTGTGATTGAAAAAGGGGGCGCCAGTATTGAAAGTTTGAGAAGCACTGTCTTACTTCAAAGATGGGGAGCAGTTTCACGATAAAAACGCTTATAATTATTTCAAAAGGTGGTACCTCTGAAAATAAGGTGAAGTTTTTAAAAATCATACTTGAGCCTCTGTACAGAGGTCTTAGATATATACAGACAAAATATTATTATAATAAAAGCACTTTTAACGAAAGGATAACATTTTGAAAAAGTTTGTTCTAAATATTTTTTTTTCCCGAATTGTATTTAAATATTTTTTTTTGTCAAGATGTCCTTAAAACCATTTTATGCATGTATTCTAATTTAAGTGACACTAAAAATCATGAAAATTATCCATTTATGCAGTTTTTTTTTTTTAAATTAATGGTTCCGAACGTAGGCGGATACCTTAAGTAAAGGAAAACTAAGTTTATTAAATATTTATTTAAATATTCATTTGTAACAAAGTGTTCAGTTAAAATGAAATGTTTAAACGTATTATGTTTACAAAGTTATACCTGATGAACGTGCATGTTCTTTGCTACAAAGATACAGTAAATATCATTAAATTTTAGATAATTTACAAGTTATGACATGCAAAATGTAAAATTAAATATTTCATTCTGTTCCCTAACAAATAAAGCTTTTAACACGGGAGAAGGCCAAAACTCGATACTAATTCTTATATTTTGTTAATTTTTGTAGTTTTATTGTTCTTTGATGAACGACAAAGAGTAATTTGACTTGTTTTTTTTTAGTTGAGTGTTTTTGACAAGACACTGTGTCTTGCAAGTGCCCTTTTGACTTTATATCTTTCTTCATGGAATTTTTAGTTAGCACTTGAAAATTTTCTTTTCAATCCAAAAGTTTCATTCCCATTACTTTTCTCAAATTTATTTTCGCCATCATGATTAATATCCATTAGTTTATAAGGTTAGTCACTTGCTTGATCTGCTTCAACTTCATCCAGTAAAGAACACGTGGACATCTAGATCTTTTTTTTTATTTTCTGTTCATTTATATTTTACATTATGATAATTTACGTTTATATACTCTAATGAGTCGTACAAAACAACAATCAAAACTACAAAGTCATTCACAGGGAAATAATGTAGCCTGTTCGTAGAAAATACTTTGGAACAAAAGTGGGAGAACTCAGTCATTTAAAGTTCCTTAGGATTATGCGAAAACATTTTCCGCTTCCCAAAAAATGTAGATAAGTGACAATTACATTTTAGTTTCCAGGAAGATTGTCATACAGGACTCATGCATGACAATCTTCTCCTGTAACCGGAGAATATTCTGACATATTCACTAGCAATAAATAATTAGTTTTCCCAGAATTAGGGATTCCGGAAGGCAGGGGTGACGTTGTGCCTCACTCGACCGTTCTTGGGTTATCATGAAATAACACAATCTAACACACATTTTCTTCATTCAAATAAATATGATTTACTACAAATCATTTAAATGCACTTAAATATGTAAGAAAAAAATTGGTTTGGATGGTAGAAATGTACATTTACATAAACGAAAAAAAAAATAAACGTAAGGAAGTATTTTTGTGAAATAGTTTATTAAATTTAATTTACAAAGAAAATAATAACATTTCTAAAAGTAATTATTGGTTTTTTTATAAAATTGCAGGTTAATATACAAGAAAGCAGAGGAGAAGAAAGAAAATTGGTGAAAATAGTATCACTAATTTATGAAATCGCAAACACAATCCATGGAAAAAAAGGATGACAAGAGAACAGGAGGAAACTGTGTTCTCCAATTTTTACAACTACAAGTGCATGTGCTATATACTCGTATATCAATTATGTGCATGATCAGTGTAGAGTCAATAAAAAACATCGATACAAAACAGTACATTAAAAACTTATCATTAGAAATTCACTAGAATGTATATACACTGCTAGACAATTACTAAGGACGGATCACAAATTGCTATGCAGCATAACATTAAGCGAGACATGAGGCCTAGTAGGATAAAATATAATTGCCAGACTGTTCAGACATTAGAATAAAGAATATTTATTGTTCTGGAAAGTACAAAAACTGTGAAACATCTGAAAAAAAAAATGTTCATTTGATCTGCGTACGGAGAAATGGAACAATGCATCTAAAAGTTAGCAGGCACCTTAAAGAAAGGTATCAGTACTGGATATGTCCACCGTGGAGTGTGATGCAAGATTCCACACGTCGTACCATACTTTGCTTAACATTATCCAGCAGCTGTTGAGGCAATTTATCCCATTCCTCTGTGAGTGCACGGATGAGGGTGTTCTTGTTTGTCGGAGGATAGTTTCGACCAGCAACTTGCCTCCCGAAAGCATCCCACACATTTTCAATGGGGTTTAGATCTGGAGAACGCGCTGGCCATACGAGACATTGAATACCCTCGCTGTCCAGACAATCCTGAACAGCGTGAGTGTTCGATGACATGTTGCGTTGTCGTCCATAAAAACAAATTTATCACCGACAGCACCACGGAAAAGACGAACATGAGGAAGTAGAACTTCATCAATGTATTGTTGGCCCGTCATAGTCCAATTCGCAACCACATGTAGACGCGTGCGGCCATTGATCATGATGCCGGTCCACACCATGATACTGCATGTCGGATGTGGGTCCTTTTCCTGGATATTTTCTGGACGATAAGCAGTACCACTCTCGCGCCAGTTCAGTTGGTGTCTACAATCCGATGACAGACTGAACCTACTCTCATCTGAGAATAGTACGCATGCCCAGTCCTGTTCAGTCCAATTGTGATGCTCACGACACCATTGCAAACGGGCAGTACGGTGCTGTCTGGTCAATGGGACACACACAACAGGTCTGCGTGCGTATAGTCCTCCTCCCCTAAAACGTCTTGCAACAGTTTTTTCGGGAGATCTGCTTTCCTGAGGCAGCAAGAAACTGATTTGCCACCTGCTGAGCTGTGGTTCACCTGTTCCTTTTTGCTGATAGGACCATATATCTGTCTTCTGCAGGCGTCGTACTTCTAACACGACCTCCCCTGTGCCGTCTACTACACATTCCAGTAGTTTTAAATGACTTCCACAGCCATGAAACAACGCTTTGAGCGATGTCGAACTCCCTGGCAACCTCTGTTATTTTTCGCCCTTCTTCGATCTTTCCAATAATTCGGCCACGCATAAAATCATCTATGTGATGTCGGGAAGACATGCCAAAAATGTTAAGTTCGTCTATTAAATCTTTCCTGTAAACCTTTGACTTGAAACAACAACTGTCCACACGCGTCAAAACCTTTAAAGCTCTTATGAACGCTATCACGTGATGAACAGACGTGGGAAAAATTTTTGCATACTCATACTTCTTCTTACTAATATCCCGCACTTATTCTAATTTTCCACATTTTGCTTCCTTCATTTTTGTGGTTGCTAAGGATGATAGTGTTATCCATCCTTAGCAATTGTCCAGCAGTGTATATTTTAATAGGTAACTATTAGAAAAAGTGTTAGCATTTGTAGCTTCACTCATTAATAATTTCCTTATGTTTTCATGCGAGCAACAATGTTATCTTCCATTCAAATTTTTATTGTTGAATAAAACCCATTTAAATTAATAAACACTTTGTTCGTGATTAAGTTTTGATGATTAAATTTGCGTCTAATGAATAATATTATTTCTTATAATTCACAGTTTAGCCCTCCAACTGGACAGCACGGATTTTTCCGCCCTGCTGAGAGGTATCGAAAACGGACCACACTGAATTTTCCTACGGCCAGGGACTCACCAAAAATGAACCAAACAGATTTTTCCCCTTCAAGTAATAAGTTCAAAAACCGGTAAGGTGGTAATTTCCGAATTATTTTCCCCCTTTAAAGGTTTACGATCTTGAAAGATAACTAGAGACGTTCAGGGAGACACAATGGGCATTAAGGGGGAACTTTTATGGGTCACGGGGAGACCGGGTCTTTTAGCAATCGTAAAATCTCGGAAGAATTTCTTTAAACCCTAAAGTGTACGGAAATAAATTGCAAGTCAACGAGTTGAGAATTCTCAATTTTTTACTTTACCTTAAAATTCTCAAATGGAATTAAGTTTTTATAATGTATGTCTAAGTTTTTAAGAAATATCTGTAGTATTTAAATTCAAATTATATATTAAAAACATTGAGGATAATTTACTGTTTCATTTTTCTTATGTTAATCAATACTTTCAGGGATTTTTTTTTTAAAATGATTATTTTGTTATGTGTCAAAAAATAAAAAATGGTTCAAAATTTAAAATCTTTTAAAATTTCGGACACTTCTAAACATGAATAATTTTTAAGCTTCTGTATTACATCATTTGCAAAAAAATTTATATGTATTGTTAAAAAACCCTATTTAAATCTTTTACTTCTTCATAATTTTAAAGCCAGATATTCAGGGCATCTTACATAGAATCCCTTGTTTTGTATTGTTCAGATAACAAATTATATTTGAATTTTGAATGTCTGAACATTAATTCCATTCAAAGAGAACTTTAACTTCAAGTTTATATTTTTCAACTTGAATCTTCAAATAAAGAGTATTTAAAAGCATCTGGACAAATTTACAGTTAACATTTGCGCATATAAATAAATATAAAAGATCCTTTTTAATTTCAAGTTAAAAATATATATTTATGCATAATCCTCATCATTCATGTTCCATTAGTGGTTGACTGAAGAAAAGGTTATTCAAATTTGGACATTTTTATAATCTTAACCATGCAAAACTAGGAAACTTGTATTAGCTCCACTGAAATTCTGCATTGGAAATTCGAAAAAGATATTTATACGTGTCTCACATACTCAATTGAAAAACATATATATTTACCATAAATACTAATAATTCTTTGGATATTTAAAATTATCATTAGATTAATTTTATATATATATATATATATATATATATATATATATATACGACTTCTGATATTTTTTCAAGTATTCCTTAAATTCCATATAATTTAATTAAGTGAGGGAATATTAAAGTCGCACACTCTCTCTTCTTCTCTACTCAACTACTTGAGCGCTTTTGGCGACGGACCTGTGGCCGGGGTATCAGGTTTTCAATATATCGAATCATGGTTGGCATGTCTCGAGTTCGAGCCCAGTGCCACAAAACACCCGCCGTGTAGGGCAGCGATGCACGTTAAATCTATCGAGAGCTGAAATGTCCCTCTCGTTGGTGTGGTGTGGTAGTTAGGAGAAGGGGTGCCAGCTCAGGTGTCACCCTCGTCATTTGACCATTTTTCAAAATTACGAGGTCCATCAATAAAATCTCTCGTGTAGCTGAACAGTGCGACATTAATATTCACTCACTTGGCGACGGACCTCGTAATTTTAAACCATGGTCAAGTGACGAGGATGACGCTTGAGCATCGCTCCCTTTACACGGCGGATCTTCAGTGGCGCTGGGGTCGAACTCATCACACGTCAGCTACGAGTCCGTTACTTTGACCATTAGGCTACCGCGGCCTCACAATGTGGTTGAAAACTGCATGTTATGAGTAAAAATATGCTGAAACAATTGATGAACTTATAATAGATTTTTGCATAGAAGATAGATGTGTGATATGCTAAAATGACAATATGTAAAAGTTATGAGAATATCGATGACAATATTTTTGAAAAATTCAATTTAAGTTTCAGTCTGAAACTTATTCGTTTTTTTTCGCATTTAATATTAAATAATCGCGATAACAATTTAACAGTTAAACGCATTCAAAGATTATAAAAAATAAAGGTATAAATGACATTGTTGGGAACAATATGTTTTTATGGTTTTGAATTCATACTTCTTTGCAGGAGTGTAGACTATTAAAAGGCTGATGTAGAAGTTAGAAAACTAATATTTAAAATATATGGAAAAAATATCTGCAATTCGATGATTTTGACGAGCAGAAGACGGCATTTTTACTTAGTAGGGCAGAGTAAGCATAAGGTAGGAGCTTGTGGAGTAAACAACCAGGCCTCTGCAGTTTTGGCAGGTAATGAACTCCTATTTGTTGCTATCAGTAAGGAATATAAAAATAACAAATACAAAAATAAGTCATGTAAAATTTTATATATTTTAATAACAATGAATTGTGATCCTAATTTCCAATTCATTTTGTCACGAGTTGGCAGTAACTACGGTACTCTATCGACGTACTCCTTTACATATATATATATATATATATATATATATATATATATATATATATATATATATATATATATAATATATATATATATATGAGTTGATAGAGTACCAATAATTTTAACGCAATTTTATATTTCGTTCTCGTAAACTTTATTCCTTTTTAAAACATGTATTGACAAAATACTCTCCTTTTGTATATTTATAAAATTTTAAAAATTTAATGGTTATCTTACCCAACATTTTAAATCAGGGGCGGCAACCTTGTAGCTAAGACGTGCCAAACCAATCTGTCAGTATTATTCAGCGTGCCACATAGTAGGAAATTTTTGAAATCCTTCGATTCTTACGGTAATATTTGCAGATTTAAAGAATAGAGGTAAATAATTTAGATTTAGAGTTTTATTTTATATTAATTATGGATCAAAAAATACATTTATTAACATAAAAATAAACAATATAAAATGTTACAATTTCTTCATAAAAGATAAAAAAATTAAAAATGTATGTTTCCAACATATTTACTTAAGTAAGAAATAGACAAAGTGAAACATAAATAATTCCCTTCATTACAGTTAAAGAAAAATTGTATTGCGAATTAACTCTTTCACGACTCTTCTTTCATATCGCAAAACCAGGGATATAATGCATGACACGATTCTGAGCATTCAGTTGCTAAACAATTTCTTCGCGGAGTCGAAATATTTTTCTTATTAGGAAAGATTATTTTACTTTGATATGCCGAATCACATAAGTGGAAAGCAGAATACATGCAATTTTCTTTTTCAACAATTAAATCCCCTAGCAAAAACACTCAATTATTTACAAAATAGCTGTAAATTTATCCTTAGAATTATCTTTCAGATTATTTTGTAGTTACATAAATGTCCATAACTCTCTCAGAAGATGTTTGTCAAATAAGGTCTATTATCAACTTTTCCATTCACTCAAGAATTGACAAATTTGTAGAGTAGTGCTGAGTGCCACTAAGAATTGTACCACGTGCCACAGGTCCATAGATTGCCGACACGTTTTAAATGCTCTTATTAACTAACCATCTCCTATTCAAACACAATTTATACGATAAAAAAGGGTTTTCATTCATTTTGTAGGGAATTGTTTTAGATTGAACCATAAGTAATTTTGTGTTTCAAATAAATTACGTTGTTTCGGGGATCCCCTTCGAGCAAAATGAAAGGAATTTGATATAATTATAGTGTTTCACTAAAAAGGAAACTTTCACTTTCAAAATACACTGCGTAAAGTGGTTTTAGGTGTACGAAGTTATATTCACTATTATTCTAAAATAAATTTTGATATTTTGGTTTTTCGTTAAGTTTTGAGTTATTTCTTCAAATATACTTCTCCATTACTTTTCTTTCAAACTTGCTATTTTCTTTTGCCGCCACGGTAGCCTGATGGTCGTGGTTATGAACTCGTGTTCAGTGTTCGAGCCCTGATACCACAAAAGTTTAGCGTTGAAGAGGAGCTGATGCACATTAAACACGTCGAGGTCAAAAGTTCTCACGTTGGTGTGATGTGGAAGTTTGGAAGGGGAGTTATCAGTTCAGGTATCGTCCTCATCACATAACCGCGGTTCAAAATTACGTAGTCGCTCGTCAGTAGCCACCGTGTTGACTTAGAATGCAATATAAACCCTTGACGTGTGCACTTGATTTAATTCGAGTACGCTAAACAGTTCCAAATATGCACATTAGATATAATTCAAACGAGGTCGCATTTTATGCTGCTGTAATTTTCTCACTCAAATATCAGCGAGCGCCGTCTGCACTCGTGATATTTGACTGTTGTTTCTTATATTTACGATTTAGTCGTTAAACATCAAAAACTCGTTTTCAATGTAAAGACTGTAATGTTGGAATGTGTGTGTGTGCAGTGCCGTGTTTCGTAAAATTTTACACTGTGACATTTCTGTAAACGACATGTATGTGTCTTTCTCATACTTCTTTGATATTTTTGCTATTTATACCTTTTAAAATTATTTTTATAAAAGGTTTTTGTAACTAATTGTAAATTGAATAAAACCTTTTCTTACAATTATATGTATTTGAGGATGAAATCTGATTTACTTTATTCAGGAAATTTTTAGTAAATTTTATTTTCTTAGCCAACTTATTTCTTTTAAAACATGCATATTTGTGTATTATATAATTAAATTTCTAACTATCTAAAAATTATGTCTGGCTTTTTTTCTTCATTAAAATATTTCCGGATTTTTACAAATTATCTTGCCATTATTCATTATGTTCTTAATAAGGGAAAATATATCTAAATATAAATAATTTCTGACCTAATAAACATATAATTGTTTTTAGCTACATTTTTGAAAATGCATTGAAATTTGTATCGGGACAGGATTTTAACATATTATGAATGTGTTTTTTACTGCCACTATGTTATATATTTATCTTTCATTCTTTTACAATATGAGTAGAAGTCGTAAACAGTTTGTGTCACAGTAAAATTAATTTTTGTTTTATATTCAAATTATACTATTATATTGATTCTGAAAATAATAGATGTGTTTGACAAGCCATTACTTCACAATTTTAAAGCATTGAACAGTTTTGAAATTTTTAAAACTTTTCTAAAATGTTAAATTATTAAAAATATTTAATTATTGTAAGTGATTAATGTTTTTAGATTATTGGAAACAAAAAAGTATAAAATTTAAAATATATCTCTTTGTTGAATTTTAATAATTATTTTTATGGCTAAACCTGGAAAAACCCAACTTTTTTAAATATTAACATTAAGATATTTTTAAAAAATAACTAGAGCTCTCAGACCTAAATCCATATGAACATTTATAGAACATATGTAAGGGAACATTTACAAGATATTTCAAGACTCTATCTTGAACAGGAAAAACGCCTTAGGGATTAGAAAACACTCTCATATTCAAAATTAAAAATCTGAGAAAAAACATATTTAAAATTTGTAAAGGCATAAAAAATTCCATTGCCTGTAAAGCTTTAATTTTCAATCTGTTACTATCCAACTTATGCTCTACATGAAAATTCTACTTGAAATAAATATGACTGAAATATCTTTTTAATTCAAAATATTCTAAGTCATAACATTGATAACAACTGTTAATTTGATCAATTATTCTCTTTTATCGGAACCTTATATATTCACAAGAGTTTTAAATGCAAATTAGTTATATAGAAATTAGTAGTTATACAAACGTAATCCAGAAATCCCCAAGTTTGTAAACAATATCTATTTTTTTTCTCAGTTCCCCATCGTGGTAGTTAAAAGCAAGTTTAAGTTTTTGTTGCATGACTTTAAAATACTGCAGTGTAGTACTACAATAGATTTATTATAATGTAGTTTGTGGTACATCAGAGAAATATTTAGTTCATTCTGCAACATTTGTATACTGTAGTCTAATTGTAATATTACTTGAAAAAGCTGCATTTTAGATTTACCATTTTCAGTCATATTCCATCCATTTCAAGTATTATTTATCACAGTAGCCTGCGAACATTTTGGTCATGGCATTTTTTCAAAAGGAAAAAAAAATAATGAAAACAAAGTAAAGAGCTTTTAAATTATATAAACTATGTGTCAAAAATATATTGGTCTTTAAATCAATCTTAATTAAGTAAATGTGAGAAAACTCAAAAACTTAAAAACATGAGCAAACAGAAATGATTTTAGAAACTAAAATTGTAGTTAATTGCCGTTTCGCAAGAAATATTGGATTGTGTTAAAAAATATTTTTAATTAATTCAATCTAGGAATGCAAAAATGCTTTAAAATGAAACCGAATTTAAAATCAAAACTCAGAAAATTAAAATTTCTTAAAACCTAATTGGTTTTTAGATCAGAGATTGAGCAAGTTTTCCAAATATATGAAATATATATTTGCAATAAATTGGGTGAACTCTCTGTTGGCCATGAAGTGTAGAAAATGTCCATTTCATAATCCTCGCCCTAGGCCACAGCAGTGAATGAGAAACCTCCCGTTTCGAAGAACACAGAGACCGAAAATCAATAAAACCATCCCCTGCAAAACCAATCAGGACCTCCTGCGACTTTAACAGGGTAAGGCATTAAACTGCCGTTCGTTTTTGAAGCAGTTCGCGAAATTTATCGGAACATTTTAGGCTTAGCTAGCTTTGAAAAGTAGTTCGCTTTCGAAGTGAAATTCAATTAGAGGGGAATTCAGTCAAATGGTTAATTACCGTTTATATTCCCCTCTAGGCTACTTCTCAAGTTTTCAACATGTTTTTACGAAAAAAAATTGAATATAGCATGACATTTTGTTTTTGTTTTGTTTTTATATCAGTGTTTACAAAATTAAAAAAAAATAAAACAACTAATAAAATGTTAGAAATTAATAAATTTGGCCAGAATTATATCTTTTAAATACATGCATGTATCTATATTTGTTCTATTAGTCATTATAATACACAATTTTAATCCATTCAACGAATTTCTACACCTTCGGTTCTTAGTTGCACCCTATTTTCAGTAGCACTAACACTGGGAAAACGTACTGTTTAGATTTGAATAAATATGATAGATACACTCTGTCGCAAAAATATATGCACCCAGAAGAAATTGAGCTACATTCACGAAATTTGGTATGCATGTAGTGTATATGAAAATAAACAAATGATTAAAAATTCAGAACAAAATATCATTTTATTAAGCGGTTACAGCTTGCAAAAGGTTAAAAATCAGTAAGTAGGAAAGCCACCTCTGGCAGCTATACAAGCCGAAATTCGGCGTGGCATCGATTCAATTAGATCACTTATGACCCCCAGTGGAAGATCCTGCCATAGTCTTTGCATCTACGCAGTTAATTCTCCTGTATCTCGGGACGGCTGCAGTTGCCTTCCCAGCGTGTCCAGACATGCTCTATTGGCGGAAGATCTGGTGACCTGCCAGGCCATGGTAGGGACGTCATATCCTTGAAGACATTGTTGGAAGAGTCGCGCAGTATGTCGACGAGCATTATCCTGTTGATAAATGGCACCTGGGCGACTTGATAGCATGGGTAGCACAATCGGCGTTAAAATATCGTCCACGTATCTGCGAGCTGTCAAAGTGCCTTGAAGGACCACTAAAGATGATCGTGTGTCCCAAGAAATTGCTCCCCACACTGTCACACCTTGTAAAATTGCTGTATGCCGCTCGACAATAAATGCCGGATCGGACCGCTGGCCGGTGCGCCTCCAGACACGTGCGGTGGTCATCATCACTGAGACTGAATCGGGATTCATCACTGAAGATGACACGTCTCCAGTCTGTCACACTCCAAGTTGCCCGAGGTCGGCAAAAATCCAGTCGACACTGCCTATGATGTGGGGTCAGTGGTAAGCGTCTTAGCGGACGTCGGCTCCTCAAGCCACTTCGGTCAGTCGTCTCCTTATGGTTTCTCTTGATGGCACTGGATGTCTGGAAGGAGGTAAGTGGCGTTGAATCGATGCTAGCGACGTTGTTGGTGCCGAAGTGGCCACTCTTCTGATTGCACGATCCTCGCGATCATTTGTGTTCCTGGGACGTCCTGACCCTCCGCGACGGTACACTCTACCTTCTGTGATCCACTGTTGCTAACACCGAGCAACTACCATATCGCTCCGACCGAGGTGGCGGCCGATACGTCTATTCAACCAACGTGCTTCTCTGAGGCCTATTATACGGCCCCTATCAAAGTCCGTCAGCTGCTCGTACTGCCACCGGTTACGTCTTAGAGGCATCCTAAGTCTCAATATCGTCTATCAAAGTCATCAGATTCGTTTGGATAGCCGTACGGCGCTCATACTCATGCTTTTAAACTCTCCCAGTTGCGCAACTAATATGCGCATAGCACACTTGTTAGCCTTGTCTCATTGGCTTCGAAATTTTAATCATTTGCATATCTCTTACCAGACTACATTCTTGCCGAGTTTCGTGATTGTAGCTTGATTTCTTCTGGGTGCATATATTTTTTGCGACAGAGTATATATATATATATATATATATATATATATATATATCATATTTATTTAAATCTAAACAGTATATGTGTGTCTAAACACTGTATATCAAATCTAAACACTGTATGTGTCTGTGTGTATAAATTTATATATATGTGTATGTATATGTATATGATTATATATTGAAAAAATTCTTTTATATTTTATATATATATATATATATATATATATATATATATATATATATTAGCCGTTTTCACGATGTATAAATATATAGTGTTTACATATTTATAAATTATTGATATATAGCATTAAGAATTCGATGGTGTTGAAAAATATATTTATAGCAGTAACTCTCACCTTTTGATATAAAAAAGATACAAATTATAATACATAATTTCTCTTTATATCTAAATTAGAAGTTGAAAGATTTTTGCGCCCTCTTAACCTAATAATCAAGTGGATTTCCACCAAAGCAACTTTCAGTTGGTATCTACTCCATAAAACAATCATGCTTGCTAAATTTTAAGTCTAAATCTAACAGAGCAAAAATGGAATTTTTATCATCAATACCTAATTGAGTACATTCTTAGCGGATTCCAATTCTACAAAAGAAGCATACAAACCAAATAGTTCTAGCAGTTGGAAAACGGGAATTTTGTATATCAATACGCCCCAATATTTCTCCCGCTTCCCCATGGAGTTTACGTCCGTAAAATGTATTCTTAGTGGAACTCTATTCAACTAAAAAAACATGCACGACAAATTTCAAGTAAATGGGCTAAATTCAAAAGCAGGAATTCTTCTATAACATTCATGAACCCCTCTCAATCCCACTCCTTTGGGGGTCTGTTTTCGCAAAATTCTTTCTAAGAGGAACTCTATTCCATGAACGGAACATAACTTCTAATTTTCAAGCAGGAGGGTATAGTAGTTGAAAATTGGGAATATTTATCTATTACGCCCCTGAATCCCCGTCAGTAACCCTTGAGGATCAATCTTCCCATAACATATTTTGTAGTGGAACTCTACACCATGAAAGGAATCCGCTTATATATACCAAATTTCAAGACTGCAAGTTTAATAGTTTCTAAAATGAACTTAATTTTGCATAACGCCCCTGAAGCGCCCTCAACGCCCCTTGGAGATCGATTTTCTTAAAATTCATTTTCTAGGGAGTCTCTACTTTATGAAAGGAATCTGTGTACCAGGTTTTTTTTTTCTCAAGACTGTAGTAATAATAGTTTAATCTAATAGTTTAACAATGAAAATAATTATATATATAACGCCACTTGGTGTTCGATGTTTGCAAAACCCGTCCATAGCTGCTGTTTTACTCCATGAAGGGAACCTCACTACCAAATTTCAAATCTGTAGGTTTAATAGTTCCGGAGATATAGTGATTAGTCAAAGAGTGAGTGAGTCGCTTTTCTCCTTTATATATTTAGCTATATAAATATTTTAATTAATATTCAAGATAGCTTACAGGTAAAATTAAATCATTTAAAGTATATTTTTCACCAATTTACAGGAAAAATTTAATTATCCAATATAAGAAATAGAGATACATTTATTTTATCTAATACATATATTGAAATTATTATGCTTACATAGGGTAGCTTTCTTTAATTTTTCTGAATATATATGGTGATTGATGCCATGTGTGATCTAAAGAAAGAATGCAAGTAATACACAAAATTATTCTTTAAATTATACCTGAAAATGGTATCTTCAGATCATTATGTTGTAACTGTAATCTATACTCATTTGAAGATTTGCAGACTTACGATTCAAATGATATACTGAAAGATTCTCAACCTCCAACAAATGGTTGAAAAATTCCCGCTAGAGTAAGAGTTTCAGCCAACATGCTTGTAAAGACATATAAGATATAACTTTGGTTATTTTTAAACAGTATACCACTTAAAACTTATATTTTTATATTTTATAGCATTGTGAGATGGGGCAAAAAATCCGAATTATGGTATTGCAGGAAAAAAAAAGAAATTAATATAATTTGCAAGAGTAAATTGAGGGTGTGTTTTGGGTAGAAGAAAAAGAAGATGGTTTGAACAATATCCCTTGCTTATATATATATATATAAGCAATATATATATATATATATATATATATATATATATATATATATATATATATATATATATATATATAAATTACTAGAACCCACAGTACTAAAGAAGTAAGAAATTGGAATTCAGCAAACACAACAAAAGTAGATACAAAAGCCATAGGACTAAACTGGAGACTGAATATATATATATATATACAGGGTGTTTTTTTTTAGATGTATAGAACTTTAAATTGCAATAAAACAACGATGTATTATTCGATTGACATGAACGTTTTTGTATTCGAAAGATAATCTTGTGACATTACATTTTAAATATGATCAAGCAAGGCGTAGATTCGTCGAATTGGAATCAAAACGAGATTGTCGTTGTTCCCGATTTTCATAAGCGAATTTTGTTTAGCGATGAAGCGCACTTCTGGTTGAATGGCTGCGTCAACAAACAAAACAGCTGCATTTGGAGTGAAGCTAATCCACAAGTGCATGTAGAAACACCGTTACATCCAGAAAAACTGACTGCTTGGTGCCGCTTTATGGGCTGGTGGAATCATTGGTCCGTACTTCTTCAAAAACGATGAAGGCCACAACGTTACAATCAATGGTGATCGGTATAGAACCATGGTTACTAACTTTTTCATTCCTGAATTGAACAATCATGATGTCCAGGAGCTGTGGTTCCAACAAGACGGCCCAACATGTCACACAGCTTGTGCCACAATCGATTTATTGAAAGACACGTTTGCTGACCGCCTAATTTCACGTTTTGGACCTGTGAATTGGCCTCCAAGATCTTGTGATTTAACACCGCTAGACTATTTTCTGTGGGGCTATGTAAAGTCATTGGTCTATGCGGATAGGCCACAAATGCTTGATTCTTTGGAAGACAACATTCGCCTTGTTATTGCCGATATACGGCCACAAATGTTGGAAAATTTCATCGAAAATTGGACGTCCATATTGGACTACATCCAAGCCAGCCGTGGTAGTCATATGCCAGAAATCATATTTAAAAGGTAATGCCACAAGATTATCTTTCGAATAAAAAAAATCATGTCAATCGAATAATATATCGTTGTTTTATTGCAATTTAAAGTTCTATACCTCTAAAAAAACACCCTATATATATATATATATATATATATATATAAGTTATGTGAGTTCATCATGAAACTGTTAAATGAAAACCTGGAAAATTTTGCATCAGATTTTCATACATTTCGAAGTTGAATGTAGAGGGAAGAAAATTATATTCATAAGTTGTGAGCCATGTTATCTTTGTTTGAAGATAGTTTTCTGTCTTTATGACTGTAACGTGGCAGAGGGAGAAAGCTTATCAAGAGAGATCACGACATTGGTAAGGCACATGCAGCGTCATGGCAGTTAGGAACCTCATATGAAACATTGCGAAATATACTGAAAAAAATCGTTCATTTATTTCTGTATCCCGGATCATTCATCACCAGCGACTGCTTGTTAACAACACTTTTCTTCGTTTTTCTTTCACACTGACTTTTGTTTTCTTATTTAAAAACGAAGAAAAATAACTGACTGTGGACTATCTTTTGGGATAATGAGTCATAATTATGTTTCAATAGTACGTTAAATTGTTAGAGTTGTCGATTTTGAATCTTATATCTCCGCGTACCTTCCACGCAAGTGTAGTCATTTTGCCTTACGTTAACGATTGGTGTGTCCCTTCCCATTTTACCATTGTACCATTCTTCGCAGAAAAAGCAATATTCAGGCCAGAACACAATCCGTAACAACCTATAAAATCGTTGCATCCTTAACAGTTTTGAATTACCTCAAATTCGACAACGACAATCCCTTGAATCTACCACTCAGATGTAAAATAGTGCCCACCCACATAATATAATATGTATAAAATCTTTTGTAACGACATTTCACCGGTGATACAATGAGTAGGCATTCCAGTGTATCGCCATGTATATTTTATTATAAATAAACTTACATAGCGTAGTTTTTATAGGATTATGGTAAAACATTTGTCAACATAAAACCCCGTATAACGATGTATGCACAGCAATACAAAGTATATTTTATTCTGAACACGCTATTCCCACACATTTTCAGCATATTTTGAACCTTAATGAGTAGGGTACTTCGAATATTATCTTTACATCACTGAGATTTCTGTAAGAAATAAGCAATTATTATGTTGGAATATGTAACCTACTTGTACTTTGATGTAACTTACTGTCTAGCAGAGACTTTTGAACTTATTATTACTCTTATATGTGGAATTATTCAGCGTAACTTTTTAATTATCTTTTACCAAATTTGTAAACCAATCCGCATTCTAGTTATATATACTGAATGCTCTAAATATCGACGTTTGAATAAGTTCATCTTGGACTTGTAACTTGGAAATATATAATTATTTTGCAACAAATGAGAACCCATGTTATTTTTTAAGATTTAAAATAAAAATAAGTGTACTGAGAAAGAAAATGTGTGCTATCAGTTTCCACATTTGAGTTTTATTTCTATCCTAAAACCGAACAGAGATTTTTTTTTTGTCTGAAAAGTTTCCCTTTGTAAAAGAACAAAATTAGGAAGAATAAAACTTTCTGATCTTGTTTGCTGATATTCTTTAGCGTAGGGACTTAGATAGAAGTACGTTTCAAAATGTTTAATAATACTGCATTATTTTTCCAAATTATAGCATCCAGAATGTACCATAAAATTAAAAAGCTGGGAACAGATATCTAAGAGTCATTTAGATGCTTTATTTCTTGATTCATAAGTTAAGAAGTTACAGTTTTGTTTTATTAATATTTTTGCATAACTGAATAAATAAAGCATTTTCATAAGTAAAATATGAAAAACTTTCTATTGAGAGGTTTTTTGCCAGTTGAATGAAAAAAGTGGAATTAATAAAATGACTTTTATTTTATCTAGAAATTTAAAAAAAAAATCCTTAGATATATTTATCAGAAATAAACTCCATACTGAAACTTTTCAATGTTTGCACCCATTAAAGCAGATTGAAAATGAAGTCAGATTTTTTTAAGGAATACTACACATATACATTTTTAACACCAGGCAACGTACGGTATCATTTCAAAACCAAGAAATAAATTACATTCTGAAATCTATAAATTGTTCTGTATTTATTTTATTTTTGCTGGCAATTTTTATAAAATTTTTAGGAAGACTTCACGCATAAAATGTTGAGGAATTATATTTATTTAAAATAAATGAATGAACAGCCTTATCAGGAACACTTGTTTGTGACAGTTGGACACTCGGCAATTTCAATTCCACTGTTCCGAATTTCGCTCTTCTGTGAGATTGCTCCATTATACTTCGAATGTCCAGAAAAATATATGCATGGTAATCCAGTAATACCGTCTAAACACTACACAACCAGATTCTTCGTTGGGGTTACATGAAAATGCCGAACGATACAATTCGTATTTTACTAGAAAAATACTGAAAACAAAGTATGTAGTCCCACCCGGTTAAAAAAACTAACTGTATTAAGCACATCAAGAGCAGGTTTTGCAAATAATTAAACATACAGTTTTTCAAAGAGACCGCAGTGCATATCGAGACAGACTTCAGTGCGCTGTGAAATGGGTCAGTGAATTAATCGCATCAGCGAGGTGTCCACCGAAGTATAAGCAGTATGCAGATGATCAACTAAGTTCGAATCCTATTAATTACGTCTTGACACAACAAATCATTGAGATTGCCACGAAAAAAAAAATTCCAACTGTGTGGGATACTTTGATCGGTACGATATAGAACCGCGCCGCCATATCCAGCTAATCATGTACAATAGCACATGAACGGAACGAAGCGCTATCATGAACCATCGTAATTCACCTGTTTTTCTCTTAAACTGTGTATAGAACAGGTACAGTTTTTTTCGACATTATTTTTGCAAATATCTGGCTATGTAATTTTCAGGCAATAATTATGGGACGTTCTGTATATAGGTGAATCCGAGAAAAAAAATCTTGTTCCTTGATGTTTGATCATTATATGCAGTGTTAAAGTTTTTCTAGCACTGCCAATTGTATTTTACTTATGGAACATTCGAGTTATAATTATTTTTTTAATATTTATACCATTGTTTCTTAAACTGTGGGGTACGCCCCCTGGGGGGGCGCGAGAACCTTACGAAAATGCGCGAGTATAAGTTGTAAGTAATGTATTTCTCTGTTGCGCTATTCTCAAACATATAAAGCATAATGAAAAAGGTTTTACACAATTTTTTTAGCAGTAACATACATATTATCATAATGAATATACTTTTTACCCGGAAGTAGTCGCGCGGGACACACAGATTACGAAATCGTTTATTCTGGCAAAACTGTTCATTTGTTAACAAAGGAAAATTGAAAAGTCCTTGAAAGTAGGGGTATGTAAACTTTCTCTTAATTAAATTATTCACTGGAATCACTATTTGTATCGTGTACAATAAAATATGTATAAAAAATAAGAATTGGGGTGACTCAATAACCCCGCTTGACCATATCGATTGCGCGCCTGCTCCCGGATTAAAACTTGTTGAAGTATTTTCACTTTAAATATTAAAAATAATACAATTATTCTTCATCGGAATTTTATATTATTGTTCATTATCTAACATCAGTGGCGCACACAAGGGGGAGACCTAGGGATCCAGATCCCCCAAAGCCCTTGATTTTTTTTTCCCATTGATCATAATTCTAAGTATATAGTACGCAAAGTTTAATTAAGTATGTGTTATTAATGATTAATTTTATTAATTAATGATCAGTATTTATTCAATAATTAGTTTCTTACTGTTTTTTCTTCCTGAAAATCGACAAAATCAAAAGGAACCTGATACAAGATTGGTGGACTTTTGATCCCGGACCCCCCTTGAAAAATTCCTGTGTGCGCTACTGTTTAACATCAATTATAAATGCTAATTCTGTGAAGCTTAAAATTACAATTCGCTTAAAACTATTTATAATTTGTGTAACCATTTTAAAAAAATCATTTTCCATTTTTGTAAACATAGTCGAGCACTTGGCTTTGCTCCCCTTACAATTCAGCTATTATATCAATAAGGTTTTATAAGGGCACTTCAGCCGGTATACTTTTAATGTATCAGTGCTGCACAAAGTATTTTATAACTAATTAATTAATAATAAATTAAGAACAAGTTTAATAAGTATTAGCGACTTCCATGGGCTTGTCTTACAGAGCAAAGTTTTTATAAGGAATGCTTATGATTAGATATTGACCCTCTGAGTTATTTTTCTATATTTAGCTGATATCTATATTTTGTCTTCTAAGCAGCCACCGCATTTTGCAATATGTTCAATTTAGAAATCATTGAAAGGAAAAATAACATGATAGTTATCCTATTATTTTATTTATTTATTTATTTTGCTTAAAAGTAGTATACAAAATTTAATACTTATGTTACTAATTTGTATGGTTTATAATTAAGATCACCTATTGTAGCTTTAGCGTCAAATGGCATTATTATTGCATTCAGTACATTATTATTGTATAAGGGGGGCACGATAAAAATTGTGATCGAAAAGGGGGGCGCCAGTATTGAAAGTTTGAGAAGCACTGATTTATACAATTTAAAATATCACATAAGAGAAGTGTTACCGCATAAAATTTCCTCTCGTTTTTAACTCTCAGAAGATATATACATTTATGAGAATCGGTTCAATAAAAATTGTATTCCTACTGATATATTTTGGAACGAAAGTTACGATGGCACTAAAACTGTGAATAGCGATGGATCATAGTGAAAAAATATGATTCTTTAAGTGCAACAGGTCAGTTAGCAACCTAAAATATTTTTTAAGTAGTGGTAAACAAATAATGAAAAAAAAACATTAGTAATGTCAGCGTTTTGAATACTCGGTTGTATTTTATAGATATAGCAGATTTAGAGGGGCAATGAATGAAACACACACACAAACTTTAAAGTTCGTTCCTTATTAGAAATGTAAATCCTTTCCTAAATGGAATGTAATGTTTTATACAGAAACCAAGAGCACAAACAATTTATAGCAGCGTTTCTCAAACTGTGGGGCGCGCCCCTCTTGAGGGGCGTGATAACTCTGCAAGGGGGGCGCGAGCATATTGAAAAGTTGAAAAAAAACTAAAGATTATTCAAAACATTATTAATGTACTGAAAGTAAGCAGACAAAATACTTTCTGACATAATAAAATATAAAATACACGTTAACACTGACATAATACACTTATAAAAGTACTTGAACTGCACAATGTATTTTATTATTAATTTAACATTACTAAGATAAGAAAAAAATTGATAATTACCAGTGAACCCATGGGCTTGTATTAACACTTATCTTGAAGATTTGTACTGCTTATAATTAATTCCTTAACTGTAAATTAAAGTTTCGTGGTTTGGTCCCGAATGCCGCAGTTTTCCACGTTAATGCGCGTATTTCGTTGTTTTATTGGGAGGGGGGAGGAGAAAAGGAATAAATAAGCAAAATCCTCTGAAATAAGTAAATCCTTTACAAATAATGTCAAGGTTATTTTATTGTATACCAAAACCTTAGGAATAATTGTATGTATAGCAGTGGACAGAAAATATCGTACTTTGGAAAGACTCATATATACGTCTAGATGATTAATGATGTGGCTGAGCGAGACGTTTATATCCGTCAGTGGCACATAGGAGGTTAAAGTCATACACACACTGTAGCTTAAGTGTAAAATTATAGTATTACTGACTTCAATATAATGTTATGAAATGGGGGGTGGCACGGTGAAAATGATGATTGAATATTGGGTCGCGAGTATTGAAAGTTTGAGAAGCACTGATTTATAGAAATACCAAATTTTTAATGATAACGTTTCAATCAACGCGTCGTAATTGATTTAACAAAACTGACAATTTCATGAAATTGTTTCCTTGAAGATTTTTCAAGCTACGCAAGCCAATCCAGCACATGACAATAAAAAAAAATCAGTTAATTTTAGCAAGGCTTGATGTTGGTTTACACTGTTTAAACATTGAAACCAGATAAATATTAACAAAAGTTTTCGACAACTGTAGATTTTGAAAGTAAAAATATTTTGAAAACATTTCTTTACCTAGGAAAAAATAAAGGTAAAGCTTAAAGTGAGTGATTTAGATGTTTAACTTCAGACTTGGATATATATATATATATATATATATATATATATATATATATATATATATATATATATATATATATATTATGGAAAATAAAAGTTAAATGGTAAATATGAAATTTTGTGTTAGATCCAATTTAATTAACCTTACATATATATGTATTAGCAGCGTGTGTGTATATACATGCGTGTGTGTATATACATGCGTGTGTATGCATGTTAATTTTGAGTGAATTTTTTGAATTTTTAAATTCATTTCTTTTGTTAGAACTAATAATAAGAGTGAGTTAATTAAAGAAAACACAAAATATATTCTTGTTGCCTAAGGGAGTATTTCAAGTTTGAAATTCAAATGTATGCCTCATAAAAAGGAAAGTAATATTTAATTCACAGAATCAATCTTTCGAAGATCATTGCTTACAATTATTATGAAACAAAATAAAATGTTGATACCTTAGATCCATTTTCTTTTTTACATTTCTGAAATTCATATTAGGCCTTAGTGTATAAAAATAGCTACTTCCAATATTTAAATAGACCTAAAGTATTAAAAAATGATCATTTTACGTGAATGGAATTTTTTTATGTTATTGTCTATAAAGTCATTTTAAAAGAAAATGAAAAATCAAAATGCAAAATAAACTTTAATTTTAATATGCATGAAAGTGTTAATTTTAAAATATAGGTATATATAATGATTTACGTAGTCAAGTCTGTATTGATTGTTACTGCAAAATTGGAATTTACAATTTTTTAACTTTAAAATATTTGGTTACTACTTTTTCCAAATGGAACATAAAGAAGCTTTAGCTTAAAGAATAAAATTTTTCTTAACTCGTTACGAACGAAGGAATCCGTAATAGTTACTTTTACTGATACCAGTAAACTAGTTCATTAACCAAAAGCAATTTACTCTAGTCTGAGAAATGTCATTAATAATAAAAATATGTATATTTTTTAATTTGTATATAAATACTTTCCTTCCATACAAAAGTAAAATTACATAAAATAAATTCAATATTCATGAGATGGTTTTCTTTTCTTAACTCTATTAACAAAGATGCTTACTTTGTGATTTACTGGATATTGGTTTACTGGTCTTTGTGTTTCTCTATAGACTGAACAGCATTAAGTATTTTTTTTTCGATGAGCGAATTAATTAAGTTGGAAATGTATTATTTAATGAAAATTCTTTCTTTATTGAAATGACATTCCGACGTTCATGTTTGTTTTTATTTATTTTGACAAATAGCGATCCACTGCACTTTTAGTTACTTGCTTTTTAATTTCTGGATATTTTTATAAGACTCTACTATTACTGTATATATATTAGTCCTGCTCCCCAGTAATTCCTGAACTTTAAGTGATATTTGTGCGTTAAAATTAGCAAAAAATTCCGATAACACTTATTTTTACATGCCCATTTAAACTCTGAAAGATTACGGGTATTGTGATGCTTCGAAAAAGAGAGTAAAACTTAGAAATATCCATACTTTTTAACAAAAATATATATTCAAAGTTACTTAAAGAATGTTTCGTAAGGCATGAAGACATAAAAATAAAAGTAAAATTAATATACAAAAATTTTCATAATTTGTTATGCAGATTCGGGCATTTAATAATACTTTCCACAAAAAATGCAAGATACTCAATACCTTATTTAAATGCAATTTTTATATATTATTATTTTTAAGTGATGATTTCTACAAGTGCGTTTTACAGGAGAGTGAACACTTGAATGAACGTCACGCTCGGGTTTTTAACTCTCATTCGGATTTTTCCATCTTAAGTAGGAAATCGTGTTTGCACAAAGTCGTCCGTGACATACACATGCCTAAAAAGAAAATAGGGACATTTCCACCTCCCCACCCCTTTAAAACGACATGAAACGTGGTAGTTTGTCCTTCCACCAATACGCCTTAAAAGTAAAGTTACTAGCTCCTATCTAAGTGGGGCTGTCCGCCACCTCTTCCTACGAAAATGTGAATGCGGGATTCTTTCTAATCCCAGATGAATCATGAAAACCAACCATATAATATTTTTTTTAAAAAAAAAGTACGCTTAGGGAGAGAGAGAGAGATAAGTCCTACACTAAAATTAAACAAAATGTAGAAAAAAGAAACATTTTTTTATATAACTAAGTAAGTAGTATAATTATCATTAGCAAAATATTGCAGTGAATTTAAGAATAAAGATGTATTTTTCGTAAACGAATCAGAATAGCAACAGACACATTACAATTAATCACATTGCTTATTTATACGTTGAGCCAAAAAAGAAAATTAAAACAATTAAAAATTTAAAGTAGCAAAATTAAGTATACGGGTATCAAGAAAAAGTTACATTTAATTATTAAAACACACGGAAATAAAATATAATTAAGTAGACTTACCTTGCAACAGCACTGGAAATATTTGTACAAAACTGCCATACAACGACAAAAGAGCTAGTATAAGCTAGAGATTATGTGATATAAATCTTCTGATTTAATCATTTTTAATGTTTCAACCTAGATTTCTCTATTCGCAATCAACTACTTGTTTTACTATAACTTTGATTAAATTAATTCCTGGATGTAATTGAATATTGTTAAATTACAACCAAAGTTTACTAAGTCGTATTTTGTTTCCTGAACAAATTATCTATTGTTTTAAGTGGGAATTTTAGAGTAGCTTTAACAAAACACAAATCAAATGAACAGTTGATTTTTTTTTAAATAAAAATTCTATTCAATTATGTCAAATGATCCAAATGAAAACACAATGAAGTACAGAACAACGCTTGGCGGAGTTTTTTTTATACATATCTAAATAAAATTTTGAAAATAAAGTATTTATAACCTATTTTAGCTTCTATAAACCTATTGCACTTTTCTTAGAATACAATTGTTTCCCAAATCTGATAGTATATTTTGCAACAAATATTACTTTATGAGTGCCGACATATGATAAAATAATTTTATATGGCAATACTAATTTCGCCTTGTTTTTTATTCTCATCGAACTAAATCCTGATTAACATTACAAAATTTGAAGTTATCACTTCTATCGTGTGGTCATAAGCATTCATCTTTTTTTTTTAGTTTTTATTTACTTATTTATTTTTCTGTTTCAACGCATTTTTTATAAAAATGTATTTTTCTAAATTTTAATACCATATAGTTATCAATAATAAAATGAATACTGTTTACAACATTTAAGCAGTAACATTTTCAATACTTTTCAAGTGGAAGAGAATACCTTTACATGTATTGAAAATTTTAATGCAATATTTTTTATGCAGATAAGGACTTAAGGTATCCGAACACGTTGAAAATGACCAAATTCGGTCAAGACAGATATTTTTGTTTTCTCTTTTATTGAATAGAGCTATCTTTTGGCTTTACAAAACACATTTTGTTTTGTTTCTACTTTACCTAGATGCCAAGCTACAATCAATTTTATTAAGTTATACAAAACGGAAATGGGTCTTTCATCTACCAGAGGTAGGTATTTAAATTACTCGAAATCTATCATGGCGCGTCAGATTACTCAAAATATTACAAATGCATTTCTATAAAACTTTTTGAACCTGATATTAATACTATTTTCTAGAGAATGTACTAAAATATTTCTTATTGTATGAATATTTTTTCTGTTAGGGCTTGTTATTTAAATAATGGTCTCATAAGGAATGTGATTTTTCTTATAATGTTTACTCAATAAACTCTAAAATTTTCGAGTTTCTAAAAAAAGAAAATTAAAATTTTAGTACATTCTCTAAATAAAGGCATATAAATTGTTTTGGTAATTTTTTTTACTAATATAAGCTTATTGCTTTTTTCTTTAATTGCTTTGCATTTTTACAAACATGTTGCTAAAATTTCACTTATAATTGTGATTTCTGTGAAATTTAGGCACTTTGTTTTAAATACTGTTGGTTAAATATTAGTATTTATTGATACTTAGTCCGAAAAAGGCCTTTATAATGTTTAAATATGTTTTTTGTTAAAAAGTGCTCCGAATGTGTTCGGGTACCTTAAAAGTGGAAAAAAAGCACATTACTATATTTGTGTGCAAATTTGTAAATATTTCAGAAATTGTTTTAAAGTAAGTAGTCCCTCTAGTTTTACCTCTTATATTAAATTAACTCAGTATATTTTATGAAAATAATAAATGTGAAAAGGGTTATTTTATCATAATATAATTTATTTTAATTATTTGCCACTTCTTGGCAAAGACCTATTTCAGGAGTAAGTTTCAAAAATCTCGCTTGAGAGCATTATGTTCAAAAAATATTATAAAATACTTGACGCAATATAAAGAGTATTAGATTAGATTATGTTTTCGCATAAATGGATTCTATAGAATAAATGACGTGAAAGGAATTTTAAAATCAAATAAAATTGTGCATATCAAAAAGAATAGATTAAGATAAAGCTTATATTTGAATTGAAATAACTTATAAAATGACTGGAATATAACAAAATAACCAATCATGTGAAAGTAGATTTACAATCTCGTAAACATATGCCGGTATTGAAAAAAATGAGATATATCTGTAAGATATTTAAGTAAATACTATATATGAAGCGAAAATATTTTTGAAAGATAAATTTAGTCATATATACTGTTTATGGATTTAAATCCATACAGAGCAGGGTGAAATTAATCAGTTAAAACTATAAGCACGTTTCATTTATGTATTTCACAAATTGTATAGGAAATATAAGATACTTTAAAAAAAATTGGTGAAAGAGAGAGAGAGAGAGAGAGTCTAAACTCTATACTTTCCATAAGATAAATTTTTACAAGGAATTTGATGTTAGTTTCTTTAATATATACATGGGTGTTTTTGAGAAATCAAGTTAAGTATTAATGGAAATTATATGTATTCCTCTCTGTAGTTACTTTATTTTTATGAATAAACTCTTGAAACTTAATATGAAACATAACATAATTTAGAAAACTATAGCGCAGATTTGTTACAATATATTACGATTATAATTGTAATTATATTTTGGTCTCTGATTTCTCAAATTTCGTTCTACTTAATTTTTTAAGACAAACTCTAGTATTTAAATTGCGATAAAAAATTCATCGCTTGGAAAAATTATTGCTTGAAATAATATCAACCCAGTGGCTGAGTGGTTAGTGCAACGAACTTCCACACCAGTCCGATGTGCAAACTCCGGGCAGGGCAAGGTTGTTTCAGACTTGCATCACTTCAATGGGTCAATAAATTGAGTACCAAGCTGACTTGAGAACTTAACACTGAAGGTTTTCGCAACAGAATGACCACCTGACCAGAACATCTGCTCATGCACCTCAGGGTCAAAGGTCGCGTATACTGAGTTGGGCACAGTAGGTCTTGTCCCTCATGGGATGTCGCGCCACTTAGTGAAGTTAGTTAATAAAATCTAACATATTAAAACAAACTGAAGGGGAAATTTGAAATCCTTTGTGTGGTCTATGTTCCATATATATATATATATATATATATATATATATATATATATATATATATATATATATATATATATATATATTCATAATGCGCTTTACTCATACATGTACCAGGTGGTTATAATTAAACTTCCCCTATAAGTAGCCTTTCTTACAGTGCAAACGCGTGAACGGAATGCAATGGAATTTTTTATTTTTTACATGGGATATACACGAACTGCGCTCACGAAATTTCGAAAAAAAATTCCCTTTTTCTGTGAAAACATGCAATTATATATATATCTAAATAACCGACCAAAATGGAATTTAGAAACATTATTAACAATCCAAAGAAAGGAATGATGAGTAATAAAATGCAAAACTCGAAAAAGCGGTCATTGCAGGAGACACATGTCAAGATTTCAATGCTAGAGAAATCTTAGTCGTGTGTGAATTCCATAAGCAGTTTTCAGGGAAAGGAGGACAGTATGAGAGATATTGAATGTGCTTGGAGCACAAGGTCATCAATTACAGACTAAAATGAAATAAACATGCAGAAGATTTGTGTGAATGTAGTCCCAAACAATTTGTCCGTTAACCAAAAATAATGCTGTTTATCTGTGAACATCATAGATCTCATTCCAAACAAACCAAATTTGCTAGATTATGTTGTAACATGTCATGAGTCATAGGAATTTACCTATGGCCCAGAAAAAGCGTCAGTCAATGCAGTGGATGTCTACAGGTTCCCTAAGAACCAAAAAGGCACGTCTTTCAAAATCAAAATTCTAGGCAATGCTGATTATCTACTTCGATATTAATCAAAGTGTAATAATTATGTGGGGGATTTTCAGTGAAGATACTTTTAATCTACGGTACTGCATTGAAGTACTAAACATACTTCGTGAAAAAGTACGAAAAAATTGTCACAGTTGTGGAATGATGGATGAATGTTACACCAGGGCAGTGCACCAGTACACACGGCTATATCTGCCTAAGAATTCCTAGCCAGCACAAATATTATCGTGATGGGGCATCTTACTTATTCACTCGGTTTGGCTCCATGTAACTTTTTTTATATTTCTTACTTAAACTTAAATCTTGCTTAAAAGGGTCCCCTTTTAACTCATTTGAAAAGTTGCAGGCGATTACAGAGTATCTCCTGAAGGACCTCCATTAACTACGTCTTAGAACTATTAGCAGCATTGGCATACCGAAAACAGAAATGTGTGAGTGTTAAAGGGAACTACTTTAAAGTATTTAATATTACAAAGAATTTATTGAACCAGTCTCGTTTTTTTGTGTCACACTACGTATATATATATAATCTACTTCCCTCTCTTCTCCTAGAGCGATATATACCCCTTAGTGTTTGCTGAAGCATTTGAAACAACGTAAACTGCATTTCATTTTAAAGGTTCAGCTGGTGGTAGTAACATCTGTCCGTCTGACAAAGAATCAGCCCCCATAGTACAGCATCGGCGCTTGGAAATAATCTTAAGTTTAATTAATCAACGAGATTGCATCGTACACCACTTCATTGATAAAGTCCTCAGATTTTGATAAACTTGTAGTTCTTGCTGCGTCCTAGGAAGTTGAGTATTTAGCTCCATTTACTTTAATAAGTGTTAGTATGAGATAACTCATATCTTCGCACGCATCGACTGTGGTATAAGCAATCGTAGTGATATTTTTCTGAGAGAACTTGCAATAATGTACTATCGAAACCATATATTATAGCCTAAATAAAAATGCATTCTTATATATATATATATATATATATATATATATATAGAGAGAGAGAGAGAGAGAGAGAGAGTAGTAGTGCATATATATATATATATGCACATTTGAAATTAATTGTAAAACAATTAGAAATTTTGTAATCACTTTATGTGTATTTCAATATAATATTTGAAGTACTTATGAAATATCCCAACTGTATATTTATTACTAATTCAAAACACGCCTACAATCACTCATTCTAGTATTCTGGAGCGTTACACCGATGATTTATGACTACATGTTTATATTGATGGTTGGGCTGAAAGAGCTATTAAAATGCTAGAACTGGAGTTTTTCTCTACAGAATTTACATTACCTTTTGGCATTAAAAACGTTTAGACAATTTTTACAATGAAATATCAGTAATTTATTTAACTTTAAACTAATAGGGTAGTGAGCAAATGAAATATTTGTAATTTTTGTTCATACCAAACCAGTAATCACGACCTTAGTAATTAAGAATCCCTGTAAATACAACATTTCAAGGATATGAAGTGAGAAAATAGATGTATTGATGAATATAAATAACTACATTGTATATTACATCGAGTTCCAATCCATTGTGAGGTACATGGAAATGATAAGGTCACCGAGTAAGCCAAGAATAGTTCCCAAAAGACATAATTGGATTCTTCTCTGTCTTCGTTGCACATAAAGTGTTAATTACCTTGAAATATTATATCAATCCATTTTAGCATTTATAAAAAGAGGGCTGCGGGAAAGAAATAGTACACCGTTTTGAATAATTCGTCAACTTCTGGTTCTTTTGGTAGAGATGCTTAGACTTGTCACTGATTTTGACTATATCATAAGCAGAATTACTTAAATGAAAAGCGATTGGCAGATTCAGATTCATGTCCACTGAATGATTATTACGTACCCAGGATTGATGATTATCATAAAATATGTCCCTTTATTTTCACTTATATCTTTTTAATGCTGCTGAATGTGCTTTTGGATTTTTATTTATTGTTCTTCGTTGTATTGTGCTCGTATTCCGCCTACGACCGAATTGTTATAAACTGGAACAGTTTAAGAAATATTTAAAATAATCTAAAAAGTCCCATTATAAAACAACTCTCATGTGAGAATATATCACTTATAAATGTACAGTACTGATACATTTATAAGTGTATTATATCAGTGTAAATGTATATTTTTTGTATCTGTTTGTATCTTTCTGCTTTTTGTTTACTTTCAGTAAATTAATACTTTTTAAAATAATCTTTTGTTTTCGACTTTTCAATATACTTGTGCCCCTTTCGTAGCGTTAACACGCCCCCTAGGGGGTGCACACCACAGTTTCAGAAACACTGTAGCAACTCTTGATATATATACCACTAAGGATTGCACAAAATTGATACCGTATAATAGTAATTTTCCTGGCACAATTTGTGAGATGAAATGTTTTGAGTCAAAGCAATGTTCGAACAGACTTAATGTCAACGTCAGTTTCTTATAATGTAAATGACCATAAAATATGTCAATTACATGAAATACTATTAACAAATTCTTCAAACTAAACTATATCGAACAGTGTAGTTCTGCATTTTTTTTAGTTGAAACAATTGTGTTATATATTTTATATTACTGTTTCAAAAAGACATCGGTAGACGTTTAAGGGTAATCAAAATCCCGGGCGTCCTACTGTTGAACAATTGGTAAAAAGTGAAATTCATACGGGAAAATGGGATTCGGATTCAAGTTGAGCTGGATAATTTTTGATGTCATGGACCTACAACATTCCATGTTGATTTATTTGCTTTCCTATGTTATGAATTATTGGATCTCTAGAAGCTGCCTATTTTTGCATGACGTAAAGATCCGCTAGCATTATTTTATGATCTTGTGCTGCAACCAGCTATCATCTGAACTGGCACCTAACTCTCTACAACTACATCCAGCAGTTTGCTTCTTGTAATTTTTTTTAGTAATTTCAGTTATTTTATCCTACAATGTGCTTCCCTCTATCCAGTCAGAACTATATTTCAAGTGATAATGGACTACAGTAAATAACACAATGTGCTTAATTGAAGTGCGTCTGCTCACTTTACAGATATAATAACTTGTTTGATAATTAGATAAGCTTATTTCTCTCTTCGCTACCAATTTTTGTACTATTTTTTATTTATTAAATACTGAAACATAACATGTGTTTCGAACTATATGGATATTATGAGCGCACGCATTATTTTATATGGGATTCTAGTTTTGATAACCACACTTTTTGAGCAAATACTTAATTTTAAGGAATTATTGATCATTTCAAAAATTAAAAGTCCAGTACAAGTTTCATATTTTTTAAAATATTAAAATGAATTTTTAAAGCGATTCATTATTTATTAGCATAGCATTCCAAAGAATCACGATCGATGAAATTAGTTAGATAAAGTATGGTTCTAGACTAGGAGACCGCATGTGACAGTCGGAGCAATCCTTAGTTACGCTCAGCACTGCTCTACAAGTTTGTAAATTTTTGAGCAGACGGAATTTGAGAAATTAGTAACGTACCTTATTTGACAAACATATTCAAAATTACGGAAATTTTTTGAATTAAGAAAAAAAAATTGATACATCTATAGTTATTTTGTAAATTATTTGACTGTCATTGCCGGAAAGATTTAATTGAAAAGAGAAAATTACGTGTAGTTTGCGTCCTCTTTTGGTTCTACATATCTAAATAAAAAAAATATTTTATCTTATGAAGAATATTTCGAGTCCACAAAGAAGTTGTTAACAACTGAATGTTCAGAATCACATGTCTTATTGAGCGTTTTTAGGAACTTGTTTCTCAGAAACTGTTAAATATAAAAACTACAAATTTCGTCTGTATATTAATTAAACTTTTAAATGTATACATAAGTTAAATTTTTCGAATTAATTGCTTTAGAGTTTTTAAAGACATACAACGTAACAGTATCACTATGAAATTTTTGAAAATTGTCACTTTTTTACGATAATTGCTTTTCAGCAAAATATATTTTGAGAAATTATTCAAAAAATAACTCCGGTATATATATATAGGTACATATTAATTTATGCAGTAAAAATTGCATGTGCATTCATTCAGTAGATTCTGAGAAAATAGGTACATGCAGTTTCAAAACAATCATTTTGAGAAAATTGCCTTTTTAATATAAAAAGGCACATTTCATCAAAAATACAATAAAATACATCATTTATTTGTTCTAAACATTAGTATCTTTTTAATTTTTTAACATAAAGCATGAAAATTAAGTCATAAAATACCCATAAAGTACATATAGATAGTATTTTTCAGTTTTTGATAAACGAAATATTTTTAAAATATACATCTATTATCTCAAATTCTGTATCAATTTTTAAAGAATCTTTAGCTTTAAAGCTTTACAATCACTAAAGTTGAGCATAAAGCATCATACATATAATGTGAAAATGTATAAAAATGGTTTTAGTGTGCATTTTCGAATAAATGACATACGATATTTCGAAAATATTAATTATGAATTTGCCCATTCACATGCAAACAGTATTTCTAAAAGTATCGGATTTCAAAAGTTTCTAGAAACTGGTAAAATCTAAAACAGACAAAATAATACTATTTTTATGTTTTTAAACATGAAATTTATGTATTTTTATGTATATAACATGTTTTACATAAACCGACAAAAATCCTCGCATAATACGCAATCTATGTACCTATGGATGCTTTTTGAAAGCTAAAGCTAAAAAACTTGTCTGTACCATAAATAAACGTTTATATTTATACTGAAATGAGATTTTTACCGTAAATAAACGTTTATATTCATACTGAGAGAAGTCAAGACATACCTTTACGTAAAATCAATATGATTTTTTTTTAAAAAAATATCATATTTGACACAATATCTGTTTTAAAGTAAATATTTTGGGAATATGTCAAAATGTTCTATTCTGTATAAATAGTTATACATCAATAACATGAGAAAATTGCAAGTTCATTCATACTGCAGATTCTGAGAAAAAGGTACAATTAGTTTTAAGACATCCTTTTTGAGAAAAGTGCTTTTTTACTATAATATGTCACTTCCTCACAAAAATTAAAAATTATAACATGCATTAGCCCCATTTTTTAAACATTAGCATATTTGCAATTTAATTTGCATAAAATATGAAACAAAGAAGTCTTAAATTGCCCAGAATAGCAATTTTCAGTTTTATTTCAATGAGATATTTTGTAGTATATTTACATAAATTTTCTCAAATTCTTTATGAATTTTTGAAGAATTTTTAGCATTCATGCATTAAAAAAAGTGAAGTCGAGCATAATGAATCATGTATATAATGTGAAAATTTATGAATATGGGTTTGGCAGGAATTTGAGATGGTATTTAAAAACACCTTATTATACGACCTTTTGAAAGTTTTCTTTGGGTTTTGTTATTGAAAAAAGTTTCTAAGTTTTAAACTTCAAATGCTACTCTAAACTGGACAAATGATTTCTAAAACAGTCAAAATAAAACGGTTTCTATGTTCTTAAACATGACATTTTTTATGTATGTAAAAAGCTTCTCAGAAAGACAACAAACATAACATTTAATGTATAAATCTCATACCTTTTTCTCAGAAACTATTAAGCATAAAGAGTCAAATTTTTATTTATACTAATTAGACATTATACACTGCTGGACAATTGCTAAGGACGGATCACAAATTGCTTTGTAACATAACATTAAGCGAGACATGAGGCCTAGTAGGATAAAATATAGTTGCCACACTTTTCAGACATTAGAATAAAGAATATTTATTGTTCTGGAAAGTAAAAAGCTGTGAAACATCTGAAAAAAAAATGTTCATTTGATCTGCGTACGAAGAAATGGAACAATGCCTCTAAAAGTCAGCAGGCACCGTAAAGAAAGGTATCAGTATGGGATATGTCCACCGTGGAGTGTGATGCAACATTCCACACGTCGTACCATACTCTGCACAACATTATCCAGCAGCTGTTGAGGCAATTTATCCCATTCCTCTGTGAGTGCACGGATGAGGGTGTTCTTGTTTGTCGGAGGATAGTTTCGACCAGCAACTTGCCTCCCAAAGCATCCCACACATTTTCAATGGGGTTTAGATCTGGAGAACGCGCTGGCCATACGAGACGTTTAAAACCCTCGCTGTCTAGACAATTCTGAACAGCGAGTGTTCGATGACATGTTGCGTTGTCGTCCATAAAAACAAATTTATCACCGACAGCACCACGGAAAAGACGAACATGAGGAAGTAGAACTTCATCAATGTATCGTTGGCCCGTCATAGTCCTATTCGCATCCACATGTAGGTGCGTGCGGCCATTGATCATGATGCCGGCCTACGCCATGATACTGCATGTCGGATATCGGTCCTTTTCCTGAATATTTTCTGGACGATAAGTAGTACCACTCGCGTCAGATCAGCTGGCGTCTACAATCCGATGACAGACTGAACCTACTCTCATCTGAGAATAGTACGCATGCTCAGTCCTGTTCAGTCCAATTGTGATGCTCACTACACCATTGCAAACGGGCAGTATGGTGATGTTGGTCAATGGAACACACACAACCGGTCTGCGTGCATATAGTCCTCCTCCCTCAAACGTCTGGCAACAGTTTTCGGGAGATCTGCTTTCCTGAGGCAGCAAGAAACGAATTTGCCACCTGCTGAGCTGTGGTGTGCCTGCTCCTTTTTGCTGATAGGACGATATATCTGTCTTCTGCAGGCGTCGTACTTCTAACACGACCTCCCGTGCCGTCTACTGCACATTCCAGTAGTTTTAAAAGACTTCCACAGCCGTGAAACAACGTTGTGAGCGATGTCGACTTCCTGGCAACATCTGTTATTTTTCGCCCTTCTTCGATCTTTCCAATAATTCGGTCACGCATAAAATCATCTATGTGATGTCGGGAAGACATGCCAAAATTTTAAGTTCGTCTAATAAATCTTTCCTGTAAAACTTTGACTTGAAACAACAACTGTCCACACGCGTCAAAACCTTTAAAGCTCTTATGAACGCTATCACGTGATGAACAGACGTGAAAAAAAATTTGCATACTCATACTTCTTACTAATATCCCGCACTTATTCTAATTTTCCACATTTTGCTTCCTTTCATTTTGTGGTTCACTTTTCATTTTTTCTTATTCATACTATCATCTTCATTATGCATTATGCAGATATGAAATTTCTTTTACAATTATTTCGATGTATTTTTGCTTATGTTACGTTCATTAGATATATATTTATCACCTGGTCACAATCATATATTAAATTTTTTTCTTCAATGCCAAGCAAATTTAAAATTTTTGATTTCGCAATTAGTTATACAAACAAATAGTTAAACATTTTTAACACTTTATTTAAACACGCGAATATTTAGTATTCAGTAATAATAACTATTTCTCAAGCAAAATATAAACTAAATAATAGACCCAAATGTCATTAAAATTAATAAATATTAAATTTAACATTCATTAAAACCCACGTGAACTCCAAAATTACCTTCAAGTTTTTAGTAATCTAACACAATTAATAATACAGTTATCTAAAGTTAATTTTCTACGAATAAATAAAATATATCGAGGCTTTGCAACTTCCACCAGGATTAAAAAGGTAATGTTTACATTTCTATCTGTCAAAATGGGTGTGGTTAAACAGCTGATTATTTTTTTTAAATAATTTTAAATTGCTTCTAATTCATATATAGTCTTGTATGTTATATCATTGCAAAGGTCCTGATTTGGAAATTTCAGAAACATCAAAAACTCAAATTCGATTTCCCAAAGGATTTTACCCTACTGACTATGCTTAATAACATCTTAAAAAAACAAAATATGTGTACACTTATTTTTTTTTTAATTTGTGGTGAAGAAATCGTTATATTTAATGCTATTTATTTGTTTGTTCAGAAATATCTTTCAATTGCGCAAAATTAATATATAAAAAAGCAGTAAATATCTATATTACTGATCTCTATTCTCTAAATGTGTATGTATTATAGTAAAAATCTAGTTTTTTCAAACATGTCTTATTGTGTGGCTGAATCATATTGGTAGATCACCTTGATAATACTTAGATAAAAGGTAACGGACCTCCTGTTCTAGACTAATTAGATTCCAAATCCATAATTTGAACTTTTTATTCACATTAAAGATTATTATTTTAAGCAAACTATTACTGTAACTTCTTAGTCAATGTATCAATAAGTATTATAAATCATAAAGGTTTACTCAAAATGTTTAATGATTTATATACATTTAAATGTAAAAAAAGGTTCATTTAAAAATGCACACATAAACATATTTGATGCTACCATCTATTATTTCAAAATCAAAATTATTTTATTTTTAATATTTTCACCTACATTCGATATATGTTTTGTTATGGAAAATATATATGTATATAAGTAATTGGAGTATAAAACACCGCTTATAAATAGAGGTGGTGGAATCTGAATGAATTACCAAATAAGTAACCAAGCACATTTAGGAAATAAAAATTGAAATTAATAATAAACATAAAATTTTTCTCGAACTTTACAATTAATAAAAGCGTAGTGGGAAATACTTTCAGTGTAAAATTTGATGTGTTATACATATTTTTTTGTTTAATATGGAAAACACGGGCTCTGTTTTATAAATCGGATGTGCATTATGAATGTAATATTAAACATTAGTATTCCCTTTTAAATATTGTTTTTTTTAGCTTGGGTATCGTTAAAATATATTTTGCGAATGTATTCACTTCTGTGTACGCATACTTTTAAAATCGCGGTTAATTTAGTTTTATTTTTTATGATAATTTTGTAGCTTTATTTTTTAAACTATTTGTGTCCAATTGTAAAAGATTATACTAAAATATATGGTGTTACATATAGAAAATCTAATGCATAAAAGTGTAACCAAATTCAGTATGAATAAAACAAATAGAAAAAAAATTAAAATAAAAAAATAACGTAGGGATTATTTTTATTTTTTTTCATTTTTAACACGTGTATTCTCCGATATTTCCAAAATTCGATGATTAATGTCGCAGCATCGATTATCGATTACGACCAAAAGGCAAAAATACTTTATTTCAGAGATTCTTTAGCTTGCTTTTTTTTTCGCTTACTTCGTCTTCCGGATTCCATCAGTAAGGAGAGAGACTTCCGGATTCTGAAGTTCTTGAGGTAATGGGAAATATCGGCCTCACTTGATACAATGTATACCGATATTTACATAGTAGCTATTAAAAAAATACTTACTGGATCATAATGTAGTGTTTTTTTAAATTAAAACATTACTTATTTAATTTGCAAAAAGTTTAAATTTGTTTATTTGGCAAGCAAAAATTTTAGAACATATTTTTTATGGACAACTGTTATGACACACAATTGCAAGATTGATGGCTTCACGTGACAAGCATTTTAAAGTAGAATGTTTGGAATAAACAATCGCATATTAAAATTACTAAGGAAAGTTTTTATTAATGGATTTAGAGATTATAAAAAGAACAAGATAAAATCAATTCAAAATATTTTTTTAAGTGGGATGTCACGCAAAAGGAATTGAATATTTAAAAAAGTACTAATAAAAGAAATTATAATATTAAATTTATATAATGTTGAAAGAACTTTGCAGAAGACGTAAAGTTAGTTGCAATTTGAAATTTAACATGTCATTAAAATGTTACAAATTTACTATTTAATTTTTGCAATGGTGTATTTTGAAATTCATATTATAATGGGTCTATTTACGTTCTTCATGCTAATGATCCTCTAGAAAAATAATGGGTCTTTTAAATATTTTTACATTGAAAGCTTTCCTACGAAGGAGATATGATTATTCAAATCAACATTCAAGCTCGATAAGAGAGGTCTCTCTTCAGACAAACCACCAAATAGGGACATCTGTTCATGCACCTCAGCGTCCAATGGTCACGTGTATTATGATGGGCACAGTAGTTCCTGGCCCTCTTTGATTGTTGTGCTTCTGAGTTTGAGTCTTAAGTTTGAGGATTACCTCACTTTGGGGATACCCCTTAGATAAACATGTATTTCCACTCATTTGCAATTAAACATTTTTCTTTCAATTACGTTTATTTCAGAAGGAAGTTTGATTTTTCAAATGTATTTGCTTAATAACATGTATATTTGTGTATTATATTAAAAATTTGATCAGTCCAAAATTACATGTTTTTAGCTCCTCTAAAAGCTTTTAGGATTTTACAACTGATCTTTCAATCCATATACGTTTTATAGTAGTATATTTAAAATGATAAGGACATTTTTACGACTGTGTGAGCTGTTATGCCTCGTTTATAAATATAAAAATTGCATTCAGCTACAGTTTTTAAAATGTACAAAAAATAAGTGGAGAAACAGGATACTTACATATTATGAATATTTTTGACTGCAGTAAGATATATTTATATTTCAGTTTCTTTACAATTTGAATAGAAGTTGTAAGCCATTTTGCGAATACTTTGATATTGAGTATAAACCCATAGGCTGTTTAATATTGTAAAGTGTTTTACTTTGATACCAGCACACACTAAAATAAGGCTCATTTGCAGTTATATGATCAGCTTCAGTGATATTTAAATTTTCAAAAATAGTCTACACGTACGAAAGCATTCTTTCACAAACGCACACCACATCTCATACTATATCTTTCCTACAGCAGGAAATATTTGTGTATACTGAAAAATTTAATACAGGATACATTTTCAAGTGTTAAATTTGTTTTTTAAATATGATATGAATACATTGTGGAACTGTCGGTTAACTTCACTGAACAAAATCGTTTTAAGTGTACTGTTTTGAAAGACAAAATTAATTAGGGAGAACTTTTCTCACAATAAAATTTGTAATGACTGAATTGTGTGAAAATGTAGTCATCGATGTGTGACATTTTTCCTTGTAATAAAAGAAAGTGAAAGATAAGAAATTTAACTTGAGTAGAAAATGGTAAGAAGTACTGTCATGCGCATGTGAAGAAGTATATCCCCCATTAAAATTAAAAATTATTGACTGAATGTGTGTTATATCCATCACAAATGCCGATGTAGAAAAGGAATTTTTATTTAATACAAGAAGTTCGAAAAAAAGAGAACACTAGGAAGGAAAATTTAATTTTTATCCAAAAAATATTCAGTTAACATAAAAATATCTTTTATATGATTTTAATTAAAATAAATAAATGTATTGAAATCCTTTTTTATGCTATTTTAAATTAGAAATATAACTGAATAGAGAAAGATCGGTTTTATTTCATAAATATAATCATCGTATGTAATATTTATTGTGTTATTGTTTAAAAATGAGATAGGGCCTTTACTCTTTTTACCTCATTACTTTTTAAAAAATACAGGAAAGTGAGCGCGTTTTCTTACTCTCATATTCAAAAATGAATACAGGATGCTTTTTTTTTTTTCTGGTTCAAATCGCAATACCAACATATATATATTTTAATTTTTAAAAAATGACAGAAAAATAAATTTTCTTTGAATAAAATATAATTATTTTTTAACTCTAACATAGTATTTATTTCATTTTTTCCTCTTTTTTACCTTTCATTTCATTTTTAATTTTACTGTGACTGAACATATAGGAGAAAGAAACACCGTATTTCACTACGCTTTCAAAGAAGATTGCCCAAGGCAACATAACAGCTAGCTGTAAACGATTGATCTCTTGGTTCTTACTTTTCAAAGGCACCGAACTGGGTCGTAAAATTGTCCCCATTGGACCTCCCAAATTCTAAAAGGGGGAAAGGAAAAAAGTCTGTTGCAATTTTGAAGGGAATCGCAAAATAAGAGTTAACCGCTTTCGGAATAACTTTTCAGGAGGAAGGTATCCAGTTAGAGGGTTAACTTACGTCGTATCTCTTTGACATTTTCACAACTTATAAAAGAGGATACAATTCACAAATTTGTGCATTCGTTTTCAAAAAAAAATAACAGATAATATGTTGTGCTGTTTTGAATACTTTGAATGTGTGATAATTAGCGAAATTTTTCGTATAGTAGAGCAAGTTCCATGTACAGATAAATTTTGTTGTAGTTCATAAATATATAAAACAAAAAAAAATCTACATATCTTGAAAGCTAATGCGCAAGGAGCATTTTTAAAAATAGTTTAAAAAAATTTATTTTTAAAAAAAAAATCAGTTGATAATAGTTATTTGAAAAAAATACATTTAAATTGTGAAATATAACAATCATTTACTGTATTGATTCCATTTCCAGCTCATTAAGCTAACAATTTCACAAATCAGTTTTAAAGATCCATCGTCCACTTATGTTAACAACTATACAGCACAGGTAACTCAAATCTATTTAACTTGTGATTACCGAAAAAAAAATAGAATAAAGGCTTAATTGTCATTGAACTACGTAAATAGCTGAAAATCAGAATTGCAAATAGATATTGTATTAAAAATAGACAATTTTGATTGTTCAAAGAATCTTTTTATAACAGTTTTTTGGGGGAGAAAAATTGAAACTTTGCCTTAATAAACAAAAATATTTGAACTATTCTATCCGAATTTATATTATATCTGCATGTTAATACTCTGAATTCAATTTTCTAAAGCTCTGTTCTCCGAATTAACAGAGTTTTGTAAATTTATTTCAAAATGAAACTTTCGGGAATTTTTTCAGAGGTGGTCAGCTTCATCAATCTCAGCTTAAAATTACACAATTTTTTGCTTCCAGATTTTTGCAGCTCGTTGCAAGACACACAAATACAATTCTTCATTTTACTAATATACATTTCAATTCAGAATAGCAAGCAAAAATTAATCATATGGGATGAAACTAATCATTTACATCAACCCAACAATAGAAATAACATAAAAACATTTTCAATATTTATGAAGGAACAGTGCAATTTTAACCCTTTGATGGTTAGAGAAATGAGCAGTTTTCGTTTAGTTATTTCGCGCAGTATTACGAGTAAGCAGTAGTCGAAAGTGGCAGCTGTTTTCCCCTGCCGTTCTTCCGAAAATGTCACCCATCTTCGCGGATGCCGTAGATAGCTCGCCTCATGCATTTTAAAGGTTTCTTAAAGTATTTGTAGTACACAAATAACGGTTTTTACGTACTTTAAAATAATGAATAAATGATAATTATTAAATAGTAACCACATCCCTAGTAAAACGAAATCGGCTAGGAGCGGGAGAACTTGAATCAATTTTACACCACTGTCGAACACTCGAAAAATTTTCCTCATCGCTTGTATCGTCTTCTGAGCTTGATATGCTGTGAACAAAGTCTTCATCAGACTCAACACTTGATAAGCTTTCTGTATCGAAATCAAAATCATCACCATAATAATCTAATTTTCGCTTTTGAGCCATTTTACTTTACAAACAGTCTAAGAAACGCGCCAAAATACGCATAAAAAACATAACGTAAAAAAAAGAACCTTCATTATGAAGAAAAATTCATGGAACCCGTACTGCCATCTGTAGACAGTAAAACTAACTAAATTTCGCGAGTAGGATTCGTTTGTAACCTAATCAGTGCAGAATAATGACATTGAACGAGTCCATCTCTTCAGCGCTCTTTGGGGAAAGGTTTAGCTACGCGAGTAGAACTCGTTTATACCCATTTCGGTCGAAATCTTGCACCCGAGCTGAATTCGTTTGCGCGCATTCAGAAGCACTACTCGATTGCAAGCTGAGCTCGTTCATGACCATCAAAGGGTTAAAATATGTAATATTAATTTATTAAGATAAGTAAAAAAAATATTAATTTTCGCAATTATATTTATAAATTTTTGTTTGAATAAATACGCAGATAACTTTTATGGATTTTTAGTTAATATTTTCCTTAGGTATATAAGACAATGCAATAATAATATTATTTTTTGTAGTTTTTCCCTTACTTCAACGAAATATCCTCTTGGGCTTCATTTTTAAGTAACCCAGGTGATCGCGTTAGCCTAGGGTCATGATCACGAGTCTGGTGCCAGCGTGACATTTGTTCGAGCTCTAGTGTACTGAAGATCCGCCTTTACAGGGTCTGATGCAAGTTAAATCAGCCGTAGCCCCAAATCCTTCCGTTGGAGAGGTAAAGTTTGGGTATTGGGGAGAAGCTTGCTCCTGTTTCGTCCTCATCACTTAACCATGGTTCAAAAATGAGCGGTCTATCATCAAAAATCCTCGTGTTGTTTTATAGAACAACGTTAACATATGTTTATTCACTAAAGTAGTGGTAGTATATCCCCTTTCATAAGAATCGTGAAGAACGAAGTTAAGGGAACCAGGACATGCTCGAAAGAGAAAAATACCAAAATTAAGACCCTTTGTCTGTGAGACATATATAATGTCCATATTCCAATAGAGCTTAGATTTTTTACGTTCTTAATAAAGATAATTTAATTATTCTGTTGAAGTCCAAAAATAACTTTTAAATCGGCAAGTTTTTTTTTCACCGCTTAATTTAAGCAATACATAATTTTTGAGAACTCGTAATTTGTACTTGTGTTTAGGTACCATTTTTTAAAAAAGTATCCTTTTTTATGCAAAACTTTTTACACACAGATAAAACCATTCATAAAATACAGTGAACCCATTTTTTTTAGTAAAATATTAGTATAGTTTCTTTAAAAAAATTATGAAACTTTGAAATTTTTTTATGCATGAAACTATTTTTTAAAAAATTAGGCACTATCTTAGTAGAAAAAAATAGGTTCACTATATGCATAGGCATCTTGTATTGAAGTATAAAAAATCTGGAATCATATAGTGCAATAGTTTTTTTATAAAATGTACCTAAATGCAAAAAAATATGCTTTTGAGAAAAAGTGTGAAAAACTGAAAACAAACCAATATTTTCACATATTATACACTTGATTAGTATTTGCTTGGCTATTTTTATATGACTAATAATAATCTTTAATCATTTTCTAGAGTTACAAAAGTAATTTTAAATTCATGTTTTTTTCCCCTTTGTTTTAGTTAACATGAACATAATTGTCGATATTTGTATACATATTTTCATAATTGGCATATAATTGGCTTGTAATACATATTTTCATGTATAGGCACCATTTCTTAAAAAATATTATTTTAATGTACGAACAAAATTTACACATATATATACAGCAACATATCAAACATAATGAACCAGTTTTTTAACGAATTAATTGCACAATTGCTTTAAAATAATCACAAAACTTTAAAATTATGAAAATCTTAATTTTCATTTTGCATGTATAAATTAATTTTTTTTAAAAATTAGACAGTACATAATAAAATATATTTTGTTCACTATATAGAACGTTTATAAAGATCAAACACAGGGAAAACTACATATTTAAAGTTCAAAGGGGTGTGTCAAAAAGGGTGTGGGCATTTGTTTACATTTTTATTTTTCATATTTTAGGGCTATTTTATCAACAAACATATAAGTTTTATACATTTTTTAGATTCAGAAAAATTAGCTCTATTTTTTAGAACTAAAATTGAAAAATCAATGTTTTCAAAGTATACGATGCCCCTGTTCTCTTAAATTTATTTGTTTAAGAATTGCGTAACCATATAGCGCGCGCGGATTGTATGACGTTTTATCTAAGCTTTAAGAAAATTAATTTTATGAACTACTCAGATTGAGAGAGAGAGAGAGAACCTTGCATTATGAGAAATTATTAAAAAAGTATTTGCATTTTCAGTTGCTAATTTCGATACAATGGTGTGATTCAGTTATCTTCCGTGGTACTTGAACAAATAAAAAATAGTGTTTCTCCTAAAAATATGATTTTATCAGCTATGCATACAGTTGATTATCTTTTTTTCATATTTACTAAAACGGAAATTATAAATATAGTTTTCGGTGAAAATTGAAAATGAACATCCAGCGTTGCTTAGTTTCATATACATATTTGTACATTTAAATTTGTCTTTTAAGAATGTGGAATTACCTTTTTAGCATTAGTGTCAAAGTAGTAACATTAACCTCTTTTCCTATGAAGACTTTTCAGTTTAGTCAAGTAAAGAAGTTAAAAAGGTAAGTTATACAGAAAAATAGGCTTTCCTTCTTGTATTTTGATCGCAAATGCATTATAACTGATTTAGAAGGTACAACAGATCGATATTTCCACTCAAAAATTCCGCCACAAAGTAATAAAACGCATGTAAACTATCGAAAAATTATAAAGTTTAATAAAGTGAATTTGAGTTTTGTGTTTATATGTGTAATTAATATCGCAGAGAATATTTATCTGTACTTTACGTGGATTTTTTAAAATAAATTTAACGAACAATTTCTCTTCATGTATACTAATGAGCTTATCACGCAACTCCCATGAGTTTAGATATATTTCCCTGTAACATACAAAAATCTTATTCTGTTAGAAAGTAAGATATGTTTCTTATTTCTTCCAATTATGTAATACGGAAATTATAAACTTAATGAACATACACTCAAAATTCTGTTTTTAGATTAAAAATATGAGCGGAATATTTCTTACATTTAATTCTGTCTGCAACAAACATGTTGAACAATACATAAAAGTTTTAAATACGTTAAATTTTAAAATTTAAGGTAATAGGTAAAATGAAATATATTTTTACCAATAGTTTTAAGGAAATATATTACAAAAAATTTTTTTTTCAAACACTCTTTTGGAAATATACACACACTACCTGCCCAAAGAAAAATATTTGTGAACTAAAAATAACACTATTTCTAAAGGATAAAATAGAATTTTTCTTTTTTTTTCTGGCATTGCGTATGTCAAAGAACCTTTATATTCATTTCTTTTCATCCTTTCTATAAGCCAAAAATAAGTATTTTGTCTTGTTTACCGCAATTCATCCTCGAGAAAACCTAAGAAATGAGCTCCCAGGGGTTATTCTTTGAAAAATGAATTCTCCTGGGCATTCAAAGCTTACTTCCTGCATCATCATGTTAATGATATATTATTTTTTATCTTATTACTGTTATTTTTGTCGTACATGTATATACGAACTATGTAAGATGATAAATTGATTGCCTTTTATCACCTCGAAGGCATGTATAACAAAAAAAATGCGTAAATATATTGGAACTTAGTAAGAAGTAAATTATTTTTTAAATCATGTCTTAACGTATATAATTTGGTATAATTTCATTTCTTCCATAAAAATTGCTAAAACGGTCTTATTTCATTAGTTATAAAAGTGTTTATGAAGAGTATTTTTATACAGTTACTTAATTATGTATGATGTTTAGAATAATGGAAGTTTTCTTCCTCGAATACGTTTCACAAAATTTCTATAAAACTCTGTTTTACATTACTTAAATTTTGCTTAGAACATTTAATTGGTAATGTTCTCGCTATAGCTGAGATAGAAAAAAGAACTCTGTCCGACTGTAAAATATGAATTATAATAACAAATTATAATTAAGCATGTTTCTCTCTTATTTAAATATTAATTGATTAATTATTTTAAGGAATAAATTTAAAGTAATCGAATATAATTTAGTCTGATATTTTATATCTTATTTAAATTTCTTTTATTATTTTACTTATTTAAAGGATTTTAAGAAATTTCATTTTTTCTTGAAAAGCAATTGCGTTTTTTTTAATTTCAGTCTAAACAAATAATATGAATATACATTTGACATTATTCTGTAAACTACGAATCGATAAATTAAAGAACAAATAGTACTCTTGCGCATTTTCAGTTTCGTCTTCTGTTTACTTTTATTCAACTTACTACTCAATGTTGAACTTTGTGCCCTTGAAAGAATTAATAAGTAGTTTTAAATATTTAACTTTTTGTTCCTACTAACTATTTCCAGTGTACATATTTAAGAATATCCTTTAAATAAAATAGGTTCATATTTTGTTAGCATTTTGTATACTTATCGTTATATATGAAATAAATATTTCTCATCAAAAACAGCAAATAGTTAATCTAAAAAAAACGTGTAGGGGGAAAACACAATAACGAATTCAAATATTTTGCAAAAGAACAAGGCAAGTGATTAAGGCTTTAATTCATTGACCATTACACTAATAACAGGGGATATTTCAAAAAAAATTGTACGAATATTGTAACTAAAACATTTATTCGAAAATCTACAAATGTGAATATCTTTCCCTTTTACCTCTTACTGAATACCATGTGATCTGTCAAAAAACATATTTGATAATAAGCTGAATTTAATGTCATGCTTATAAAAATATTATTGTTGTTACTTTCTATTTTAAACCATCATCACTACATACATCACTACAATCACCATTAGTTGATTGTAAAGCAATCTTTTTGCCATTGTCCGAAGACAAATGCTTTTTTGAACCATTAATTATAAAAATAGTTGATGGTGGGCAATATAACAAACATCAGGCACAAAAACATAAGATTATTTTTTTCTGAAAACTTCTTTTATCTCAAGTTAAAACTTGTACTGAAATGTTGCTGATCTAAGTTAGAATTTGGAGAGTTATATTGTGGATAATTTATTTTTCCTTTGCTCTATGTCTAAGAAAAGTTTAAGAAATAAAATTGGGTTTTATTTTTATTTTAAAATATATTATTGAAATATGTAGCATTTAAATTTTTACTTGACAATGGAACATGCAGTGATAAAAAAAATACTACAGTTTTTTTTTTAATCATGTTTATTTCAATTAGATGGATTGACAACCGATCTCTTTCGCAGTCTGTAAAACCTTTTATTCCCTAATGAGTTTTTGTAATTCAATATAACAAAGGGCCATATGGTGCAATCAGTTAGAAAATTCTGTTATAAATTAACTGTGAGACGAAAGAATGAAAAATGCAGCATGAGGCAAAAAATACCTCGCAACAACACATATTAACCATCAGTGGGAGCTTTACTGAGGAAACAAATATTTGTGCTTGGAGTCTGCATTGTACTAGCCTAAGAAACGTGAAATTGATCATTCAAAATAAACATATTACATTTAAGCATCTTGAAACAAACTTTACATTTTACTGAAATGCAGTTTAATTCATTTTGGTTACATCAAGAAAATATGGAGTTATTTTTAGCAGCATTATATCATTTCTGTAGTATTTTCGACAAACCTCTGTATTGATTTTATTTAGAAATCCGAGATAAATACCGTAGTAGTGAAAGCGACTCCCTCTGAAGTCGCTCCTTCTCTCTCTCACCGTTCTGCCTATATAACGGTGTTGGAGGAAACAAAGAATGACCAGAAACTTCCATAATACTTTTAATTTATTATTATTCAAGCACACTAATTAACCACAAGTTAAATCACAAGATGAAACCCTAGGAGTTATAAAAAAAGGCAATTAACCCCCCGAGTGAATAAACGTAAGTAAACAGTTCAATTTAACCTAATCAATCTTATAGATCAGGAATTATTAATCCACTAAATTATATTGTAGTAAACTCGGTTCTTAACTCACGTTGAGTAATTGAATTAAATCTCACCTTAGTAACACTGTAAAACAGTGCTTCTCAAACTTTCAATACTGGCGCCCCCCTTTTTGAACACAATTTTTTTTCGCGCCCCCTTATACATTAATAATGTACTGAATGCAATAATAATGCACTTTGACGCTAAAGTTACAACAGGCGATCTTAATTATAAACTATACAAATTAGTAACATAAGTATTAAAAAAATTTTGTATACTACTTTTAAGCAAAATAAATAAATAAATAAAATAATAGGATAATTATTATGTTATTTTTCCTTTCTCTAATTTTTAAATTGAACATATTACAAAATGCGGTAGCTGCTTAGAAGGCAAAATATAGATATCTGCTAAATATAGAAAAAAGAACTCAGAGGGTCAATTTCTAATAATAAGCATTCCTTATAAAAACTTTGCTTTCCAAGACAAGCTCATGGACGTCATTAATACTTTTTAAACTTGTTCTTTATTTAGTATTAATTAATTAGTTATAAAATATTCTGTGCAGCACTGATACATTAAAAGTATACCGGCTGAAGTGCCCGTTCTTTGCTCGAGTTCATTTATAAGAAAATAAAACATTATTGATATAATAGCTGAATTGTAAGGGAAGCAAAACCAAGTGCTCGACAATGTTTACAAAAACGTAAAATGATTTTTTTAAAATAGTTGCTCAAATTATAATTAGTTTTAAGCGAATTGTAATTTTAAGCCGTACAGAATTAGCATTTATAATTGATGTTAAACAGTAGCGCACACAGGAATTTTTCAAGGGGGGTCCGGGGTCGAAAGTTGACCAATCTTGTATCAGGTTCCTTTTGATTTTGTCGATTTTCGGGAACAAAACACAGTAAAAAACTAATTCCTGAATAAATAATTAGCATTAACTAATAAAATTAATCATTAATAACAAATACTTAACTAACTTTTACGTACTATACACTTAGAATTATAATCAATCGGAAAAAAATCAAGGGCTTTGGGGTGAGGTCCGGACCCCCCTGATGCGCCACTGATGTTAAATAATGATCAATAATATAAAACATCGATGAAGGATAATTGTATTATTTTTAATATTTAAAGTGAAAAGACCAACATGTTTTAACCAGGGAGCAGGCGCGCACTCGGTACGGTCGGGGTTATTGAGTCACCCCAATCCTTTTTTTTATAATTATTTTATTGTACACGATACAAATCATGATTCCAGTGAATGATTTAGCTAAGAGAAAGTTTACTTACCTACTTTCAAGGACTTTTCAATTTTTCTTTGGTAATAAATAAACAGTTTTGCCAGAATTAACGATTTCGTAATCTGTGAGTCCCGCGCGACCACTTCTGGGTAAAAAGTATATTCATTATGATAATATGTATGTTACTGCTAAAAAAATGTGTGAAACGTTTTTCGTTATGCTTTATACATTGATAATATTTATAAAAATATGTCTTGGCCAAGTAATCCTTCATGAGATAGTGTGTGTGTGTGTGCTCTCCGTGGTTTTCCAAATATCATAAAACTCTTTTTGCATGAAAAAAGCGCAACAGAGAACACGTAAGAGAGGGGTCATAACTAACTGTACCAATAACTTAGAAGGTCAAACAGATTACAGCTATAATGTGCAGTATTTCAAAAATAATGACAGTGATGAATTTTTTATGTTCCTAAAGTTTTTCGATTCTGGGTCCGAGATCTGGTTTTTCTCTGAAAGAGTAGTATGTTAGGTTAAAAAAAGCGTAATAAAAAAATCTCTCATCACGGGATGACAATAAATCAAATAAAAGTTTTTTATTTAGTTATAGGATCAAAGATAACTAATTAGGTATTGAAGAAGTTTTTATTTTTGATCACTTAATATCGCCTATAAATTATATCAGAGTAAAAGTGCATTTTTTATTATGTCTGAAAGTATTTTGTTTTAATTCATTCCAGTAAACTAATTATTTTTTAAATTTTTTATTTTTCGATATGCTCGCGCCCCCCTCGTAAGGTCATCGCGCCCCCCAGGGGGCGCGCCCCACATTTTGAGAAGCACTGCTGTAAAAGATTCTTCTCTACCTCTTTCTTACAGTTACCTAACTCTGACTTTATATACTCTAACTATCCTGCATAGCAGGATTTTTCTTGAGAGGGATGGCTCTGAATTAAACGCGAATGCTAGCCCAAATATTTCCCAAGAGGATTAGGGAGAATATCGTGTAAAGATACGTCTTGGTAGTAATATTTAACTGCTAGGATGAAAAATGCTGGAAATCTCAAATACATAAATTTGAAATTTCCCTTCAATGCCATGGGCTTTGCTCTTCAAGAAACATATATTAGTTTGAATTTTTCAGATGTCATTTTAAATAACACATTTAAATTAGTTCTCCTTTTGTACGTAAACTTAATTTTAAACTATTTTAAGATCATGCACGTTTTACTAACAGTGAGGGACAAACATCAAAGCCAAAGCTTTGAAACCGACAAATTGTGCAATTTTGACCCATTCTTAAATGACGAGGATGTATTTATGAAAAATGATCCTTCTTAAACCTTTACCTATTGTAGTGTTGTTTTACAAATGTTCGTTGTCAAATGCTGGTTCGTGTTTTAACTAAAACGTTGCGACCTTTGGACTGTGAATTGGTTTATTACGAGATGGTGCTATTCGCACGCTGTTCCAAGATGGAATCTACAACAACAACTGAAGCGGAGGGTTACATCAAAACGTTGGTGGAGGTGCTCAGTCGGCGGATGGCATTCGCGACAAAAAATAGATACAATTACGGACTGAACATCCTACCCCCGTTGAATTACATTCAATCAATATACAGAATCACATAAATCAAAGAAGATATAAAACATAATAAACAAATAATGATTTACTTAAATCAAGGAAGAAACAATTTCAAAAATTGCATATTAATTGTCCAAGGGCAGAACACACACATCTTCCCAATGCTGCGTTTAATATTGCCCTTATTAGTTTTTATTTCCACTACGTGAACCTTCCCATCCGTATCAGGAACTAGCTTGGTAATGCCACCTATGCTCCATTTATTTACATGAAGGTTATCATCCTTTATTAGGACCAGTGTATTTAATTCTACGTTATCTTTGTGAAATTGCCATTTGTTTCATTGCTGTAAATTGTTTAAATAATCGCGAGACTATTTTGTCTAAATATGTTGAACTATTTTTGTTACTTTTTGCCACCGAGATAGTGTGTTTTCTGTCCTGTCTAACAAATTAGGTTCAGAAATGGAAGTAATGGGTCTTCCAATCAAGAAATGGCCTGGAGTAAGCACTTCCAAGTCGTCAATATCTTCTGACAAAGGAGTGATTGGTCTAGAATTCAGAATTCCTTCAATCTGTGTTATTATGGTTAAGAATTCTTCCAAAGTCATCTTTAGGTTTCCTACAGCTCTTTTTAAATAAAATTTAAATGATTTAACTCCTGCCTCCCAATGTCCACCAAAATTTGGTGCTCTAAGAGGCATGAAATTCCAAGAAATCCCTTCAGAAGAAAGATAAGAAGAAAGTTTTTCTTCGGGAAATTTTAAGAGATTATGTAATCTTTTTAATTCTCTATTAGCTCCAACAAAGTTTTTGGCATTATCTGATGATATAGTAGCACATTTCCCGCGTCTAGCTACAAAACGCTTCAATGTAACAAGGACGGCGTCTGTGGTCAAATCCGAGACAATTTCGAGATGGACGGCTTTGAGGCTAAGCAAACAAAATGGCTACATATATATTTTGGTAAGTACCCTTTCTCTGGTGTTTATACCTTATGAAAAAGGGTCAACAATAATCAATTCCTGTATGCAGGAAAGGAAAACTAGGGTTTACTCTCTCTCGAGGTAAAGATCGTATAAGTTGGTTTGCTACAATAGGTTTATTTTTGAAGCAAACTACGCATTCGTGCACAATTTTCATCGCTATTGATCTGCCACGAAGTGGTCAAAATCTTTGTCTTGTACAATAAAGCAAAGCTTGATGGCCTAAATGAAAATTTCTATTGTGTATATTTATCATATATAATTTGGTGAGAAGATGATCCGCTGGGAGTATAGGTGGATGTTTCTGACTATAAGTTAAATCCGAGTTTTGCAAACGTCCTCCAACCCTCAAAATTTGATTTACATCTAGGAATAGATTTTAAGAGAAAAGTTTACCTTTTTTTGAATTACAACTACTCTTAGCTAGAAACTCGATTTTTCCTTGAAAGGCAGAGGCTTGAAGATTTTTAATGAGGCATAATTCTGCTTCATTTACGTCACTATAATCTAATTGACCAGACCTTTTTACACTAGGATTTCTAGAGTTGTGGAGGAAACTGAAAATATAACTCAAAATATGCAACAATTTAGTATAGTTATTAGAACGTTTTGAAAGATCATCTATAAGAGGGAATTTACAAGAAGTTAAAAGCACACACACACACATTTGCGGGTTTAATTTCCTTTAAGTAGTCACTGTCAGAAGTTATCCTTTCAAATTCAATTGGGTTTGCTTCAAGTTCTTCCCTTAAAAAGTCTGGGTCATGCCACCAAAGTTGTTTAGAAGAGATGTCCGAAGCATTCAATCCACGTGATATTAGATCAGCCGGGTTTTCATTAGAGGGTACATGATCCCATTGGCAGTTCAGGGTTAGTCTCTGTATAATTTTTATTGTATTGTCAATGAACGTCTTAAGCTGCTCAGGGGATCGCTGAATCCAGGCTAACACAATGTTAGAGTCAGTCCATAACATTATTTGCTGTATAGGTAGCGTCAAGGAATGTAAAACCTTTTTCAGGAGCTGTGACAATAACACACAAACACACAATTCCAAACGAAGGGCAGTGATTGGTTTCACTGGTGCAGCACGGGATTTGCTGCAGAAGAGTCTTGTAGATACATCCTCTTCTGAGATCGATTGAGCATATAGTACAGCACCATATGCTGCTGTTGAGGCGTCGGCAAATTCATGTATAATAATTCTGCCTTTTCCTATTACGAGTCGAGGGGCATGGATATTTTGAATAACTGGCAGGGTAAACACGAAGTCGTTCCATTCTTTAGCTATTGGATTGGAGAGAGGTTCATCCCATTCTAATTTGAGAACCCAAAGTTTCTGTAATATTAATTTGACCTTAGTTTGAATTGGCCCCAAGAATCCAAGGGGGTCAAATAAACGTGCAATAATGGATAAAACTTCTCTTTTTGTATACGACTCACAGCAGTTCACAACGGTCTTAAAAGAGAAATAATTAAATTGTGGACTCCAAATGATTCCTAGAGTTTTAATTGTTTTTTGGTCTGATGATTGGCAATGGAAATCTCAAGAATGATCTTCTTTAGGTATTGAATTAAATATTTCTGGAGTATTGCTACACCACTTATGTAGGCGCATACCCGCTTTTTTAAAAAACTAATTAATTATAATTGTAGTTTTTGAAATTCTTTAAAGTCTGAACTACCTGTTAAAATATCATCCATGTAAATGCCTCTGATTGTAACTGATGCAGCCAAAGGATAATGTTCTCCTTCGTCCCTAGCTAATTGCTGAATGGTTCGGGTAGCAAGATAGGGTGCACAAGTAGTCCCGTAAGTTACAGTGTAGAGTTTGTATGTTTGTACAGGACCATCAACACTGTATTTCCATAAAATCATTTGCGAATTTCGACGATCGGGATTAATTAAAATCTGTCTAAACATTTTTGAAATATCTGTTGTAAAGACAAATGTGTGCTGCCTAATTCTCAAAAGAATTGAAAATAAATCCTGCTGCAAAATCTCGCCTTTATACAAAATGTCATTCAAAGAAAACTTGATGTTGTTTTCGAAGAGGCATTAACCCTCCAACTGGACATAACGGATTTTTCCGCCCTACTAGAGAGGCTTTGAAAATGGACTGCACGGATTTTTCTGCCTTCAAGTAACGTTTTCAAAAGCGGATTAGCCGTACTTTTCTGAAATAATTTCCCCCTTTTAAGGTTTAACATCTTGAAAGATAATGAGGGACGGAGGAAGCAACACAGCAGGAGTTTTATGGCTCGCAGGGAACCCCGTGTTTTGCCCCCAATCGTAAAAATCGGGAGAAATTTCTTTACAACCCAAGAAGTGTTTCTTTGCTAGCATGTATTTTAAAAGTTTCCAAAAGTCCCAACGCATAAGTAAAATATGTTACAATTCCCTTTTGGTTTCATATTAATTTCAAACTGTAACAAGTTGAGGCGTGTCAGGGCAATCTTCTATTTTAAATAGTTAGACAAATTATATTTTTTTAAGTATATTCTCTTTCGCTTCATTTTTCTTATTCAAAGCTTTCAGTTTTTGAAACATGATTATTTTATTATAAGATACCGAAAAAATTAATAAAACATCAAACTCTTTAAAATTTGGAACCTTTTCAATTTTCCAACCACTAAAAATGAATAAATTTAAACTTCATCAAATCATTTGAAACATTTTCTTACACTTTGATAAAATAATAACGAAAAAAAAACTAATTAAGATTTATTAGTTTTTTTTTTTTAGATTTCAAAGTCTAAGTGTTCAGGGAAGTTTAAGTACAGTGCCTGGTTATATATTGTTAAAATACACCGAATTATATTTGAATTGTAAGTGCTTGAACTTCAGTTTACATCAAAGACAACATGAATGAAGATTTTCACACATTTTTTTTTATAACTTGAATGTTTGAATAAATGGTAATCAAAAATATACGGAAACATTTACAGTAGACATTTATGCATATAAATAAACATAAAAATCAATTTTAAATTCGAGCTATTGAAAAACATTCGTATTATATATTGTTCAAAAATATCTATTTATACAAAATACCTCAACATTTATCTTTTTTAAAGGCTAACTGAATAAGTAATTAAAATCTGGATGTTTTGAAATCTCGACCTTATATAAAGCTAGAAATTTTATGTTAGAAATTCCATTTGAAATTTCGAAAAAAAAATCATCGCGCAGTTAAAAATTATTTACCATAAGTTTTAGCAATTGTTTGAGTATAATAAAAATTTCAAATTTTATTATATAGCTTCTTTGGTATCTTTCAATATTTTTCGGCCGCGGTAGCCGAGTGGTATAGGTATCGGAACGTGGCTTGCTTTGTCACGAGTTCGAGCCCAGTACCACTAAAGACCCGCCGTGTAGGGCAGCGATGCACGTTAAATCTGTCGAGAGCTGAAACGTCCTCCCGTTGGTGTGGTGGGGTAGTTAGGAGAGGGGGTGCCAGCTCAGGTGTCGTCTACGTCACTTAACCATGGTTCAAAATTATACGTGGTCCGTCGCCAAAAGCCCTCGTGTAGCTGAACAGTGCGACGTTAATATTCAATCATTCATTTAATATATTTCGAAGATTTCATACAATTCGGTTGAAAACCGCATGCTAAGAGCAAAAAATATACTAAAAAAATTGATGAATATACAATTACAATAAATTCTTACATAGACAAGCAAACTGAGAAGCTAAAGCGTAGGAATAAAAAATGTTGAGTATATCTGAAGTAGTTTTCGAAATATTTATTTTAAAGTTTAGAAAATTTGTGTGCGTTATGTTATATTTGATATTAATTAAATGGTTAAAATAATGTGTGTTAATATTAGTCATGTAATCGTTTGATGAAACATTCATATACTAATAAAAATTATCATGGTCATTGATGCGAATGTCAAGAATTTTATGTAATTTTAAATTCAGACATTAAGATATTGATGTAGAAAATATAAAACGACTATCTAAAATACATGAAAAATGCAGTCTGCTATAAAATGATCTTGACAAACAAAATCCGGTATTTTCACTTACTATGGCAGAGCCGGCTTAGTCAGGGGCGATCTGGAGAAACAGAGAGAGAACCGCGGTTTTGTTGGATGCCGCGCTCTAGCTTTTAAAGCTCCCAGGAAAAAATATATATATATATATATATATATATAAATTACAAATGCAAAAATAAATCTTGTAAATTTCCATACATTTTTATAACAACGAATTGTGGAATTGGCTTCCAATACATTGTTGTGTTTGACAATATCTAAGGTAACTAACCCTACTTTAGATAGATTTGTACTACTTTTTCGTAACCGTATTCCTTTTAAAATTAATTCGTGCAGCCGAAATACACCTTTTGTACCCTTAAAAATTTATGTCAACTATAACGGTTAATTTTAATTTATGCAACTTGTGAAATGTTCATAATTAACCATTTCCGTCTAAACAGTTTACATGAAAAAAAAAGTTTGGACTCCCTCATTCATTAGGGATTTATATAAGATTCTAACATTATTTTTTTTTCACCAAATAGGATCGAGTGGTGCTTCCACACCACAGGTCTGGGGTTCTATTAACGGGCTGCGCAAGGTCGACTCTGCCTTTCATCCCGCTACATTGGGTCGATAAATGAGTACCAAGCTTGCTTCAGGTCTTAAACACTGAAGTTCTCTCTTCAGACAGACCACCAAATCGGGACATCTGTTCATGCACCTCAGCGTCCAATGGTCACGTGTATTATGATGGGCACAGTAGTTCCTGGCCCTCATGGATTGTTGTGCTTCTGAGTTTGAGTCTTAAGTTTGAGGATTACCTCACTTTGGGGATACCCCTTAGATAAACATGTATTTCCACTCATTTGCAATTAAACATTTTTCTTTCAATTACGTTTATTTCAGAAGGAAGTTTGATTTTTCAAATGTATTTGCTTAATAACATGTATATTTGTGTGTATTATATTAAAAATTTGATCAGTCCAAAATTACATGTTTTTAGCTCCTCTAAAAGCTTTTAGGATTTTACAACTGATCTTACAATCCATATACGTTTTATAGTAGTATATTTAAAAATGATAAGGACATTTTTACGACTGTGTGAGATTTTATGCCTCGTTTAAAATATATAAAAAAATGCATTCAGCTACAGTTTTTAAAATGTACTGAAATAAGTGGAGGAATAGGATATTTATGTATTATGAATATTTTTGTCTGCATTAAGATATATTTATATTTCAGTTTCTTTACAATTTGAATAGAACTTGTAAGCCATTTTGCGAATAGTTTGATATTGAGTATAAACCCATAGGCTGTTTAATATTGTAAAATGTTTTACTTTGATACCAGCACACATTAAAATAAGGCTCATTTGCAGTTATATGATCAGCTTCAGTGATATTTAAATTTTCAAAAATAGTCTACACGTACGAAAACATTCTTTCACAACCGCACACCACATCTTTTACTATATCTTCCCTACAGCAGGAAATATTTGTGTATTCTGAAAAATTTAATACAGGATACATTTCCAAGTGTTAAATTTGTTTTTAAAATTTGGTATGAATACATTGTGGAACTGTCGGTTAACTTCACTGAACAAAATTGTTTTAAGTGTACTGTTTTGAAAGACAAGATTAATTAGGAAGAACTTTTCTCACAATAGAATTTGTAATGACTGAATTGTGTGAAAATGTAGTTATCGATGTGTGACATTTTTCCTTGTAATAAAAGAAACAGAAAGATAAGAAATTTAACTTGAGTAGAAAATGGTTAGAAGTACTGTCATACGCATTTGAGGAAGTATATCCCCCATTAAAATTAAAAATTATTGACTGAATGTGTGTTATGTCCATCACAAATGCCGATGTAGAAAATGAATTTTTATTTAATACAAGAAGTTCGAAAAAGAGAACACTAGGAAGGAAAATTTAATTTTTTTCCAAAAAAATTATCAAACATAAAAATATCTTTTATATGATTTTAAATAAAATAAATTAAAAGTATTGAAATCCTTTTTTATGCTATTTTAAATAAAAATATAACTGAATAGAGAAAGATCGGTTTTATTTCATAAATATAATCATTGTATGTAATATTTATTGTGTTATTGTTTAAAAATGAGATAGGGCCTTTGCTCTTTTTACCTCATTACTTTTTTAAAAACAGGAAAGTGAGCGCGTTTTCTTACTCTCATATTCAAAAATGAATACAGGATGCTTTTTTGTGGTTCAAATCGCAATACCAATATATATATATATATATATATATATATATATATATATATATATATATATATATATATATATATATATTAATTTTTAAAAAATGACAGAAAAATAAATTTTCTTTGAAGAAAATATAATTATTTTTCAACTCTAACATACTATTTATTTCAATTTTTTCCTCTTTTTTTTACCTTTCATTTCGTTTTTAATTTTACTGTGACTGAACATATAGGAGAAAGAAACACCCTATCTTTCAAAGAGGATTGATCAAGAGAGGATATCTATGCTTTTAAAGAAGTTTGCCCAAGGCAACTTAACAGCTAGCTGTAAACGATTGATCTCTTGGTTCTTACTTTTCAAAAGGGACCAAACTGGGTTGTAAAATTTTCTCCGTTCGACCTCCCAAGTTCTAAAAGGGGAGAAGGAAAAATGTCTGTTGCATTTTTGAAGGGAATCGCAAAATAAGAGTTAAACGCTTTCGGAATAACTTTTCAGGAGGAAGGTATCCAGTTAGAGGGTTAAAAACTACTCTAAGTTTGGTAGTTTTACTATCGGGGCGAAACACTCCATGATGTGGTAGAAAATAAGAAATATTTGTTTCTAGGGGTTCAGCTACTAATTGCCTGTGTTTGAAATCAATACATTCCTGTAAGAACGATTTATAAAGGGTTTGTAATTCATAATGTTTCGAGGGTTTTTTCCAAAGTTGATTCAAACGAACTTCAGCCAAGAACCTTGAATTACCTAAACAGTACGATCTTTTTTAAGGGGTAATTGTACAACATAGCGTCCTTCTTCAGTGCGATAATGAGTGTTTTGATATTGAGTTTCACAAATTTCTTCTTCTAAACTATGTTCTATTGAGGATTTATCTACCTTTTCAATTTCCTAAAATGCTTGTGATTGTTTATTAAGACTATCTGAATTTATATATTTCCGCATTAATATCTAAGCCACAATATGATTTTTCTTCAAATTTATCGAAACTCCCTACAACAATGTACCCGAAAAAAGTCTCTTGAAACAGCCATTTTTTGCACGGCGATCGAAATTTATTTGGTCTTAATAATTCAAAAAAGACCTCGCACCCAATAAGCATATCTATTTCTCCTGGTATACCAAAATCTTAATCCGCGAGATCAATGTTCGAAGGAATGTTTATTTTAGTTGCACCCATGCGATGGATAGATGTTGTGGTAATATACAGGACGATTAATAGTTCTAACGGCGTTGAAAAGTCTCCATTTTTATTTTGAATCACCGTATTTACTTTTTGTTTAACTCTAAGGGTTATTTCACCTAACCCCGAAATAGACGCGTTTATTTTTCATTTTTTCAGGGGGAGTTTATTAGCCAGCCGTTGTCGAATGAAGGAAAGATGAGATCCTGAGTCTAAAATCGATTTGCCGGGGAAAAGCTGACTCTCTGCCCCCCCCCTGAGGTAAACAATTGCAGTCGGGAGTAAAATATTTTTCTTTTCTCCCACACAGTTCGAAAACGTATAAGAGTGATCTGGTGTTGTTGACCCTTGCATATCCGGTAGGGGTTTTAGTTTGTTAGCTAATGTTGTGGACAGGGGTAACGGAATCGCTTCAAATATATGTAACGATGTATGATGACGTTTTTTACAAACGGAACAAGAGTTTTTCGATTTACAATCCTTAATTTTATGATGTTCCATTAAAAAATTGATGCACAAATTAAGGCGTTTTATTTGATTAAATCTATCGGATACTTTCATATTTTGTTAAACGCTGCACTTATAAATCAAATGAGGCAGTTTACAGATTGCGCAAGAATTTGATGAATCATTCGAATTAAGAAAGATTTTACCTTTATGGAAGGGTACTTGTTTTGGTTTATGAGTAATAGGAGCAGAACGATTAATACTATCTATAATTTGGCTTCTTTTTTCTAAAAACATTATAAATGTATCTAATTCAGGAATTTGATTTGAATCAATGGATTGTTCGAATTGTTTACGAGTTTCTCGATCTATTTTTTTCAGAATAATATTAAGCAATATAAGATCCGATAAATTATTGCGTTCAAAACCCAAGAGTTTTAAAGTTCTGATATTCTTGCTTAGAATATCGGTCATGGTTCTAATATCTCGAGCTGATTCGTTTGTTAACTTTTCTATTTCTAATATAGCATTAATATGAGTCTCAGTAAGGATACGCTTATTTTCAAATCTAGTTTTTAATGCTGTGATGAGCGATTCAAAGGAATCATCAACTGCTTCGAGTAGTTTGGCATCACCTTGTAATGACGCTTTCAAATAATAAAGTTTTTGTGACTCGCTCAAGTCATTGTTATTACTTATAATGTTATCAAATTGTGATTTAAAGCTAGGCCATTCGTCAAATCTACCTCTAAATACCGGTAAAGGTATTTCCGGCAGTTTTATTTCTAATTTCAGTTTAGAATTAGTTTTAGATATTGCATTTTAATGATTAGGAACAGAACTAGCAGAAGATTTAGCAATTAAAGAATTAAGAATATCTCTAATTCTTACCTCCAGCTCCTCTAGTCTGTCCTCCATACTTTGTATGTCATCTTCTATCACTTGTAGTTCCGATTCACTAATATCCTTGATATCATAGTATTGATCCTTTAATTCATCAATCTTTCTCTTCATTTCTTGGACACGTTTCAGTTTAATATCAAGTTTTGTCGAAGTATGATTCCCTGATTCTTCTACGAAAGTTTCTATCTTAGTTATGGTGCCTTTGATTGCACGCTTCGAATAATTAAGTGTATCCAATTTTTTTCTCCGGTTAGACGCTCCAAAAATGTAGTGTTGTTTTACAAATGTTCGTTGTCAAATGCTGGTTCGTGTTTTAACTAAAACGTTGCGAGCTTTGAACTGTAAATTGGTTTATTACGAGATGGTGCAATTCGCACGCTGTTACAAGATGGAAGCTACAACAACTGAAGCGGAGGGTTACATCAAAACGTTGGTGGAGGTGCTCAGTCGGCGGATGGCATTCGCGACAAAAAAAAGATACAATTACGGACTGAACACCTACCATGCCCAGAAATATCCCAGACACTGCACTAGAACACCAAAATGTCATACCCAAACATCGTACAGGGCAAATTTTTCAGTGCATCTTATAGTTTTACACCCAAATACACATCATTACAAGTTTATTTCGTCTTCATATTTAAGTTTGTTTGCATTTATGTGTACAATTAATGTACCCAAATCATCCATATTAGTTGAGAGTTATATCGTTTACATTCTTCAAACGCACACATTTTATTTGCAATGGCTTTTAAAGTATTTAATCTCTTCCAGAAGTTGTTCAATAATTTATCGCTATAGAGAAATTTCTGAAAATTTATTCCTGAGTACTACATACACTTTTAAATGTAAACCGCCCAGCAAGGATGGGTTAAAGAGGTTAACCTGTTTCTTTAAAAAAATAGTGGAATAAATTCAGGTGTTTCGTTATAAAGATGAATCTATGTCTCGAATTACATAACAATTACTGATGTAATTTTTTGCTTTATCCATTTACTGATAGAAATGCACTTTACAATATTTTTACAAAGTAATATTTGTCGTTCTCAGCATTTTTTCGAGTAAACTCAGCAACAAACGGTGCTTTCATCAATACGCATCCATATTCTTTGGTTCCACAATAATTCGAACATGTAGTTCAAAAAAGGTTCTCAAAGTTTAAAATTATCTTCATCAGCTTTCGCAAAGGTATCGGTTTCATCGGTCTATATATAAACAATACGAAGAAAAGTCGGCTCTAGATGAGATGTTTAAATACGACAATATTTAAATTGGATATACGTTTTAAGTACAATGCAAGACCCACAGTACAGGCAAAAAGCTCAATACTTTGTAAATGCAAGTCTGGTGAACTCCATTTATTTCAAGCGGATATGCCGTTTGAATACATTCAGATTGCAGATTAGGAAACTGGAATACTTTTTACGGCCCGCATTACCTCTGGGGCAAGGGTCAGCGACCTTTTAGCTGTAGCGTGCCAAACCAGTCTACCAATACGATTCAGCGTTTAACACAGTAGAACAATTTTGAAACAGTTCGATTTCCGCCATAATGCATGTTCAGTTAGAGAATAAATGTCAATAATACATAGTATATAGATCTGCATTTTTATGATATATTAATTCTGCATGTTTTAAAGATATTTCATAACATAAAAATTAACAGCATAAAATTTAACTTTTCCTTCACAAAAATAAATAAAATTGTACATATATTAAGTAATCGTGAAATATATGTATTTCCTTTCATTAATGTTAAATAAATCTTTTATTGGAAAATATATTGCTTGCACTACTCAATATATTCATATAATAGTATAAGGTGCATAGCTTACGACTTTCAATTTGACACGATTCTGAGCATTCAGTTTTTGATCAATGTCTTTGCGGATTCGAAATATTTTTCATATGATTAATCACTTCGATAAGTAGAACCAAAAGTTACAAAGCAGAGTAATTGTTATTTCTTTCAAACAATTAAATCGCCCCAGCAAAGAAACTTTCAATAAATTACAAAATATCTGTAAATTTATATTTAGAGTTATCTTTCATATATTTTCGTAATTCAGTAAATGCTCATGATTCCAAAGATGATTGTCGCATACTGTCCGTTACAAATTGATCAACTCCCATCCTCTCAATAATTGACAAAGTAGTAGAATAGTGCAGAGTGATAATGAGAATTGTACCATGTGCCACATGTGGCATGTGTGCCGTACGTTGCCGAACCCTGCTCTGGAGTAATTATTTTGAGTTACTCGTCCATTGCTGTTCAATTTGTCTAATTACTCAATTGAATTAGTGAATAAGACTATTATGCCTTTCCCATAACTGTTGTAATTAAAAAATAATTCGAATGATGCCATACAGTTTATCACTTTTGTCTAGACTAATATAATTTAGATTTTAGCAAATTTAATTTAGATTTAGATTCAGATAATGTAATTAGTTTATGGACTTTAAACTTTTTTGAAAACTCTGAAGCCAATAAAATTAATTATCGAACCAAAAGTGTTGCATCATAAGTGTTCACTAATTATATGGTAAGGTTTCTTATATAAATCGAGTAACAATTTTATCGCTTAGTTTCAGTTCTCAAATCAATTTCTTCTACTTTCTAATTCTGACGGTCATTATACATACGATTCCTAATTTTAATGCACTATTTGTCTAAAACTAAGAAATCACAAACTGTAATTGAGCTACGATAGATATAAGTAGAAAAAAGTACAAAAGAATTATGCAAGATTGTGCAAAATCTTTTCAAATTTTTTAACCAAAATTTGCCGCATTCGCTTTGAGGCTACGAGCTCTTTTACGGTACTTAAATTTAGTCGTCATTGCCTAATTTTTGCCAGTAGTGTAGCCTATAAACTTCCATTATAAAATGATTCCTAATATTAAGTATAGTTAACTAAGAGCATAATCATAACTATACAAAAGCGTTTCACAGATGATTTCAAATTATTTTTATTTCCTGTTTTAATAAACTAATAAAGCAGAAAGTTAGTTAGAGAGATAATATTTTAAGTATGTATATTTATTCGTAATATTTTGCCTATATATATATATATTTATATATATATATATATATATATATATATATATATATATATATATATATATATATATATATATATATATATATATATATATATATATATATATATATATATATATATATATATATATATATATATATATATATATATATATATATATATATATATATATATATATATATATATATATATATATTTATATATATAGATATATATATATATATATATATATATATATATATATATATATTTTATATATATATATTTATATATATATATATTTATATATATATATATGTATATTTATATAGATATATATGTATATTTATATATATATATATATATATATATATATATATATATATATATATATATATATATATATATATATATATATATATAAAATGTTATATATAAACATAATTTCAATTAAGATACAACTATAAAAATTAAAAATTAAATAATAATAATTCATATTAAAAACAATATTCTGAAAATTTCTTCTAAAGATAGTATAATTAATAGCATATATGTCCTTAAATCAAATATAAGCACATAAAAAATTAAAAAAAACTATATGAAGTAAATCTAAAATCTTATTGTTGATAATCATTCTAGTTTTAATAGGTAGAAATTATATTTAATTTCATATTGTTCGGAGTTTTCAGTTTTAGTAAAAATAATTTATTAAAATTGGAAAGTATTTTGCTATTTGCCGTGAAATGCACGGAATAATCTGGTGGAATAAGAGAGAGAAAGAAAATGCACACACTTCATTAGGACATCACATTACATTTAGCACGCTCTCAGAAAACTAAAATGAAATAGAAAATTATTTAATTAATTAACACATAATCAATATGTGGCACACATCATTTTTCATGAGAATATTCATAATTTATACAGCATTAAGGTTGGGGAAATTTGTAAGTGAAATAATTTTGTAAAAACAATTAAATTCTTAAGTGACTACATGAAAACCTTAATATTTTTAAATTTTTAAAAAAGTACGAAACACTCACAAAACAAAAACAACTACTTATATAATTTTGCTTTATTTTAATATATATTTATCTGTAACAAGTAGATTTCATAATTATACATTTTCTTCCTATTCAAATATACGTTTTTCTCCATGATCATCAAAAGGAAAACAAAATAACGTAAGCACTTTTTCGATGTAAGATCATACTAGTTTCATTTATTTATTTTTATATTTTTTTAAGTTTCAATATAATTTCCGAACAACGTTTCGTTTTAGAATCGTTTTTTGAAGTTTTAACTTCTTTTGAAATAATTATTTATTTTTCTAGTTATGCATAGTATAACTTAGAATGATTTTAAAATTAAACGGATTCAAGTACCATTCCTGCATTCCAGAAATGGAAGAATGGACGTTCATTTGTTATTAGCTTTGGGAAACCTTTCTTCTCACGACTAACAAACTACGACTAATCACACAATCAATGGATTCCGAACTTTCTTTTGTAAAAATATAGGAGGTTACCAACTATTTTTCTTTGAGAGCCTTACTTCACTAATGATCTGAAGAAAGACTGCTGTTGCTAGAGATTTAGTCGTTAGATTGCTTTGATCGTTAAAAAAACCCTTCATTCAGACAAAAAAGACTTCTGTTATTGTAACATGTAAATAAACAAGTAGAAAATAATTTTCTTCTTCTTGAAATGAGCTCTTTCTTCCGTTCAGGGTCTGGTGAATTTTACCGAAACTGGGAATTGGTCACGTTTTTGTTTGAGAATAAATGAGTTAACTTCAATTTGTTATAAATGCTACTTTGTATTAGTGTTACATTGTAATTCTACACACAAAGAACTGAGTTTAAAAATTCCTTAAAACGTATATTCTTAAAAGTATCATTTGACGTAAAAGTAGGTCGTTTTACAGTAAAATAAAATTATTTGTCCTTACTTTTTAAATATATGTATATATGTAAATGACTCACAGTTCTATATTTGAGCAAGAATTTCAAATTATATGAATTCCAGAATACACACACACACACACACACACACACACATATATATATATATATATATATATATTTAAATATATATAAATCAATCACAACATTAAATGAATCTTGTAATACTAAATCTCATTCGAAATAACAAAGGCGAATATAAAAAATAAAATTATAACGTTTTTTCAAACAAAATTAAAAAAATTATAAAATAAACTTTTTATAAAATATCCAAGTGCAACCTCGGCTTAGGACCGATAAGTGAGGTTAAACTAGTTTGATGGCGTCAACCTTCCCCCTATATCAACTTGGTAAGTTAATCGGAAAATATCCAATTCTCAAAAATTTAAAAAATAAAAAGTTAAAAATTAAACAGTTAAAATTAAACCGTTTAATTTTAAAATTTAAACTAATCACCATCGCATTTTGAAAGATATTATAACATTAAAACATTAAAAATCTTAAAACAATGTGTGCACAATATAAGTGAACCATCGAACACCAAAGATGATGCGCCCTTCTTTAAAATATTTGTAAAGGTAGAAAAAATATTTAAAATCCGAAAGTTCAAATAAAAAACTCAGTATGTTCACAAATTAATAGCGTAAATCATTAAAAACCCACCAAAGAACATCCTATCAATAATTAAATCTATAATTTTTGAACAATTTTTCATATTTAATACAACAATTACCACTTCTATATTTTGCTCTTAACTCTCACTAATGTCATGTCAATCCAAATGATACATAATCTCACATTAGAGTTTAACTATTTGGCATTAGATTCAAATCGGATTGCATGCAAAAAACTTGCTATATTGGTCATAAACATTTGATTGGTCATAAATAATTTTAAAGTGTAGTCATGTAAATATTGGTCTATGTGCGTATTAAAATGTATCCTGAGTGTGGAATGCACATATTCTTCACAGCTGGACCACTAACAAGCAGATTTGGTTGACCTAATATTATGTGTTGGATTTGTACATTTATGAGATTAAAAATATTTTTAAGAAATATTTTTCTTCCATATATTTTCTCAAGAAAATGATGGGATAAGCATTCTGTATACATCAAAATATAAATTTCTGGAAATTCTTGAATTTATCAATATTGTGTGTAGTTAAATTATTATTTCTCATCAAAAAATTTAAAATTTATTTCTAAATATTGATATATGTAGACAACTATTGAAGTTCGGTATATTTTTAACAATGAAGTTAAATGCTTCCTTTTTATCATAGATATTGCTACATAATTTCTTGTCAATATAATTTCTAAATCTTAATCTAAAAATTCAACTTTTTTCGAGTTAAAATGTTTCTGTATTATTTTTAGGTATTCCGGATAAAACTTAATGCTAGGTTTAAATTCCCTGTCACGAACTATAACAATTAAATCATCTATGTATCTTAATAAGAGGCAAGATGGTTCCTTTCTTCGAATTGATTCATAGTGGTGTTAATACAGGTTAGCGAGACTATTACTGGCTGGGCCACCCTGAGGTAATCATTTGATATGTTTGTAAAGTTTGTTATCAAAAATACTGAAGTTTTCCTGTATTACAAAGCGAATTCGTGTATCGGACTTTTCAAAACTAATGTAATCATTCATAACATATTTCTCATATGCATCTGAAAGTACCTGAATTATATTTTCAATTTAATGGAATTAAATAAATTTTCGAAATCGAACCCATGCACAGAAAATTCCTATTGTTGATCAACTTTCGTTATTACATCATGGCTGTTTTCATAATAGAAGTATCTTTGAAATTGTCTATTGTATCTTGTAATATGGTCTGTAAAATTCTTCCCGATTTGGATATATAAGTATTGAACCCATTTGTTACACTGCGGAGTTTGACTGGAATTTTATGAAATTTAGGAGTCAAAAATATATAGGGATATGTATTTGTATTGTTAAAAATATTTAAATGTTTACAAAATGCCAACAATCTGTTGTTAATTTCGTTCATGCTAAATTTACTTACTTGATATGCATTATTATTTTATATGAATATTCATTTATTTACTGTAGTAATATTTACACACCATTGCATAATTTTGTGGGGTTTTATCAACATGGATTATCACAAAAATGTTTTGTAAGATTTCTATTGGTCTTTTAATTTTTCTATAAGAATCATAATTTTTTGTTCTAAAATTAAAATTCATAAGTTCCTGAGGGCATGAAAATTATATTCCTTAAAGACCTGAGGAGGTAAATTATTTTTAATTGCAACATTTAGAATAAATTTATTAATATCTTCTGATAGCTGTTTTGTCACATTTAAGTTGCTGTTTGAAATAGTTAATCAATAACTAGTGCCTTTGCGCATAATTTCTCTTAATTTCTGTGATCTTGAACTATTTTTAAGTTGCCGGTTAATAAATGCACATGATATTCGTCCACGTATTTCCTGTAATCATTGCATCTTCCTTATTTTTTATCTACCGATCCCTAATACTATTATAGTTAAAAACTGATCTACTATTTTTTTATTATACCTGAATGCTCATTTTATTAACACATTTCTCACCGAGAATAAATCCATGTGTTTCCTAATTTTTTCAGAAAATTGTATCCCATTATATGATTTGTTCATGTATAGCAAAGTGCAATGTTCTATATTATAATTAATATATATATATATATATATATATATATATATATATATATATATATATATATATATATATATTATCCCTTAATAGACTTAAAAAACTTAATTGAAAATATTAAACTTAATAATTCACGAACTTAGAGTAACTTAGAATAATTCACTAAACCCGAGGAACAATCACATTTATTATAGTAATTATAAAATAAATGAGATTTTATTAAGTATCCTGGGTGAGATATTGCTTCACATTTAAATAAGTGTTCCCTTTTATATTAACTCTACGACCACCCGGTTACTAACACTATGGTTTCTAATATTTTAATTTTCCACCATAATCTCGTCAAATCTACAACTGACACTTAGATAGAATCTCTAATTTACATAAAGATCAATCCTCTCAGTGGAACACGGTTTCCAACTGAAATCACATTAAAAGGAGTATTTTACACAAGAGGTTTAATATAAGAGTGAATAGGCACGTAACAATTTACGTGTATGGGTGCTTGTGCACGTGTGTGTGTAACAAATAGTTCTTTATAATGTCAAAATAAGATTTTACTTTTATATAAATTTGAAACAGGTACTATGAATTAGATATATGTAGTTAACACATACATTATTTAAATATACTTTGATGGATTTATTTTTAGGATACCTTTTTCAAGTTATTTTGAATAATTTATATTTTACACTTTCTTACGTGGTAATTTTACTCTAAACATTTAAGTATACTACAGAAGACCTAATAACTATATGTGTGGCCACAGTTAAAGTAAAATATATTTTAAAAATTGTATATTAAATCGTTTAAATATAAACCACATTCGTTTTATAACCAAGTACATGCTTAAGTGCCATTAAACTAATCATAACTTACAAACTCGCATTGAAATATTTTTAGACGTTACTTAAAAATTAACTTGAATTTCCAAGAAATTACAATTTTTATATCTAGTTACTCTTTTTCAGGAACTGGAATTGATTCCTATGCAGAGAAATCCCACTAATTGCTGGAAAGAATACAGAGAAAGTCATTCAGTAAATATGTAAAAATAATGATCAGATGAATAGCTTAATGATGTATTAATACTGATTAATGATAAGTGAAACTTCTGAAAAACGGTAAAAGATAATTCATTATGTTTTAAGTAACTTATTTTGTTTTAAAAATCTCAAAGAGTACAAAAAAAAGAAAGATAAGGATGATTAATATAATAAATTCAAATTTAATGGTAATTATGCATGATGATATTTTCTTTATCTCGAAAGGGGTGGAAAAGCTCTTTTCATCAGAAGTCCATCCATGGCATAAAATAATTAGCAAATAATGGTCTAGAAAGCTATTATTAATCCATTTTGCACAATCAAAGCATCCAGGCGGAAGCAATTAAAGATTTCCACAGATTGTCAGAAGACATGTAATTTTCAAAGCTTTGGTTTTGTTTCTTTTTCAATTTGATGACACCTGTTCTTTTCAGGTCAATGCTTTTTTTTCTCTCAAAATTGTTCAGTTCTTTCATACTGCTATAAAAGAAAATGAAGAGTTTATTTCTGATTTTAATTATGTTTCTTATTGTAAGTTACCTGACTAATAACTTTTCTTTCCTGCTTTATTTCTTAATTTATCGACTCATTGGTTTAGAGATATGTGCCCTCTTCGTTAGTGCAAGGTTACACATTCAACCACAGCTATATACGATATATTTTCTAAAAGCGAAATTCAAAGTCACGCATGTTATATTTGACTTGCAAGATATTCCTTGAGTATCAATTTACCTCTGGCACTGACCGAAAAATTAAATCACGCTGATATTTTTCATCTGGCTAGAACTAAAATTAAAATAAATTCAAGCATCAAAATTTAGTAATAAAAACCACCACTAGAAGGTGCCACCATTTATTGGCTCTAGCATTTGTTGACTTACCGTGTCTGTAAGGACATACTTACCAATATTCATCCCATCGAAAAAAATTTCTTAATTATCGAAAATGATAGACATCTTTAAATATTATATTTTAAGCAGGCAAAACATTGTTTTTTTAGTTATAAATATGACAAAACAAATAAATTTAATTAAAAACCTTAATATGTACAATTTAAATGTCAATCCCAAGTGTAATAATAGCTAAAAGGATCCATATATACATATATATATATATATATATATATATATATATATATATATATAATATAAATATATATAAATATATATAAATGTATTTTATATATATATATATAAAATATATATATATAATATATATAAATATATATATATATAATATATATATAAATATATATATATAAATATATATATGTATATGTATATATATGCATATATATATATTTGTATATATAATATATATATATATATATATATATATATATATATATATATATATATAATAATATTGGTTTAAAAATATTAAAACGGATTATAAAAAAATAATTGATTTTTAACTGGCCAACTATCAAAATGTTTTCAAGTTGCTTTGTTAGCTTGGCTATAAAATAATTCCGAGTGTAAATTCAGTCCTCAGAGAGATTACGACAGTTGTTTGCCGGTGATCTTTTTAATCTTTGATTCAATATGGAGTGTAAAGGGGGGGAAGTTCATTCTTCAATTATGATTCCGACCATTCACTTATCAATCCTTAGCATACATAAACTATATGGAAATGAATTAGGCCATTTTTCAGAGGCTTTTTCCTTTGTTTGGGGATATATATTTGGGAATTTATCTTTCTTTGTTTCACTATACATGGACAATGAGCAAAATGAAAACAAAAAAGATTTTGGGGGTAATAATAGGGTAATATCTTATCCTATTTCCGCACATATTATAGCTTAATATGATTTTGAGTATTATTTAAAAAAATTAATTTGTTAAAAAAATTTCAATACATCAACGTTTTCACAATTATTAAATTCACTATTTTTGCAGTCAAGAGACATTTATTTTCATAAGAACTAAGCATTATCGAAGAAATTTGAGCGACAATGAAAAAAGGAATTATCCTTCGTAATTTGTTCACTATTAATATGTCCTTATGAATTAAGCTAAATTATGTTTCTCTTTAGAAAGAATATTAATAACTCTCAATTAATACATTAGCATTTTTCTGCCTAAACATGCACTGTAAATTATTTTAAAGTCCTATTTTTTCAGATGTCTACTTTATAATTATTTTATAACAATTTATATATATATATATAATGGAAATTTTACAGATTCTCTTCTATATTAGAAAAAAACAATTTAAAACGATAAGAAACTTCTTAATCAAAGCGGAGATAAAATTAAGATTTCAAATTATTCACTGATGTATTTTAAAAAATACCCGGCACTTGTTGCGCAGGGTATGTCATATCCACCGTTTATATTTTTTTAACGCTCCTTCTTAATTTTTTTAGACATTTCTTAACGTTCCTCGTGTAGCTGTCTAAGGTTATGTAATTGGAGGGGCTTCACTTGCAGATGAATTTTAATATATATTTTCTTGAAAAATCGCTTCTTCGGGTGTCATACTCTGCGCGTGAACCACCGTTACAGTTCTGAATTTCTGAGCATGCTTTAAATTTGTCTTATCCTATGGCGCATTATTGTAGTTCTGATGAAGAAATGTGACATTTAAGCAATTTAATAGATACAATATTTAATATAGTGGAGCAGTGTTTTCGGATGAAGAGAGTCTCAATGCGGGGATGATAAAGAAGAATCAAATGATGAACAGTGTAATAGCAAATAAAGGGTGGTTTTTTAGAGGTATAGAACTTTAAATTGAAATAAAACAACGATTTATTATTCGATTGACATTTATTTTCTTTTATTCGAAAGATAATCTTGTCACATTACATTTTAAATCTAATTTCCGGCATAGGACTGTCACGGCTGGCTCGGATGTAGTCAAATCTGGACGTCCAATTTTTGATGACTTCTTCCAATATTTGTGGCAGTATATCGGCAATAACACGGAAAATGTTGTCTTCCAAATGGTCAAGCGTTTGTGGCTTATCCGCATAGACTAATGACTTTACATAGCCCCACAGAAAATAGTCTAGCGGTGTTAAATCATAAGATCTTGGAGGCCAATTCACAGGTCCAAAACGTGAAATTGGGCGGTCACCAAACGTGTCTTTCAATAAATCGAATGTGGCACGAGCTGTGTGACATATTGCGTCGTCTTGTTGGAACCACAGCTCCTGGACATCATGATTGTTCAATTCAGGAATGAAAAAGTTAGTAATCTTGGCTCTATACCGATCACCATTGATTGTAACGTTGTGGCCTTAATCTTTTTTGAAGAAGGATCCCACCAGCCCATAAAACACACCAAACAGTCAGTTTTTCTGGATGTAACGGAGTTTCGTCATACACTTGTGTATTAGCTTCTCTCCAAATGTGACAGTTTTGTTTGTTGACGTAGCCATTCAACCAGAAGTGCGCTTCATCGCTAAACGAAATTCGCTTGTGAAAATCGACCATTATTTTCGAAATAAAATTGCACAATTTGAAATCGTTGTTCAGGCGTGAATCTATTCATGATGAATTGCCAAACTAAACTGAGAATAAATCACTTGACAGCTGTTAAATCGGTCGCCATCTTGGAAAGTAATGTCAACTTAAACTTCTATACCTGAAAAAAAAAACACTCTGTATGATAAATTCATATAAGTCGATTGATATTTAGAGAACAGGGGAAACTATTGAAAATAAATTATTTATATGTAGAGACACAAAAACGATTGGGAAGAACTTAATTTTAAAGGAGTCAACCTTTACACACACACATACATCTTATCCACTTTCAGACTAACTTTTGGAGAAAACAAAAACACATTTTGCCGGATTTATATTGAAAAAAAATAAAAAATTAACTTCAATTAGAAAAAAAAATAAACTTCAAAATATTTAAATTTAAGACCAGTCAGTTGGATGAAAACCTTCTGGAAATCAACTTTGAGTTTTTGATCTACAAATCAGGATCTTTCACTGATGTAACATACTATCCATTTTATGAATTAGAAGTATTTTAAAATGATTCTTACATAATAATCAGCTCATGTATCACGGACACTTTGACATATAGAAGAGTAAACATTGTGTTTTCAAACCTAAAAAAAGTTGCAAAGCATGTACTTATTTTACTTATTTATATGCAATTAACGTTAGCTAAATGTATAATAACTGCAAGCTTTACTGTTAGATACGCTAAAACTTTTGGAGCCAATTTTGGACATTGGCTTTACTGATTTGAATGTAATATTTGACCTTTAGTGATTTTTAGTGAAATTTAGGTATGTTCTTTACTTTATATGTAGTTTTAATTAGTTAATTTTTCAGGTTATTTAAACAACCTAAGATTCATTAAATTGTTGAACAAGAGTATAAGTATTTGTGAAATTGAAAATTTTAGAGTTGCTTGTCATTGAAGAAACAAACTTGAATATTTCTAAATTTTAGACTCTGGCCAGCATATATAAAGGTAATATATAGCAAATATGTAGAATATAATTATAAATGCTTCAAAATAATTATAAAAGGAATTTTACACCATGTAATGGATAATAAAGATAATATTTATTATAAACATGTATATAATGAAGTCAGAACTAGGATTAATTAGTACTTGAAAGTACTTACCTTGAAAATGTAAGCATAATTTTTTTAATAAAAATTACTGTTTCCTAATTTTTTTTATTTTTAAAACTGTGTAAATGTACAGTATGCATGTACTCTATGTTTCTTAATTGCAATACTGAATTGACATTTTAGAAATATTCTTAAAACATTTAGCTTGAAAGCAAATATCTAAACCAAGAAATAATAAATTTCAATAAACTCATAGTTTTGCTATGCGAACTAAAAGTTTGTCTTTGAAAAAAACCAATTAATATTTTTTTAAAAATTACTTCAATATACATATAAATGTCTAATTGGTGCACTATCAAAATCTTGCATCTTTATGTTTAACCCTTTTATGGAGAACAAATCTAAAATGCACTTTTATGTGATAAAGTACTTGATAAATGTAATGTTCTCATCCTCTATACATATTATTTAGTCGCAGAAAATATCTGTCAAGGATTTTTTTCCTGGGAGGAGGTTAGAGGTTATAGCCACTGCGCATTTTGAGCATTTAACTTACATTTCAGGACAAAAATAATGAATTATATTACAATATTTTTTTATGAAAAATTGACATTTATGTAATAAATATTTCAATAACAATTAAATACAAATTATAAGTGTAATTAAATAACAACAGGATAATTGTACAGCATAGAATGCTTACTAAGAATATATATAGAATACTTAGAATATACATTGAAATGGCATTTTATCAACATTTTATATTTTATTTTAGTATAAAAAGTTAGAAATAAAGTAACATTTTTGAGAATTTAAATTAATTATTTCATAAACTTGATTAGCTATTTATTGTGGAACTTTATACTATGCAAATATTTCTCCGAACAAAAAAGCTGTTATGAAAAATTTTCGAACCCGAGAATCTTGTACCACATATTGTAAACAAAACCTGTTTATATTTCTGACCCTCAACATTCTCACATGATTCTAAATTAGTACTTCTCTAACTTTCAATACTGACGACCCAATTTTCAATCATAAATTTTATCGTGCCCTCCCTCATATAATAATAATATATTAAATGCAATAATAATGTACTTTATCGCTAAAGCTATAATACGATCTTAATTATAAGTCGTACAAATTAAGTAGATAAGTATTAAATATTGTAAATATATTACTCTTAAGTAATATCTATTTTAAGAAAAATACTTATAAGTAATAGGTTAATTATTATGTTATTTTTCTTTCTCTAATTTTTAAATTGAAAAAGATTGCAAAATGATGTTTAGAATTGAAGATTTATTTCCTTCATCATCCATTTATAAAAGGAAAAATGCCATTAAAAATAGTATATTCTATGTTGCTATCTATCATATCCATTACACCTGGCATTCTCGCGAATGTTCACGTGATTGTGCGCAGCTTTACGGACGTCTGCACAAAACATCTAAAAAAATGCTGTACCTCGTACAATTCCTGTCAGTCTTGGTTGAGTCGATTAGCTACCAAATATGTCTTTAATGTTCATTTTATAATTCACGCGTTAGTTGTAATTCACGGTAATGGATGAAAACAAAATCATAGATATATTTTTAAATCACGGTGAGCATTCGACGATCATATTACATCAACAAGTACACAGAAGAGGGCAAATTGATAGCAAGTTACGAATGGGTCAGGGATCCATTTTAAAATATTCCAGAAGGGCTCTCAACTTCCGAAGAAGAAATCTTCATAGATTTCACATCCAGTGACGAAATTAAAGGACAATTTTGAAATAATAAGCACTTTGAATTCTGGGTACAGGTGGATGCTGAATCTTGTTCAGTGAAAACAAAAGCATTTCGTATAATATTACCATTTTCTCCATCATACCATATAATAGGACTATTATTTGCAAGCCACATTGTCACATTTTTTCACGTTATTGTAGTTTTAACGTCTTTTGATGATCGTCACTTACCCTGTGGAACTTTTTCTTGCTTATATCTGCTTGACAGGATGAATCGCATCTTGCGGTTCACTTACGGCTTTATATTTTTTTGATAGAGTTCTTAATGTAGCTATTGAAAACTTTCCTTCCTTTTCATGTTCCTTAATTTTCTCAAATTTACGTTCGCTATTATGGTTAATATGCAAGTGTTTCCCTTATTTGATCAGTTTCAATTTCCTTTCAGAATGATCACAGATGCCCATTTTTTTTATATTCTGCTCATTTACATTTATAAACCATAATCAGTTCTACAACATCAAAATTAAAACCACTAAGTTAATCATAGGGGGGAATGTAGCATGTTCAAGAAAATATTTTTGAACAAAAGGGATCGCGGCGTGAACTCTGTCAAAACAAGATTCTAAAAAAAAAGGTTTGCTGCTCCCAAAAAAGGAGATATGTGATCAGTTCATTTTAGTTTCCTTTAAGACTGTCATATTGGGGTATTCTTTGACAAGGTCATTGGTAAAAAATAAACAGTTTTCCTAGAATTAACGATTTCGTGATCCTAGGGTAACTATGCGCATAGCTCCAGTGTTAAAAGTGCATTCAATATAAATATATGGATATTAGTTTTAAAAAGAATTGTGTAAAATATTTTTCATTATGCATTATATGTTTCAGAATACTCTTAAAAATATTGGCCAAATAATCCGTCAAAGTGCTCAATATGTTTATCCATATATCTTAAAACTCTTTCACATTGAAAAAAAGCGTAACAGAATTATATAATTTACAAATTTCCTAATAAAAGGGACGCAGATAACCATACCAGTAAGTTCGAAGGTCAGAAAAGTAATATTTTAGAGGTTAAAAGAAACACAATAAAAAATCTTTCATCGTAGGATTACAGAAAAGCAAACAAAATATTTTTTTTTATTTGGTTATAGGATCAAAGATAGCTAATGCACATTTAAATTAGAATCTTTTATTTTTGATGACATTTTTCACAAGATGATATATATAAATCACATCAAAGTAAATAAGTATTTTTTTATTATATCAGAAGGTATTTTGTTTTTACTTCATTCCATTAAATTAATTTTTTAACCTTTTATTTTCGATATGCTCACGCCTCCCTCGTAGGATTATCGCCCCCTAGAGGGGTGCTCCACAGTTTGAGAAACACTGTTCTAAGTGTTCTCTCTCGAGTGCAAAAAAGCAAAAATATCTCGGTCATTTTTTGTTCTACATGGGCTGTGGATAGAACCTCTATCCACAAATAAGAGCTTTCTAAAAACCTAATTAAAAACATTTTTTATTGCAAATTTGCTTAATTCATTCAGATGACCGAAAAGTATATTTAAGACGTGTCGAAATTTTTTAAAGATCAGAAATTTTATTTATAGTAATTTAAATACAATTTGTAGATTTACACAGATATCATACTGTTACTTTTACGTTGTATGCTGTTGAAAAAAACTAAGCAGTATATTTGAAAAAAAATTTAATTAAGTATAAATATAAAAATATAACTAATAAACGGAAAAAAATTGAAGTTTTTATATTTAACACTTTCTGAGAAAATCTACATAAAATGCTCAATTTAACGTTGTCAGTTTAGAGGTTAGCGACTAAACTTAAAGAATACAGAAGTTTATTCTTACATATTTAGTTTTAAAAGGTACATCAATTGTTATTTATACACCCAAGAAAGATTTGGATTTTCTTCCATATTCAGCAATACACATTGAGTTGGATTGAAATTTGAGATAATATCTTCCTTAATTAAACTGAGGCACACACACAACAATTACCGTTATTGATAAAAATGCCACCTCTTATTTAATGGCTAGAAAATGTAATCGGAAGCCTATGAATTATCCTTATTAAATTATTTTGCGTTAATAAGTCAAAAAACATTTGTTACACCTCAAACCAGACGCTGATTCCTGAAGTATTTTGGAATTCAATTTAATGAAAAATGTAAATATATATATATATATATATATATATATATATATAATGTAAAATCTATCAAACAATGCTTTTTCGAAACATTAATGAAATAATACATTTAGTAAAAACCATTGCACGCATTCGCGATTAAGACTGAATGAGTATATAAGCAAATTACTGAATGTCTTAAAAAACAGAAAAACTAAATTTACAAGTGAAAAGTATAATAAACATATTGTATTCTCTACTTGTATTCCTTTTTCAGTTTTGTATACAAATTTCATGGTAAAATTAGGATATAACACTCATGAGTATGTTATACTCTGAGCGAGAACTTTAATTGCGTTTTTTTTCACGCGAGTGATGATAGGTTAAGAAAAAAAGGATCTATCGATTCAATAACTAAATTATTGCAAAGAAAATCCTCATTCATAAAAAAACTAATAAACCACTAAAACATATCACACATTGCAAATCGTTGTTAAATTTAGCACTTAATAGTGATATCATCATTTCTAGCAAAGAACATTTAAATGTATCTTTATCAATATTCAGATAAGAATTAACAATATTTTAAATTATTTATATAAATATATATATATATATATATATATATATTATTTAATGCATGTATATATACATGAATTGTTTCTTTATCTTTATTTTTTTTAAAAAAATATTCTATATATTTTCGAAGAATAATATATTTTCGTTTTCCTGTTAGTATTTTTATCAATATTTGTTTTCCTTAAATGCTTCCAGCGACTATTATTTCGAATATTTTTGTTAAAGTTTGTACACAACAGTTTTTTTATTTATTTTGGGTGTTAGCGATACAATTTCACTCAAAAATTTAAGAAATTAATTAATTCTAAAAAGCAGATTTTTTATAGGATTATATGGTTCTTAATTTTTGAAATTACTTAAAGGATTAAACATAATTCACAAACATTATTTTATTTTTCTTACCTCAACTCAGTATTATAATGCAGATAATGTAGAAGGTTGGTGCCTTGAAACAGTGTATTAACTTAAAATCTGACTTATAAGACTTACGTAATTCTATTCTAAGGCTTTTGGATTACTGCGGTATTTATACTTTTTTTACAACTTCCTTGTTATATTAATCCCCGGTGATTATCTTTCGGTCAAAATTGTAACAGGATATTTTTAAGGATTATGTATATATATATATATATATATAATCAAATATAAAATATTTTTTTCAATATATAATCATATACATATACATACACATATATATACACACATATACATATACATAAACAAAAATATAAAAATAATCGTATAGTTATATACCTAAGATAACTAAAAGTAGGAAGGAGGCACATAGTATAAAGACAAATTCCTGGCCTTAGGAACCAGGATTGCAGGTTTAAACAAGTTTTGCGGCGCCAACCTTCACCTGTAATTTGTCATACTATGTACCAAGAGGAAAGGAAAGAGTTATATATGTGTAGAATTTAAATCTTAAATCATTAAACTAAAGAACATATGAACATAAACATAACCTACTAAAACGTATTTATAACGATCGCCAGGAGTGCAGTATCGTGTTCCCGCCAAATAGGGAGGGCAAAACCGCATAAAGTTAATTGCGATACGATATAAGAAACGATTAATTGCGATACGATATACGATAATAAGAAATATATATATATATATATATATATATATATATATATATATATATATATATATATACACTCTGTCGCAAAAAAATATATGCACCCAGAAGAAATTGAGCTACATTCACGAAATTTGGTATGCATGTAGTGTATATGAAAATAAACAAATGATTAAAAATTCAGAACAAAATATCATTTTATTAAGCGGTTACAGCTTGCAAAAGGTTAAAAATCACTAAGTAGTAAAGCCACCTCTGGCAGCTATACAAGCCGAAATTCGGCGTGGCATCGATTCAATTAGATCACTTATGACCCCCTGTGGAAGATCCTGCCATAGTCTTTGCATCTGCGCAGTTAATTCTCCTGTATCTCGGGACGGCTGCAGTTGCCTTCCCAGCGCGTCCTAGACATGCTCTATTGGCGAAAGATCTGGTGACCTGGCAGGCCATGGTAGGACGTCATATCCTTGAAGACATTGTTGGGAGAGTCGCGCAGTATGTGGACGAGCATTATCCTGTTCATAAATGGCACCTGGGCAACTTGATAGCATGGGTAGCACAATCGGCGTTAAAATATCGTCCACGTATCTGCGAGCTGTCAAAGTGCCTTGAAGGACCACTAAAGATGATCGTGTGTCCCAAGAAATTGCTCCCCACACTGTCACACCTTGTGAAATTGCTGTATGCCGCTCGACAATAAATGCCGGATCGGACCGCTGGCCGGTGCGCCTCCAGACACGTGTGCGGTGGTCATCAGCACTGAGACTGAATCGGGATTCATCACTGAAGATGACACGTCTCCAGTCTGTCACACTCCAAGTTGCCCGAGGTCGGCAAAATCCAGTCGACACTGCCTATGATGTGGGGTCAATGGTAAGCGTCTTAGCGGACGTCGGCTCCTCAAGCCAACTTCGGTCAGTCGTCTCCTTATGGTTTCTCTTGATGGCACTGGATGTCTGGAAGGAGGTAAGTGGCGTTGAATCGATGCTAGCGACGTTGTTGGTGCCGAAGTGGCCACTCTTCTGATTGCACGATCCTCGCGATTATTTGTGTTCCTGGGACGTCCTGACCCTCCGCGACGGTACACTCTACCTTCTGTGATCCACTGTTGCCAACACCGAGCAACTACCATATCGCTCCGACCGAGGTGGCGGCCGATACGTCTATTCGACCAACCTGCTTCTCTGAGGCCTATTATACGGCCCCTATCAAAGTCCGTCAGCTGCTCGTACTGCCACCGGTTACGTCTTAGAGGCATCCTAAGTCTCAATATCGTCAATCAAAGTCATCAAATTCGTTTGGATAGCCGTACGGCGCTCGTACTCATGCTTTTAAACTCTCCCAGTTGCGCAACTAATATGCGCATAGCACACTTAGCCTTGTCTCATTGGCTTCGAAATTTTGTATCATTTGCATATCTCTTACCAGACTACATTCTTGCCGAGTTTCGTGATTGTAGCTTGATTTCTTCTGGGTGCATATATTTTTTTGCGACAGAGTGTATATACTTTTAAAAATCATAAAAATAAAAATAAATATCATAAAATTATCGTAAAATATAAAGAAACTCAGAAATATATATATATTAAGAATTTTTTTTTAAAAAAAAGCATGTGGCGCCATCTATATAATATTTGTAGGATAAATTAGATATTGTCTAAATTAAAAAAAAACATTACAAAACATAATAACAGTATATAATTACATTAATACAAATTGTATCATAAAAAACTATTATAAATATAATTACAAAAAAAAAATAGCAGGGTATCCATGTTCAATACAGTGATTAAAATTTTTTTTTAAGATTTAAAAAAATTATTAGCTTTATCGCTAACTAATACTTTATTGCGATAAATATAGTTAAAAATAATATTTCTATATTCAGATATTGATAAGTTAGAATTCCAATAAGGCACTTTGATGATATTAAAATTAAAGGCATCTCTTTGATCATAAGTATTAGAATGTAGTTTCAAATTCTTAATATATAGTGATACATCTAGGTAATTTGTTTTGATTGGATTATTATTAATTTTAACTAAGTTTAAGTAGGACGGATATAAATTAATAAAAGGATTTAAATTATCATTCTTACCAAAAATAATTAAATCATCAATATATCTAAAAATGTAGTATATATATATATATATATATATATATATATATATATATATATATATATATATATATATATATATATATATATATGTATATACTAGCTAACCCGACCACGCGTTGCTTTGTTTTTTTTTTCTTAATACGTTGATTTGTTGCTATTCTAATCCATTAAATGCAGTCAAATTAATATTTGTTTACAATTTTGAGGAGTTGAAATTAAATATAGAAAAATATAAAGTTTTTAATTTTACATTTTATTCATTTCGTATTTCAGTACATAATAATACATGAATTACTTACGTAGCTGTTATGTAACAAAATAAGAAAATTTAATTATATAAATGAGGTGGATAACATTGATTTTAGCAATTTTAATATTACTTCCATCATTCTAAATTATGACAATAAATAATTTTACTATAATTAATAGCTAATTACTGCAAAATATTTCGGTAACTTTTTTTTTACTTCCGCAAGGGTAATTTCCTCACACTTAAGCGTACAACATATATGTTTATAGTCAATCGAAGTTTTTCAACGTTTCGCCATGAAAACGATTGTATTAAGCATATGTTAATCTCTTAAGCAACCTCGAACAAAGAACGGCTAGTTATGTGTGTCGGAGTTCACCCGACAAGAATAGAACAGCACTGTCGAATATTATATTGTTGCCGTTTAAATATTAAATAAATCTATGTAAGACTTCGAGTGAATGTTTATGGCGAATAGTATACTCATTGCATATTATGATTGAATTTTTTTACTATACCATAGCCATTCTTTATTTTTAATGTGGCACATTTTGCGTCTGGTTTTTCATGAAGGTCTAATGGTAGCTGGAATGCTGAATGTACAGTTTGTCACCATTTAACAAAGGTGCAGCAATTCCTGAAGGTGCATTTGCCAATGGAATTTTCTGCCGATAGTATTTTCTCAAGACTTATCCTGCAAGTTTAGTGGCTATAGAGAATAAAAATATGGACGTGGGACTCGAACGCAAGGCCATTTGACTTCATTCCGGCAATATCCAGCAAAAGTAAAAGAAATTTCTAAAATCCGAATTTAGATTCTTGTTCCGCATCTCGAGATGCACTTAGTGCCCACTTTTCACACCCCTGCTATTGCATGTTCCATCCCAGAAAGGAGAAGAGGGCAGTACTATCATCCGGTATTATCTCGCAATTATTATCTCGCAATGTTTCTGGAGTTTCTAAAGTCAACTTTCTATGACAACAGATGCAATTTCCACATTGTGTGTCAAATTTGGGCGTGTGACACATCAATGAACTAAAATTCTAGCGTCTCCTATAGCCAGCATTAAGTATAATCATATTGATTAAGATAGCTGGGATGTCTGCGAGAAGGAAAAATGAACTTTTTTTTGCACCAAATTTAAACGGTACTCACTTACTTAAGTTAAAAGCAACGGAAGAAAAAAATTTTAAGTTGAATTATCTGTACATTTATGCAACTGTTAATGTAAGAAATTTCCATTTTAAATTACAAATAAATCTGTATCATCAATAAACAATCAAAAACTATTTTTTTTATATTCGAGACATGTCTCTACCTTTAAGTAAACTTTGCATATAAAACCTACTGCATATATAGCTATAGAATTTTACAGAGTTTTTGCAAACATAACAATCTATAAAATGAATGAAATGAAATTTAAAAAAATAATTTTATAAAAATTTAAAAAACTTTTAAATTTAGTGACTCATATTTCTATTAAATTTTACGCAGAAATTGTGCTACAACTAAAATTTGTGAATGTTTATTTGAAAATGAATTCGTTCACTTTTTTTGACAATTTGTTGATCTTATAATATGCAAAATATCAACAATATAGGTAAAGTAGATTTTGAGAAAAGTGTACCGGAATGAACAAAAAATTCATTTTGAGAAAATCGCAAATAAAGATATTTTCATCTATGATTTGTAAAATAATACTTTTTAATGCAATATAAAGTCATACCATAAATAATTGGATTACTTTGCATAATTTCTCAGTTTTTAAATCGTACGTTTAAAATTCTAGCTTATTTAGAAGTCTTTTTAATTTATCTTTCTTTACTTCATCAACACGTGTTGTCAACGATCCACACCTTCTTCCGTTTAAAATACCCAAAATTTATGTCTATAAGTTTCAGTATTTTTACTTCACTTTGAACATCATAATTACAGGATAATACAGAATTCCTTATACATATTTTTATTGTTATAAAAATACACAAAAAATGTATTTGATTAATTTAAAAAGTTAATTTGATGTCTTATTTAAATGTAGGTTGGTTTTTAAAAATTACAACAAAAGAATCTCTATTTTTACTCAAACTTATGAATATTTATTTTAAAGTAAAACGAATAGTTATAAACATATAGAGTTACAAGTATTTATGAGTATTCAAATGTTAAAAATAAGCAGCTAGGAAAAACGAAATGTTTGTTTTACAAGCTGTGTATTTAATTTAGAATAATCCTGAAGATCCACTTTGTACTAAATACATTTGATTTATAATTTAAGAACTACACTTAGAATTTATTAACATAAAACTAAACATAATTAACATTTCAAAAACCGAAAAAATAATTTATTTTTGTAAATAACGATTTAAATTTTCCGTAATTTTTACAGAAAAAATGTAGAATTTTCAATAAAATTGAACGTATAATACAGAGAAATTACAATCTTTGTACAGAAAAATTAGTTTTTTACAATAAATATTATACACAAAATGGATTTTGAAGAAAGTGTACCTGAATAATACTTAGGTCACAATTGTTTACAATTTTAAAATTCAATTTTCTAGCGTTCTATTTATCGCATTTGCATAAATAATGCATCTATAAATGCAGAAAAGTGCCCTCTTTTTTTAAAAATTAAAATAAAAAAATGCAACGTTTAAAGCAGTTTGACATACCAGTTTTCTTAAACAAGTACAACTGGTGTGAGTGTAAGAAAATGAGGGTTTCATATTTGAAGATTGTACGATTTATAACAAGGATGTTCAACCCAAATAACCTTGTGGGTCACTCCGGAAAAACATTATAATCTAGCGGGCCGCACATAAAAATATGTACATTTATAACGGATTTGGAAACTAAAAAACATTTATTGGAGAGAAAATATAAAACAAAATGAATTATAATTTTTGTTTTCATTTTTTTCATGTATACAGACATAGGTAATATAATAATGTTTATATAATATAATAATGCAATAATAAAATAATGTTAAAAATATTACAGTGTGTGTGTGTTGCCATTTTCTTGAAAATTACGGATTTCCTTTTGAATCGATCTTTCATTACTCTTTATTTAAATTTGATTCTGCTGTCATTCTCAAACGATTAAGTATACATTACATTTTATTTAACCGTCCTGAATATTTTTCTTAAACTTTAAAATCATCCGTGACTGCATTTTGCTTTTTGAGCACTCCAAACAGAAAAAGAAGAGGATAAATGAAAGTCGCACTCACAGAGAATCATCTACCATCCGTAGTAAAGAATATGCATAATGCAATTCGGAGTTTATTAAAACGTAATTTATTAACTAATCAAACGTAACTGTTTCATAAAATATATATCTATTTTCATCTAAAGGACGTTTCTATTATCAAAAAGTATTTATTTTAAAACAAGGACAGTTTACAGGCAAATACATTGTACATTTATACATACATGTACATTTTCCCTTAATAAAATTTCAAAATTAAAAAACCTGATTCTTAAAAAAAAATAAAATAAAAGTCGGTAGGCCATAACTTACGTACTGGCGGGCCACAAGCTGTCCACGGGTCGCGTGTTGGACACCCCTGATTTATAATATTCAGCTACAGAAAAAATCACAGTTCTGCGCATTCTGCGTGAAAACGAGTATGGCTTATTCTTGTTCTCAAACGTCTCGTCTGAAGTATCTTAAGTTTTTAGCAATTTTTTCTTTCATTTTTCTTGTTTTGTTTCCGAACTATTGGAAAATGTGAAATATTACAAGTTTAGAAATTGTTCAGAAGATTTCTTTAAAAATTATTTTATTGATCATTAACTGAAGCATGTGTACTCATTTTTTACTTATCTATTTTACACACAAACACATAATTTTTAAACTCTCTGCGTATATATATATATATATATATTACTTCTTTTACTTCACTCAAATATTATTCTAAGTTTGTTTCATTCTGCATAATGCGTTTATCAATCTAATACTTTTATTATAACATATTTATAATTCTAAAGTTTGAGTAGCATTACTTGAATTAAATGCTAATTTCTGAATAATGAATTCAATTTTGGTCCCAATGTACTTTCATATTGATAACATTTTATAGCATCAATACTAATTTTAAATAAAATAATTAAAAAAAAATGTGTGTGTTTCTCATTTCTTAAATTTTTATTAAACAAATTTTATATGTACTTTTTTTTCCTAAGCCGTATCAACACCTGACTTTTATTTCTATAAGTAGACATTACTTATTGCAATTTCCATACGAAATCATCTTGAAAATCGTAATTACTTACAATTCATTACATACAATTTATAAGGTACTAGATGTTTACACATATTTTTCAATCTCACAGAACTAAGTGATTTGGTATGTGTATAATTGTAAAAATAGATAAATTTCTTAATTAGAAAATATAAGGATACATTTTCTTCCTGTCAAGTATAATAGAAAATCAATTCGAAATTTCGAGAAATTATCCAGAATGATTGTATTTTTGATGTCGTAAAAACTTTTTTAAATCATAATTGCTATTACAACAATCAGCCAAATTTATTACTTCAATAAAATGAGCTAAGAAGGTTTTTATTTAGCTAAGTAAAATTTGTGTTGTTTGTTAGTTTAACGTTTGATATAAAGAGTTAAATGTTTTAATTGATTAGCATTACAATTTAATTCTTTTGACTATGGGGTTTGGTAGTTTCTCCATTGTCTTTATGTTTCATTCAACGAAGTAAAATTGGTTATTATACTTTAGTTTCTTTTAAATATTTAAAATATTTTCTAAGTTAATGCATACATTTTTTTACAAAGTTATCCTTTAGTAGTGGGGTACTTTTTTCAGATATAAAAAAGCTGGTTTAAGGAATTTAGCTTGAATTGCATTAAAAGAAAATAATGAAAAATACAGTGAAAAAATTATACACCATATTTAATCGAACCCAAGCCGCGCTATTTCTCCAGTTTTTATGCTACTGAGAATCGGGTGGGGCTTAGAATGGAAGGCAAAATATTTGTTGAATTCTGGAGATTTCAGTTTCCACCCCTTACAAAGGTACAATGTAGCAATCCATTCCGACTACTAAAGTTAATGGCTTATCCAAATACGCATTTTAGTATTCGGTCTATCCTAAATATAGTTTTCTGATTGTATTAAGGGCATTTCTTTGAGTACGCCTTCTTTGCATTAACCAAGCAACAAATATACCGGTAATAGCATCAAGACGAGTTCACTGTGACGCAAGTATGAAAAGAGAGTCTCATTTTATATGATGGAAACAGAGCCGTGGCCACTGAAAATTTGAAATGGATGAATGAATGATACGTCGATGACTTAAACAAAAATATATAATTTTGCTTGTAAATGATCAAAAGTCTTTAAGGTATCCGACTACGTTGAAAACGTCATTTTCGGTCAAAAATCATATTTTCTTTTTATTTGATATTTTTAAAATTCAAACAATTATCTTTCTAAATCTGCCTTTGTTTTGTCTGTGCGATAATTAGAAAAAAGTTACAGGTGTTTAAAATATTATTACAGCGGTGAAATTGAAACCGGAAGAGGTGAAATCGAAACCGTAAGTTGACTGCTTAACATGCTTTTTACCCAAACTTTTTGCAATTTCAACCCATTATAATTTTAAAAACACTTTCTGACATTTTTTTAAACTATTTTATTGATAGGCAACAATTTCAATCTTTTAATTGGACTTTTGCGATTGGCAACATCTGTTTCTTCTGACCTCATATGTTTTTGTTTTGATTTGAATCTTTCGAATGTCGCTCGCAAATTTCTTCAAAAACCTGATTTTTTTTGCTTTATTTGCACGATTTTTAATTGTTAATTGTTTCTGAACATTCTGGTTTTGATATTATCTGCTTATAAGGGTTAAAAAATGAATCAAATTAACCTCTTGAAAACGCAACTATGCTGGTGAGGCATTTACAAAAACAGTGGAAGTGTTGACTTGTAATGTTCTGGACTTGAAGTGCTCAAACTTGTAATGAACGAAAGCTGGGATAAGTAAAGGTATTTTTACAGAACAAAGAATGTTTTAGTGGAACATTAAGAGGTAATAGAATATTTTATTTAAATCGGGAAGTGTGTTTTCAAGTTTGTGTTTCTCCAATTGTTTTGAGAACAATCTGTGCCTGCATGAAGATTACATGTTTGGACTGACTTCTAATGTGACTTGAAAAATGCTCCGATTAAAGTTTTATCGTCCTTTTTTCAGCTACTGAAAAGCTAAAAAAGCAAAGTGTTATTAATTTGCAACCTGTTTTTAGAAGGTGGGTGATTGAAAGATGATATTTACCTGTGAAAAAGCTATGTGCCAAGCTGAACTGGCCTGGTATGACAAAAGGAGCATTTAGACTTTGTGAGAGAAAGTCTTGTCTGTGCTGCTACACCAACGGCTAAACATGTCATGAACGACACTGCTTTTTAAGCGAAAAGCATTATAAAATGTTTCAAAATGTCAGTTGAAGAATGTGGAATATCCGTTGACGTTAGAGACACATGGACATTCATCGCTAAATGTGGTTTCTGTAGAAACTTTATACATTGACACTGGGAAATTCTACATTTGGAAATGTTATCAAAGTTTTTTTTAGAATTCTATAAGTCCAGTCATACATGCGTGTTCCTGCAATCCTCTGGAATTTACTTCAAACATAGTGTGTACAAAATCTTTGTATGTTTTTGCACTACAAAATCTTAAGAATATGTATTTCTTTTGTGATGGTGATTCCAAGGATACATTTCTGTGTTAAAGATGTGTATGGTGTCAACAATGTCATCACATGAGTGCATAAGATACTTCTGAGAAAGATTGAGTGGTCGGAAAAGAAAATTTTTAAAAAAGGCGAGAAAAACCTCGGTGAGAAGGAAAAACTTATCAGTGTTATGTTTAATAAAATTCTACTATTTTGTTTTCGCACTGACACCAATCACGCCAAAGCTATGCTAAGTGCTACAATAGCAGTATTTTTTCACCGTTGCTCCGGCAGGGAGAAACCCATATATGGTCCATGACCGATTTGAGCTGAGAACTGGTGTGACTATCAACGAGGAAACGACACCAGAAAAAAATAAACAGAAAAAATTGTATGTATTTCTGTGAAACTTTAAAATATTTTTAAACCTGTGTACACAAAGCAGAGTGATAAGCAGTTATTATAAAATTGCCTCCACGGTAAGACACAAATAAAAATGTATCACTTAACGCCTGTTTGTGGCAAATCATTTTGAAAGAAACTTTTATCGAGCTAAAACCATTTTCTTTGGGTACCCATATAATACCGTCATTATTTTTAAAAAAAGCTTTTGTTGATGTGTTAGGTATTTTGAAAGCATTTGGCATAAATGCAGGGAATTATATACTGCGTGATGAGAGATTTGTTGACATCTTTCGAGTCGGTGACTCGAAACAACATTCTTTGCCTTTTATAAAATCAACCAGGGAAAAAAAAGGAGGCCCAAAGAAAGAAAAAATTTAACAAACTTCCAAAGAGTGGGAGTGTTACTTATAAATCAGGAGAGTTTTAGTAATATACTTGTCGTATTTTGTTTTGAAATTGATTTTATAAAGTTTAAATGCATTTTTCTCAAAACCATTTTTTTGTAAATTTCATGATATTTCAAACATGATATCTAAAAAACTATCAGAGATACTTGAATGAAATTTTACACAAATGTTATTATTGGTATTATCTACAGAATGACCTACAAGCTAAGAAATTGAACAATTTTTAGTTATTTTATAGTTGTATTTCTTTCTGAAAGTTACGATAATTTGATTGAATTTCCTAGTTCGCAAGCTCGACTGGCCATGACTTTTGATTCAAAAGAAGTAATTTAACACTTGTAGGTCATTCTCTAGAAATGTGTTTTAAAAATGTATTGCAGCAGTATTTTATGGAAAATATAAAATATTTTAAAAAATAGAGTGTTTGAAAAAATTCCAAAATTTGATTAAAATTTCTTTAAAAATTTTAATTTTTGCAAATTTTTATGTACATATATTATTTGTAACTGTACTTTTTATTATTGTGTATAAAAGTGAAACTAAAAATGTAAAAATATTAGGGATTTTTTGAAAACTTAAAAAAAAGCCTCCGAACGTAGTCGCATACCTTAATAATTCGTTTACATTCATAATGCGTTTTTAGGAAACTGTTGCAGAGCAAATGACCAGCCCCAATTAGGAAGGCAGCTGTGACATTGCAAATGATGTATCATTTTCAAGCATGATACTGCCGTTTATAGTAATTTTAGGTCTTTGCAAGTATTTGAAACTTTTTTAATACTGGTAAATTAAGTAAATTGTGAACTTATTATTATTTCATTCATTTAACTTTAAAAAAAAAATCTTAGTTATGGGATTTTGATAAAACTTTTATACAATTTTTTTAAACACTTATCTCAAAAACTTGCAGATAATTTGGGGTGTGGCTTAGAATCGATTGCGGATAAGATTCGAGTAAATGCGATACTCGTATTGGAGGAAAATTACGTCATGAAATATAATAAGTTTTATCAGCGAGGCTTTTTTTTTTTGAATTTGAGGATGATAAGTCATGTTATTGTACTTCAGAAATATTACTGATTAGTTCTAATATGAAAAAGGATACTTAAATTTTAAATAGTATGTTACAATTATAGTGGATTGACAGCAAGTAGCACTGTCCATCTACAAGTCCATCCGTTATAGATTTCCTCATCAACATATAAATTAACTAATTTTAATGAAATGTCAAACTAATATTACATTTAAAGATATTAAATGGACTCGTGGCTTGCGTGTCATGAATTGAAGTCCTAGAACATTTAATGTTCCGTAGTGTAAATGTCCCGAGGCACACTAACCTCTTAAAACACGGACTATTTTCGGAAAAACTGGTAAACACTTGTTTGAGAGAAAAATGAAATAAATGCGTGTCTTAATAAATTGCGGATTGTTTGTATAGTTTAAATAATAAATAGAGTTTAATTATAATCTGAGATGGGTATTAGAAATAAAATCACTAGAGGTATATAAGACAGTCCTTGCTATACACGGACGGCTTTTTGCATCTAGCAGGCAATATTTGTTCATTTCAGACATGGGAAATGTGTTTAAGTGCTAAATCTCTTAAGGCTCAGAATCCCCATCGTTTGTATGGTGTGGGAAATTGAAGATAAGGTACCTATTCTTGTGATGTTCTCGTTACTTAATCACGGTTCAAAATTACTATGCCCGTTGTCAATATCCCTCGTGTTAAATTTAATAGAGTGTTAAAATATTCCCACATTCAATAAAAAAGAAAATTTATTTCGTTTATAATATGAATCAGAAAACAATTTTTTTCAGAATATAAAATACGTCAAGAAAAGATTAATTTATGACATTAATGACAGTTTATATTTTTTTCTTAAATTGTTATACTAATAAAATAGAAATATTTATACAACATAAAAATAATTGTATTAAGAATATTATTAAAGCGAAATTAAAATAATTAAAATATTTTACCCCATTTTAGTTTCAGTCTTCAAAGGGAATTTTTATTTTACAAATTAAAAATAATAATTTAGTAAAATTTCATTTTAATGTCCACAAATTTGACAAAAACATTGTATCTATATATATAAAGGAGAAAAGCGACTCACTCACTCACTGACTGACTGACTCACTGACTCACTCACTGACTAATCATGATATCTCCGGAACTATTAAACCTACAGACTTAAAATTTCGTAGGTATGTTCCCTTCATAGAGTAGACGTCAGTTAAGGACGGATTTTGCAAAGTTCGAACCCCAAGGGGCGTTACTTGGGTTTAAGGGGTGTTATAGACAATTATTTCCATTACTAAACTATTAGATGTACAGTGGTGAAACTTGGGACACAGATTTCGTTCATAAAGTAGAGATTCCCTACATAATGATTTTTATGAAAATCGACCTCCAAGGAGCGTTGAGGGCGCTTAAGGGGCGTTATACATAATTATTTCCATGTTTAACCTATTAGACGTACAGTCTTGAAATTTGGTAAGCGGATTTCTTTCAAAGAGTACAGATCCCCTACAAATTGGGTTTTGTAAAAATCGACTCCCAAGTGGCATTGTAGATAATTAAGTGGCGTTATAGGCAATTAACTCCTTTTTTAAACTATTAGACGTAAAATATTGAAATTGAGTCAGCAGATTCCATTCACTGAGTAGAGATCTGTCATAAAATGAACTTTGTGAAAATCGTTTCCAAAGTGGCGTTACGGGGGCTTAAGGGGCGTTACAGATAATTATTTCCATTTTTAAACTATTAGACATACAGTCTTGAAATTAAGTATAATCGGATTCCTTTCATAGAGTACAGATCCGCAAAAAATGGGTTTTGTCAAAATCGACACTCAAGTGGCGTTGTAGAGAATTAAGTGGCGTTATAGTCAATTGCTCCTCTTTTAAACTTTTTAGACTAAAATCTCGAAATTTAGTAAGCTGATTCCATTCATTAAGTAGAAATGCGCTATATGATGGGTTTTGTGAAAATAGTTTCCTAAGTGGCGTTGCGGGAGCTGAAGGGCGTTAAAGATAATTATTTCCATTTTTAAACTATTAGACGTACAGTCTTGAAATTTGATAAGCGGATTTCTTTCATAGAGTACAGATTCCCTACAGAATGGGTTTTGTGAAAATACACCCCAAGTGGCGTTCTGGAGAATTAAGAGGCGTTATAGGCAATTAACTCCTTTTTAAAACTATTAGACGTGAAATCTTGAAATTGAGTAAGCAGATTCCATTCACTGAGTAGAGATATGTCGTAAGATCGGATTTGTGAATATTGTTTCCTAAGTGGCGTTGCGAGGGCTTAAGAAGCGTTATAGATAATTATTTCCATTTTTAAACTATTAGACGTACAGTCTTAAAATTTGGTAAGCGAATTTCTATGATGTGTAGAGATCCTCTACAAAATAGTTTTTGGGGAAAATTGATCCCCAAGGGTCACTCAGGGGGATTAAAGGGGTGTAATAGATAAATATTTCCGCTTTTCAACTAATAGAAACACCTGCCTGAAAATTAGAAGGTATGTTCCGTTCATGGAATAAAGTTCCTTTTACAAAGATTTTTGCGAAAACGGACCCCCAAAGGAATGGGGATGCGAGTGATTAAGGCGTATTATAGAAAAATTCCTGTTTTTGATTGTAACTCATTTACTTGAAATTTGTTGAGCACTTTTTTTGAGTTGAATAGAGTTCCACTAAGAATGATTTTACGGAAATCAACTCCCAGGGAAAGCGGGGAGAGTTATTGGGCGTATTGATAGACAAAATTCCCGTTTTCAAACTGCTAAGACTGCAATAATAAAATTTGGTTTGCATGCTTCTTTTTTTGAATCCGAATCCGCTAAGAGTGCTCTGAACGAGGTATTGATGATAAAAATTCTGTTTTTGCTCTGTTAGATTTAGACTTGAAATTTAGCACACGTATTTATTTTATGGAGTAGAAATCCACCGAAAGTTGCCTTGGTGGAAATACATTGGTTATTAGGTTAAGTGAGCGAAAAATATCTTTCTCCTTCTATTTTAGATATAAATAGAAATTAGATATTATATTGTATGTTATTTTTATATCAAGGGGCGAGAGTGTAACAGCTATAAATATATTTTTCAATACAATCGAATTCCTAATGCTAGATATCAATAATTTATTTATATATATGTAAACAGTATAGATATATACAACATCGTGAAATACCCAGTGAAGCGGGTGGGTAAAGGCTAGTATATATATATATATATATATATATATATATATATATATATATATATATATATATATATATATATATATATATATATATATATATATATATATATATATATATATACATATAATCCAATATAAGAATTTTTTTTAAATATAATCATATATATATATATATATATATATATATACATATATAAATATCATATATATAATAAAAATAAATCATATATATAATATAAATATAATCATAAAATATAATCATATATATATATATATACATATATAAATATCATATATATAATAAAAATAAATCATATATATAATATAAATATAATCATAAAATATAATTATATATATATATATATATATATATATTCAGTAACTCTGCAATATAGTTTTACTGATTAAATTTTAATAATATGGAAGATCCTGGAGTCTAATTATATTTAATTTCATGTTCAAATCCACGTCTAGATATTTTATTCAACTTTAAAATGCATTAATATAATATTGTAATTATGCATTTTATGAAAAATCCGTCACTAGAACATTATTATGATTGGAAGCGTGAAGTTTTAATAAATGAAAATATTGTGAGTTCTCAAATTAATTATTTAAAAAGAAACATATAATAAATGTTGTAAAATACATAGATATTCGTAGTTTATATTACTCTTTGAAAAACATTCGGGAGATGGTACATATTCGTCTCCCAGACGACACGAGTTTTGGAATGCTTAAAACATAATTTAAAAGTTAATAACATAAAACTTATACACCTGCAGATTATTTCATGATATCTAGTATTCACGTAAAGAAGGAACTATTTATTTATTTCTAAATCAATCTGAACACACTTATCAGCATGATGCACTATGGGCATTGTTCTAGAACTAATAAACAAAACTTTAGACTCATTATACACAACTTACATGGACAAAAATACACATATTTTCCTCTTTTTAGTTTCCGTTCTTTAGTTTTCTTCTTTTTTGTATGCGTGTGTGTTCATCAGGTGGTTTAATGTTCTCAAAAGCTCACTGATAGTTCTCCTTGCTGATCGGGGCAAAGTTGATACATTTATACGTTTCTTCACCCATGGCAAAGGGTCATATTTACTTAGATTTATCAGAAATTTTCTTCCAGGTAATTCTTTTTCAGTTTTACGAGCCATATTACGCACATGCATAGCATGTGCATCACTAAGCTGATTTTTATCAAGCCATAAAATGTGAAAATAGGCCGTCTGCATTTTTTTCTATGGCGTGATATGCTATTACACTCCTGATTTATATGTATGTGGCCTCATTTGTGCTGTATTGTAAAATTCAATTATTTCCGGTTTTACACTTTTTCATTTATATTCAGTTTTTCATGGAATATAGATACAAGAACGAGGCATTTTGTTTTGTTTTATACGATAAAGGAGCTTTAGCTTGGTTAAAGCAACATATATAAGTTCCTACACTTCAAGATCGCAATTCTAAAAGTTGAAAAATAATTTTTCTCGTTTGTTATTCCGAGTAGTTCCAACAACTCTGAAATTCATTGGAGCCTAGAAAAATATGTCTGCTAAAGGTATCGATCTAAACCAATTATATATTTTATTGTTCCGATTAGTCCCTTAAATACTCTTTGTTGAATCTTTGACGAAGTAATAGAACACAAGAATGCAGAGAAATGTACAAAATATAGAACAGCAGAATATTTACAAGTCAGTTGATTCTGGTTCTCCCCCAACGGTGGAGAGAGAACTGTTATCGGGACAGCTCGCACTTTGGGCAGACGGGTCAGGAGAGTTCTTGTCATTTCCAAGTAGACTTACAGTGTTCGTAGCAGAGGAATTACTGTTACTAGCGTCTTCGGTTTCCTCAGTTGCTACGGAGTCTGGGTGAACAGCGGCTGCACCGGTGGAGTATTACTGGACACCAGTCAGGTGTTGAATATAAATGTCCCTACTCCACCGTATGCAGTCGGAAACACAGCTTCCATAGTAGTCTGAGATAGCTGTTAGTGGCTATCTTTCTCAGGAAAATGTCGTTATCCGGGTCCCAGGTACCCAGAGAGCGACTACAATTGGAATGATCTGCACTCTGCTAAATCCACGATTTGTGAAGTGAGGAATAAGAGAAGTGTATTTTTCAACTTCCCTTTCCTTCGCCTGTTCTCAAAGGGTATGGTTACGTCTATGATATATATGACGTTGCCAATGACTACCACCAGATCTGGGCGCACCCCATCCGAAACAACCACCTGGTTCTCAGTAAGAATTGCGCTCTTGAAGGCAATCGCCTTCTTGACCCTCGAAAAAACAGCGTTATGGCGGTTTTGACATGCCACCGAATAGAACTTGCAGTGGTAGATAACATGTGGCAGTGTTCATTTTCCAATTCATTTCCAGAAATAAAATTTTAATCATCTCTTAATTATTTTAATAATTCACGGATAGTGTCAGTTTTACCCCAACAGTTTTCTCCGCGAAAACGTTTTGAAAACGTCCCGACAACATAGGAAAAAACTAAGACAGGTTCCCAATTAAAACGTAACTGATACCCAAATGTCACTCAGATCAACAATGTTTTCAAAACACTACACGCAAAAATATTTTGAGAAAAAGAAGTATCCTAATCTCTTGTATCCAAGGTCATGTGAAGGTACATAGTTGCAAATTCCATTTCCTGTTTTAGGGGCGAGAGTAAAAGGTTTTTTGTTACATGCGTAGTCTGCTAGATGAAATGTTAGCATTCTAGGTCTAAATAGGAAATTATTTGGTTTTACTTGCAGAATATTCCTTGGGTTTCATTGTAGTAAAACATAACGCAATATTTTTATTCTTAAAAATATTGAAAAAACCTCAAAATATCCTAATTTTTTAGAATTGTAAAATAATGGCTGGTCAAACTGAATTTTCGCTTGCAGAGAATCAGCTTAATAAAATAATCTAATTATAAAACATCAATTATTTTTACTGTAACTGTCTCCAAAATTTTTTTTTTGAAAAAGTGTACCGTGTAGCCTTAATATCATAACAAAGTTATTTTCTTGCATAATAAAAACACAACATTTTAAACAGGATACACTTTCATTGCTAACTTTAGCTACAGTGGCTAAAATTGCATAATGTTGATGCACTCTTCATCTATTTTGATAAAATATAAATTATATCTCATTCATTATCGTCTCAAAATGTCACAGCGTCATTTGTTTCAATGAATAATAAGTATATATTAGTGTGACTCTGCCCAAGTCATCTATCAATTGATTTGAGTTAACTCTACAAATAAGTATTTCAAAAGTTAGATCAAATTCATTTAGTTTCTGTTATGACAGTTCACATTTCTGATAATTAGTCAAGAAGGGTTGGGTAAAAAAACGTTGATGGAATTATTCATAACAAAAATAAAATGCAATTTGTTCTTAATTAAACAAAATTATGTTTTTTACTTATTTCAAATAAATAAGTATTCTACACGTACCACTTATATAACTCTGAATAGATTATTTTAAGAAATATTCCTGGGGTGTTCAAGGGTTATTGGAAGATCGTTGATAACGATTTCCAGGCTTCTTGTCTGATATATTACAAGGTGGGTAACGTATTCGAACACTCAATCGACTAAATATATTGTCGTGTGAGGTCACAGAGGTTACCCTTGCAAAAATGACCAGTGGAGATGACTGTTTCTATGAAAAATAAAGATTGTAACCCCCGTAGTTTAAACTCTTCTCATATGAACAGTAGAAAGACTATCGCGCCCTCTAGCGGCTAGAACAATCTTCAGTAATGGCCAAGCTTCGGAACTGTAAGGACGTACGAGCATGCGCTCCGACCCCTTTCAATTCTATTGTAACTGTTAGTTCTCTAGTTATGTATGTAAATGTTTGTTTTGTCTAATAAACGTCTTTAATTAACTAGTGGACTTAATTAAGAACCCCTTCCCCGCGTGTCCCTTTCTTACATTGGGTCACACCCCTTATAATTTGACGCCCAACGTGAATTTATAGTTAAAGAGGCTTGGCTGTTGCTCGCTATTAATTTTCAGGTTAACCGCTATTGTTCCGTTTTCACCTGTAGAATGAGCAAGTTTAACAAAAAAATCGTTGGATTTATCTTCACCTGAATAACAAGTAAAGTTTTTACTTTGAATTTTCTTTTAAGTATTATACCTTATATAATACTAAATTAATCATTGCATGCCCAAATGCAAATCGGATTTAATATCCTAAAGAATTGTGTAAGTTTTAATTTCTTAAAAATTGACTTTATTGTTCTGACATAGAGAACATTCTTTACTGATTTAAATTTAGAACATCCTGTTCGAATTAAATTAAGAAATCTTTTTTTTCTTATTTCAAGAAATGTAATTGTGTAATTTGCTAAACAGCATAATATACAGTTAAATTATATTCAATGTGTATTTAAAATATACTTCCTGTATTGTTTAAACTAATAAGTATAACGTTGTTTACTTAAAATCTTAAGTGAGAACACAAAACCAAATATATATGTATTTATGTGTATTATTTTCTTTGAATGATTACAATTCTTGTTCGAAAGCATTTAAGCTGGAAAATTTTTGTATTGTTATATGCTATTTTCAAAAAAAAAAAAAAAAATTCATTTATGTGTATAATTTTAAGTGTAAAATGTGCATTATATGTTGAAAGATTTGTCTCAGTTAAATAATATATTTAGTGGTTTAAAAGAAAAAAGAATATATATATCTCCGTTTTCTCTTCTTGCTAGTATTAATTTTTAAGCTATGATTCATTTATGAAACTGATGAGATATTTTATGCTGCGTAAGCGAGAATAAATTTAAACAAGGAGAAATAGACAGTTCAAGGTTATTTATAACTCTGAGTTCTAATAACTTTTCTTTTTGAATACTAATAGGAAATTTTGTTTCGGCTAAGTAGAACTTTTATTTATGAGAACGTATATGATTATTTTTACTTGTGGTATGCTGTATTTCAAATGTGTTTTCAGATCATTTTGATGATTTTTTTAAACTAAAACTTTGATAGTAATTTTACTTTGATTGTGTATTGAGCTTGAAAACAACGAAAATAGTTTTATTTTATTTTTTTCATTTTTGTGATTCATGAATTTTTTTTTTTTTTCAAATTGCATATTGTAAGAAATTGAGATATTACTTTTATGTGGTATAATACTGTATCATTATTTCATTAATAACATTTTGTTAAATTTAATTTAAAGTTCAAAGAATATAAATTTGTAATTAATTTGAAGTGACATTTCACGATGGCCTATTTAGCAAAAGGTCGCAGGCAGGATCTCCTTGAATTGGCGGAAACGCTAGACATATCAATACAAGACAATTTTAAAATTCTTGACATAAAAGACGCAATCTTAAAAAGTGAAGGGTATGATGCAGAATTTACGTGTGAATGCTTAAATCGCATTATTAGTGATAGAAAAGAGCTCGAATTGCGGGCTGAAAGAGAAAAAGAAAACCAAAGACAATTTGAATTGCAAAAACTCCAATGTAATTCTACAACTTCAGACTCCAATATGCCAAAGTTAGAACTCCAAAAATTACTTCCGATTTTTGATCCAAAGACAACTGATGTAACAATTTTTCTAGACCTCTTCGAAAGGCAGTTAACATTTTTAAAAGTACCAATTCCTCAGTGGGTGGTGTACCTTGTTGGTCTTTTACCGACTGAAGTTTCAAATTTAATCGCAAAAGAATCTGTTGTTGATGCTCAAGACTACTATAAAGTCAAACAAATTTTACTAAAACGCTTTAAATTAAGTGCAGAGAAATTTCGGCAGATGTTTTCCCGGCACTCCAAAGATCCTGTAAAAACCTGGCGTGACTTCTATTTTGACTTGCAAACATACTTTGATGGGTGGCTGAAAGAATCAAAAGTTACGACGCTTGAAGAATTGAAAGATTTGATTGTGGCAGACCAAATTAAAAAGAAAGCCCCTCAAGATTACAAAGATCACTTTTGGACCAGTGGTGTAATTGGAACAATCCTCTACAACTAGTGGATAAGCTAGATTCGTATGAAGAAGTTAAAAACATGAGAAATAAAAACAATAAAACTTTAGCAGGAAACAAAAAGAAATGAATTCCAATCCCTGAGAAGTAACTACACACAAAATCCTAAGTTGTCGTATGAACATCCTCTGTCTGGTTTCCCCAGTCAAAGTAGGTAGGGAAACCGGGATTCCCAGTAACAGTAGGCGGAATCCCATTTCGAAAGACATAATACCTGAAAAGAAAATCGTTGATACAAAAGAAGACAGAACTCCTGTATCTTGCTATGGATGTGGTGCTCCTGGAATCATTCGACCAAGATGCCACACTTGCAACCCAGTTCGACAAAAAGATGATGCCTTGTCATCAAGTCTGAATCAATCAAACTGTTATAGTTTTTAGTGAAAGTAATCCCATTAGTATAATCCAAATTTCCATTTGTAATACAGAAGCAGCAGTTTGTGCTGATACTGGTGCTACACATTCAGTGGCTGGTGAAAAATTATACCATTTACTTAAACAAAAAGGATTGAATTTTGAAGAGAAAACCATGCAGATGACTCTTGCTGACGGTCGTACTCAAACCACAGAAATACTGACAACTTCTGTAGACATTAGTATTCAAGGAAAAGTCATTCCCACGGACCTATTAACTTTGAAAAATGCTAGAGGTAATAGAACCCTTCTTGGCATAGACTTTTAACAGCTGCAGGGATCGTCTTAGATCTCCAAAAGAAAACAATGGTACTTCACTGAAACGTCTCACAGAAAATATAATTTGTGAAAGCGCCTCCTAATATCAATGCTCTGCTCACTGTTGACCCTGATCCACATCTTTGTCAACTTCGGAAAAAATGAAGGTACTCACCTTTCACTTCCACAACGGGAAGAAATAAATTTACTATTGGAAAAGTATGAAGAATGCTTTCAACCAGGGGAGAGCCTACACCATTTATTGAACATCGTATAAATACAAGAAACCATCTTCCAGTTGCAGTGCCACCTTATAGAATGAATCCTTCCAAGAAGGAAATATTAAAACAAGAAATCGATAGACTTCTCTCAGAAGGCATAATTGAAGAATGTGAATCCCCGTATGCTTCCCCAGTGGTACTTATACCAAAACCAAATGGAACATTTCGCCTCTGTATTGATTACAGGAAATTGAATGAAATTACAGTCGCAGATACCTATCCTCTTCCTAGAATGGATGACTTGTTACATCAAGCAAAACTCACTCCTTTTCATGTCTACACTTGATCTGCGAGCAGGATACCATCAAGTTAAAGTGCATGTTGAAGATCAAGACAAGACAGCATTTGTATGTCCTTTTGGCACTTACCGTTTCTTACGAATGCCATATGGTTTGCGCAACGCACCTGCTACGTTTCAAAAAGACTGATGAACCGTTTTTTGTAATGGTCTGGAAGACATTCTAGCACTACCTTATCTAGATGATATAATTGTTTGTCAGAAACTTTTGAAAAACACATGTTTGATCTTAAAACTATTTTTGAAAGACTCTTACATTTCAAAACTTAAAGCAAATAGAGAAAAATGCCATTTTGCCTCTTCTCGAGTTAAATATCTTGGATTTTGGATTACACAAAAGGAATAGAAGTTGATCCAGAAAAAGTTGCGTCTATACTGGATATTCCACCCTAAAAACGTCAAAGAACTACAATCTTTTCTGCAAACTTGTTCGTGGTTTCGAAGATATATTCAAGATTTTGCGAAGATTTCACGTCCACTAAGTTATCTTACAAAGAAGAAAGTTAAGTGGCAGTGGGGATTTGACCAACAAAATGCATTTCAAACCCTTAAAAACAGTCTTACAACACCTCCTGTGTTAAAGCAAGCAGATGGTACTAAGCCATATATTATTCGAACAGATGCTAGCAATTATGCCCTTGGAGCAGTTTTACTTCAAGGAGAAGGATCTGATGAACATCCTATAGAATACGCTAGTCGACTGCTAACCCCAGCAGAACGCAATTATTCCACCACAGAGAGGGAGGCCCTTGCTGTGGTATGGGCTTTGAAGAAATTTCGTGGTTATATTGAAGGAACAGAAATAACCGTGGCATCCGACCACCAACCTCTGAAATGGCTTCTAAACCTCAAATCTCCAACCGGACGACTTGCAAGATGGGCTCTTGAGATCCAGTCTTTCAACTTGAAAGTACAGTATATTCCTGGTAAAGCAAATGTCGTTGCAGACATGTTATCTCGCCCAGTTACTCAAGAAGAAGAATCCTTTTGCGAAGAAAATAATATCACGATAGCTGATATGCCTACACGAAGTTGTAAGGACATGCGTGAGGCGCAGCTTAAAGATGATAATTTAAAGAAAATCATCGACAGTTTTGAATCCCCTCTAAAAACTGAAGAATATGCAAACTGGACTGAACGTGGATTTTGATGAATCAAGGTGTTTTGTATCGTTATGTTCCTGATGCTGATTCTGCAGAAGCTCAGTTAGTCATTCCAACTGCTGAACGGAATTGATAATGGAAAGACATCATAATGATCCGATGGCTGGACATTATGGAGAAGAGGGAACATTCCAGAAAATCGCCAGACGATATTATTGGACAAGCATGAGAAAATACATATCCGATTATATTAAGAAATGTCCAGAATGTGCTCGTTTTAAGGCTACAAACCAAAAACCTGCCGGTTTGCTTAGAACTCCAGTCTATTCACAGAGATTTCAAGTCATTGCTATTGATTTATTTGGGCCATTGCCTCAAACTGACACAGGTAAACAATGGATATTCATTGTCGAGGATTGTGCCACGAAATGGGTTGAATTATTTGCCCTTTCTCAAGCCAGTGCTCGTCAATGTGCAACAACTCTGATAGAAGAAGTTTTCATGCGTCATGGCATACCAAGACGAATTATCAATGACAATGGAACGCAGTTTGTCAGTGCTGTTCTACAACAGAGTTGCTTTACTTTAAATATAAGTCAAAACTTAATACCAGTTTATTCACCACAATCTAATCCAGTAGAGCGAAAAAACAGAGACCTTAAACCCCGACTTGCAATACTTGTTGGAGACGATCATTCTAGTTGGTATTCCAAACTCCCAGTCATACGTTTTGCCATGAATACAACTGTCTGTGATACTACAGGTCACACTCCTGCTTACCTACTATTCGGGAGAGAGCTACGTACTGTAGACGATGTGGTGCAAGATTTCAAAAGCGTCGTTCACAATGACAATTTTGTTGCCGAAATAACACCTTATTTAAAACGATTTGCAACTATTACTGAAGACATACGAGAAAGAATAGAAACAAAGCAAGATCAACGAAAAAAGCAATATGATAAAAATCGCCATCCAGTCTATTATTCTCCTGGAGATAAAGTTTGGGTTACTTTACATCCCATCAGTAGTGCAAAGAACAAGAAAACTTCCAAGTTCATGCCAAAGCGTGACGGTCCATATCTAATTCTCACCCAAAAGTCACCGACTTCTTATGTTATCGCAAGTCTTGCCAATCCATCTGAACCGATTGCTACTTACCATACTTCTGCTTTAACACCTGTTAAAGACATAAACACTTCTTCGGTAGCTCCACTTCGGAAAAGAGGCAGACCACGAAAAGTTACATCCACATCACAAAATAAACATGTTCCAAGCCCGTCTACTGCTACAACAGCAGTTTCCAACAGAACCATCCATCCCTCAACAAGAGCTAATACTACAACAGCTAATTATGTCTCCTCGCCGGGACGTCGTCGGATCCATAGGGGGAGATTGTAACCCCCGTAGTTTAAACTCTTCTCATATGAACAGTAGAAAGACTATCGCGCCCTCTAGCGGCTAGAACAATCTTCAGTAATGGCCAAGCTTCGGAACTGTAAGGACGTACGAGCATGCGCTCCGACCCCTTTCAATTCTATTGTAACTGTTAGTTCTCTAGTTATGTATGTAAATGTTTGTTTTGTCTAATAAACGTCTTTAATTAACTAGTGGACTTAATTAAGAACCCCTTCCCCGCGTGTCCCTTTCTTACATTGGGTCACACCCCTTATAAGATTATAATTTATATTAACGCAAAATATAAACAATGGAAGCCATTGGAATCATAATCATCATTTTTATTAATAGTGTGGTGTAAAATGATTCGTAAGATAAATTCTCATCTGTCGACTTATTCTAGTTTAATGTTCTCATCAGAACTGTATACATTTTTTTTTTATGTATTGCTGCTAAGAATGAGGTATTCACTCTTTGTGATATAGCCATAATTATTTTACCTCTGAAACTCCTGAATAACTACACTTAAATTTTTATATGGTATATAAGTTCTTCAAAATGGTTTCAAAAAGAGAAAAATATTTTTTTTACACATAAAGTAAGTTATGCTCTGTAATTTACCTCAAGGAACAATATAAGACGAAAAAATAAAAATTAACTATCATAAAAATAATAATTTTATATAAATTAAATGTTAAACAAGTTTAAGGTTTTTTCCCGTTTATACCTTTAACATTTTTTTTTGTGTATAACAAATTTTAACTAAATATTACACTTTTAACCTAACACACATATACATTTCAGAATAAATGTATATTAATATATGTACATGTTTTAATTGATAGTTAAAAAAAATTATAAATGTACATATTTTACCTCAAAACAGAATAGAACTTTATCAAAAGAATAATATTTTACATTTATACTAAAAACTTCTTTGGGTTCAATTTTCTGAAGAATCATTAGTAGATCCTAATTCTTAAGATCTCATGCAAATTCCCTAGTGCTATTTTATTATTATTATTTCCATCCATTGGTAGTCTATATTTGAAAAAAAAACCTTTGTAAAAAACACTAAAAGTTTGGAATCATTTTAATTGCTGCATATCTACAAAAGGATGATAGTGCCATATAACTGAGTTTTGATATTTTCCATAACACCATCATTTTAGAGGTGATGCATTTTCATGTAGGCTTCTTATTTTTCTTATAATTAGCACTAGTTATTTTTTCATTCAAAACAAAAATTTTCTCTACATAGTTTAAACCTTAATTAATTATTTTTTTATTTAGTTCATTAATTTTATTTTTGTTACCAAAGAAAAAAACTCTTTTTTTATCTGTTTTTCTTTATTTTAGACATTTCTGTTTATAAACTGAGCTCCAAAAAAGAAAAAAAAAACAAGCAATAAATCTGAATGATGAAATATGAACTACTCGAAAGCATTGAATAAGAATTTTACCTCTACTTGTTTACTAGGCATGATACTAAAGAAATTACTTCTGAAGCAGTGCCTTCAAAAATAGTTTGGGAAAACTTATCAATAAATTATTATTGATTTTAATCTTATTAGAAAGTGAATTAACCGTTTAAAAATGTGTTGGTATTTCTAGTAAAAAGTTATTTCGGCACGTGTAAAATAATGTTTTTTTCATCCTTCTGTATTAAAATTCAAATTGCGGGTTCGGTATTACCTTCATGGTGAGTAGTTCATTTCCTTGTGTAAAGTTTTTTTTCAATCTGACTACTTCAATATATGATTAGGATATATTTGTGTTGAAGAGGCGCTTGTAATTTTAATATTCCACAAAAATTTAACTCAATGCCTTTTATTGAAAAATTTCCAATTTCTGCTATTTTAAGTATTGAAACCTGCAATAAAATAATATAATAATTCCTGTTTTTTTTTTTTTGAAAAATTGAGCGATGGCATATTTGACTTTCAATACAATATTACATAAATAGTATTTTATGTTGCTGTTGCTATTGTGTTTGTTGTTGATATCGGATTTCTTATCACATTCTTAACCAAAGCAAACATTGATGGTATAAAACCATTATAGATGTTATAAATCATTTTAAAATATTCACAATATTACAATAATTAATACCTTATTTGAATCTTCAATTGGTTTATTTATTCCATTTTTGTACACCATCAATTTCTATGGGTGGATTAAAATTCAATTCCAAAATTGCAAGAGCAGACAAGAAAATTCACTGTCAGATATATCATGGAGAAAATATCTTGAATATCATTTCAAGATATTGAAATTCATCACTAGATTCAGATCAAATTTCGTCACAGTTAAGGGCACAGAACATTGAATGTAGATGAAAAAGTTAAATTCTTCACCTTTTAAATTATTCATATTGTGATATGTAAAATTCAATATCGAAAATTAAGATCTTACTGAAAATTGGGAAGACTTGCTATATTGAACAAGAATTGATTTACTAAATGAACAATTTTCATACTTATACATGTCTAATATTACGAATAAACCAAGTAATATCATGAAAAATAAAGGCGTTTCTAAGATGTTCAAATAAATAAAAAACGCGCGCGTGGTTAACATATTATTGTACGAGAGCTAGCAAAATTAAAAAAACAAGAATTTTAGAAAAGCTGATTCCTTATTATATATTTCTCTATGTCCTTATGAACAGTGTACGGGCTATCTGGTGGCCGGTAAACGTATTTATCAATGCACATAATACCTTTACCGGTAAAAATATTAACTAATAAAGAAAATTTAGGAAGAAAAATTTCTTTTCCCCTAAATTTAAAACGTTATTAACAATATGAATTTATTAATGCCACACATTTTTGTTGTTGAATATAATGTGTCAGATGCTATTTTGTATTAAAAAATAATTTCAAATTGTTTTAGAATATCTGTAATTGTTATATTATTTTATTTATACATAAATAAGTACAAATTCAATTTCGCAGACATAAATTCGTTTGTTTACTTAATAGCCAGACTGTTTTATAAGTGTGGTATCATGCCTGTCGTTAGAGAGAGACAGTGTCAAAGTAGGTAGGCATTGGGGAGACAGGATTACGTTACACTATTTAAAGTATTCGAAAAAACTTTATTTTTTTATGTCTTTGTTGATGAGTAAAATAAAAAAAATAATACATAAATTCTTATTGAAATAATAATAATTAGTTGATTAAAGTATTTTTAACAAAAGGAAAAATATATCTTTTAAAATATCATATAAATTTAATTTTAGCTGAATAAAATGATTTTATAAAAGATAGAGAAAAATTTGCCATTGATTCATAACAAAATTCTCATTTCTATTTATACATATTATGTTTAGATAATCGGAATCTATTTTTCCCGGAAATATGAATTAACATTCCTTAATATTGTTACAAAAAACTGATGAAACTCCATATTCAACATCATCTTCACTGCTCCCATTATTATTAATGTCATCATCATTATTATCATTATTGTGCTTTGGTTTTCTAGTAGTGTTGGTTAAAAAAACAATTCATTACGAGGCCATCATGGTTTAAATAATAATTTATTTCTACTATTTATCATATTATGAATAATACTTTACTTTTCATGATAATGCCAGCAACAGATGATGGAAACTACTCCCCAGTATATCAAATAAAATCGTATTTATCATCGTCACTGATTCATCTGGAAGCTAACGGCAATAAAGTTGATGGTGTTTTTAAATGAGCATTTTTCAGAACTTTGTCACATACAGAACTCGCAATAAATGCTGATATAATTCAGCTTTACATGGTTGTAAGATCAATGGATCGAAACTTCGACAATTCTGTTCGATATTATCATCGGATTTTTTCAATTGATAATTTTAGAAAATAGATATAAGTGAGTATCATTAACATTTGAAGAGTTAGCTACCCCATACATATGACATAAATGTTTCCAATGTGGCAAATGTACGTTCAAGTTCATCTTCGTCGTCAGTTATAATCTCTTGATATGCTAACTGGTACTGGACAGATTTTTCGAGCCGCTTGAAGGGCCTTAATTTACCTTTCCGAAAAAATGCTGGGGTGTAATCGCAACCAGTTATTGCTTGGAAACATGGTAGAGCTTTCGATAAAGAAATACCAATACCTTGGTATGAATCATCGATGCTTATTAGACGTCAATGGTTTCCTACGCCTCATTTGATCCAATGCTTCAAAGATGTATTCTGATGATCCATATTGCCAAGAAGTATAATCAGAAGATCGGAGTCTGAGCAGCGTACAACTTGAGCGTCAACGCTTATCTGGGAAATATGATATATAATTCGAGTATCAGCTTCTTCAAGTTCTTCAAATGATAATTATTCTTCAATACTTCTAATAACTTGGTTATTTCCAACGCGATACGAATAACACTTATCGAAGCTTACATAAATAGTTTTATTCATAATGTGCACATGTTATCGATAGCCCAATGTGATCAAAAAAATTCCTAAAATTATTTAAAAATCAATATTTTTACCTTTAAAAGTATGATGCGCATTAATAAACACAACGCTTACCGGCAGCCAGATAACGCGCACACTGTTCGTAAGGGCATTGAGAAAGAAATATTAAAGAAAAAACTTTTCAAGAATTCTTTCTCGAAAATGTTGCTAGCTCTTAGATTATTACAAACGTTATTTCATCTAACTTCTCACTTCTGAAAAGTACGCTACCTCTCTTTAGTTTTATACGGTTTAGTTAAAAATTAAAGAATTATTTTTCTTAAATAAGTGTTAATACTTTGTTATTAGTAGTTGCTTCAGCTTTTTGTTAATTAACAAATTTTGTTTGGCAGGTTTATATGGAAAACTGTCTTTATCCAAATGTAATTCTAAGAAAATTCTTAAATTCTGTCTTTGATTCTCTCTAGCAATTGCGATTGCGGCAGCTGCTTTAGTGAAGAATTTAGTACTGTGTTACATGCTAAAAATGTGGATGCTTCCAATTGTCATCGAGAATACCCTCATTTATTTTTCAAGAAACATTTAGTCTATGTTTTTGACAAAATGCACTTATTGCCATACAAAGTTGCCCACCAAGAAATAATAGTGGGATTGTAAAGAAACTTTACATGAAGATACATGTTGTGTGTGGTCAAATATGCAGATAGTTTGAAATGCAGTTTTATTGTGCATTGCGTAATGACATTAGAAGGCGTTGAGCTTCGTTGTCCTTGAAAAAAATTGGTAAGCAGAGCCTGTTTGATCTTTTAAAAAGGAAACGCTGAAGTAGACATGCCGGTCACCACTATCAAAGACAAAATAAACAGCTTACAGAGTTCGAGAGGGGAAGAATAATCAAGATGACGGAAGATGGTTGATCAGCTCGGCGAGTAGATCGACAAGTAGGCCATTCCCATTTGACTGAGACAGCGAGTTGGGACCAGGTCGAATATACATCATTTACACGGCGACCAGACTAAGGACGCTTTCGACAGACCAATAGCAGAAAAAACACCACATCATACGACGCACACATGTATAGTCAACTGCATCATTGGCCACTGTCCAGATACATGCAGCATCTTTATTACGGGCACCTGTGTTTTCCGGAAATATCGCAAGGTGACTGGCTGAAGAACATCTGGTATCGCAGCACCCAATACACCCACCCACCTTCACCTGGGTTTGGATTGTTGTGATACCCGACGGGATTGTACTCCAACGGAATGGACCGATGTCGTTTTCAGGGATGAATCCGGATTAAATTTGAGCAGTTATGACAATCGTGTTCATGTGTGGAAGCCACGTGGTGAACGACTCAATCTTTCTTTCATTTTAAAGTGACACAATGTATAGGGGAAAACTGCTTACAAAACATGGTCACCCCTAATATTGATCCATGATCCAGCGGTACTTGCATGATATCCTTCAACCACATATGTTTCCACTCAGGACATTACCCGCATGAGCCCTTTTTCAACAAGGTATTGCTCAACCACACTTAGCGAATATATCAGAAGACAACCTCCGCCACATTTCCATACTTCTCTGGCCTGTTTGATCCCCATATCTGTCACCAGTCGAGCATATCTGGTCTAATTTGGGAAGGCAAGTTGGACAGCCTACCAGTTTGGTAGAATGAGAGGCTCATTCACAGCAACTATGGAACGAGATGCCTCCGGACATCATTCGGAACTTGTATACCTCAATTCCTTCTCGTATTGCATCGCAGATTCGGGCTAGAAGAAGTCAAACAGTCTAATAAATGTTCGTTTATTTGTTCGTTCTTGTGAAACGAATGATCGGTAATTTCTTTTGAAATACATACTGGGTGATTGTAAGTAAAAGTGGCTTTACTATGTACATTTATGCAGATTGTATAGGATTGCAGACTGAAAGAGTAGCAAAGCAGTTAAGGTATCGAAAGGCTATTGGATATAAGGACATACATTTATATATATACATACAGCCTAAGCCAGGGACAGCTGGGGATATCATAATAGTTTTTTTTATCTCTAGCTAAATTTCTCTTCTTTGGTTTGTAATGGTTCCATGTTCTTGATTCTTTCAGTTTGATCTTAAGATGTTTTAGGATTCATTGGTCATCTTTTTTTATTTATTTACAGATATGTATATATATATATATATATATATATATATATATATATATACTCATGTCCATTAATTAAGGATAATTCAGAATCACACAGAAATGAACTCTAAAATAAAAATTTCACCTGTAGAGTTCTCACACACATCTTAAAGAAGAATATGAAAATTACAGGAAACCACCAGATGGTGTGGATAGTACGTCACAATGACGATAGTGTAAGAAATGAGTATATAAGGGATGGTGGCAAAGATGTAAAAATGTTCAGAAGTGTTTTAAAAACCTTTCAGTGCCATAACCGCATAGTTATGGCACAAAAGAAGCATTTGTATGATTTTACGTGGTAGAAGTATTGTACAACTGACATGTGGATGTACCAAGCTGGAAGTATCCGAGAAACTTGGAATCGCCCAGAGTGTCATCCCCGGGCCTTGGCAATGATTCCAATATGATGGTAATGTGAGTAGATGTTACAACACAGTTCGCTCCCGAGTTACAACGCCGAATGAGGACCGGTATATATATATATATATATATATATATATATATATATATATATATATATATATATATATATATATATATATATATATATATATATTTGGCAGTTACTGCCAAAAGAAACAGACGTAACGCAGCATTAGACCTGTCTCGTCAGCTATCTTCAGCTACCGGTACGACAGTTTCAAGGCAGATCGTGTAGAGACGCTTAGGCCACATTGGACTATATGCTCGTAGGCCTACCAGATGTGTTCCACTTACCGCAACTCACTGTCACCTGAGGTTAACCTGGAGTAGAGAGCATACATTGTGGACACCACAACAATGGTCTTGTGTGATGTTTTCCGATGAGTCCAGATTTAGTTTGCAGCCTGATTCTACCCTGACTTTAATATGGAGAGCGCCAGGTACCAGTTACCACCAAGAGAACACCATTGAATGACACAGTTACGGTGATGTCGGATGGCTCATTTGGGGAGGAATTATTCTTGGTTCCAGAACTGACCTGCATGTTCAGAGTGTAACGATGACAGACCACATCTATCGGGATGTCTTTCTGGAACAACATGTACGTTTGTTTCGGGGTGCCAATGGTGCTGAATTTCTGTTTATGGATGACAACGCCCGTCCTCACCATGCAAACATTGTTGACGAATGCCTTCAATCGGAGAATATCCCCGTATGGATTGGCCCGTATACTCACCGGACTTGAATCCAATAGAGCACGTGTGGGATATGCTTGGACGACGAATTGCAGCCCGTCAACTCCCTCCCACTTGTCTACTGGAACTTCGAAAGGCATTGCTTTATGAGTGGTGTAATATTCCCCAAGATCAGATTGATAATTTGATACTCAGCATGCTCAGGCGTTGAAAGGCCTGTTTTGCATCGTCTAGGAGACATATTCCGTGTTATGTTACACTGTATTTTGTATTAGTATTAACCATGTTATATTGTATTTTGTACTTGGTAAGTAGGTCCTTTTATAAAATTTGCTCCAGGTTGTAAAAATCATATTTTTTATTAATTATGTCAAGCATATTGTATCTTTTTTGCTCTTTACCTTTTGTTTAATAAATAGACTTAACAAATAAGTCAAATTAGTTAGGCTTATGTCTATTTCTTTGCCTTAACTTCAGTATCCTTAGTTTATGGACATGAGTGTATATATGTATATAGATAGTGGATTTCTAGAGTGAACTAGTCCTGCCTGAAGTATTGATAATCAAATTGTAAAATGAATTATTTTCATAACTTCAAAATATGGGTTTTGAACAGTTTTAACCGTACAAAATTGCCCACTAAAGAAGTGAAAGAATTGAAACTGTAGATATTTTCTTTCGATCTATACATAATTTAACCGACTAATACATCCATGTTTAACAGCCTATCGTATCTTGATTTAATCACAAACTCATTCAGGGAACGAAATTTCTAACGGTAATATGTGGCAATTGTTTAGGCTCATTCTTTCTTAGACAAAGCAATTATTTTTTTAATTAAAGTGTTTTACCTTTTAAGCATTTATTCTTATAATTTATTTACATATGTATGTACTTTAAATACTCACAACTGCTATTAAATAATTAAATAAAATGAAAAAATAAACTTGTTTTTCTGTTTTAGAGAGTATATAAAAAGCCAAATTATTTTAATAAATATCTAATTGGAAAGTAGATCATTATTCAAAGATAAAATCGTTTGCATTTAAACAGAAGCATGTTTTTTTTTGCTTATTTCTTGCATGATTAACAGCTGCTTACTTTTTATCTAGTTATTTACTTACGTTATGATAAAATGTAAGGAAACAAAACATATTTGTATTAAAATTAAAATATTTGTATTGTTAAATTTAACAAATAATAAAGCTTTTCATTCCATTATCTCTCTCATCATTAAATTATTTTTGCAATAGTAAATTTCATATATATATATATATATATATATATATATATATATATATAAGGGAACGTATGCATTACAAAGGACCATTTCATTTCTTATAATATTTATGTGTATTATATGAAAAACAATACTTATAAGAAACATGTTTATAATAAACTAATAAACTAAAATATTAAACAAGAAAAATGATTAGAGTGTGCATTTTTTAACTCTTATATTATATCGTATTAAATTAAGAATAAAAGGATAAGAGAGTATAGTATTGTATTTAAAAAGAAACTACAAAAACTTTCATTTTTATACAAGAAATTAAACCGTCTCTCAAAAAAAATATTTTACCTCCTTATATCAATTGTTCTATTTTAATTTTCAGATAAGAGAAAGTTTTTGAAATCCATCTATATAATGACAAGGCAAATACGAAGAAAAAATATTTTTTTTCAGTAAATGTATATAAATTGAAATGAATCATAGAGCAACTGTCCATGCCTTGCTCTGTATGAGATCTTTACTTTAAATTGTAAATCAATTTTTACAAACCTGATTTGCAATATTTTGTCTCGTTGTTCTAAAATAATGCTAGCAATGGTTTATTAAAGGTCTTATATCTATCCCTAATACACAGATATAACGGTCACATAATGTACTTCAAAGACATTATAGAGGCTTAACTTACAATAAATAACTATTGAAAGAAAAATATAAGTATAATTTTTTTTTTTTAAATTTCCAAGAGTTTTAAATGTAATTCGTGAAAAAATATGCTTATACTTTTTTATTTTATACTTTTTTGAAAACAGATTTAACTTGATTTATGATCTCTTATCAATGCTATAATTAAATAAACACACCATTTTAAAAGAAAATTCAGTTAGATATGTCGGCAATTATCTTTTATCGAAGCAAATTTCCTTAATACAGACTTAACTACTTTCAGTCTAACCCTCATTCTAATTATTACTGTTTGATCACTACACACGGGATAGCCCAATAACACACCTCACACATGGACTGTAAAACACTCTCTATTTTTATTCACCTAAACACATATTAACTAGAGATACACAGACAGCGCCGTCTGGCGCACGGTTTTTGCGACAAGCATGGACATTCTCCCCTGCGTTGACAAAATTCAAACTGGCATAGGTAAAAGACAAACTCTTGAAATGGCTCTTTTATATTCTCCAAATTGTGTTTTTACTTTTACAACCCTTATTAGTGCATCACTGCCACTATAAATCTCAGTGATTCTCCCTAAAGGCAATTTAAAAGTTGGCATATTGTCTTCAATGAGAACTACCAAATCACCCACGTTAACATTTTTTTTTTTAAATTGCCATTTATTGCGTTGTTGTAATTCACTAAGATAACATCTGTACCACTTATTCCAAATTAGTTGTACTAGTCTGGTTATCCGTTGCCATTTTTTAAGGGCATTCTCTTTTAATTCAATTAAATTGGGCTCGACTACTGAAGTCATAGACCTCCCTATCAAAAAGTGGGCTGGAGTTAAAGCGTTCAAGTCATCCTAATTGCTCGATAAAGGGAACAGTGGCCTGGAATTTAAAATTCCCTCTATTTGGATACAAACAGTTAAAAATTCCTCTTTTGAATTTGAGTTAAATTTGAGCCGCTGACAACTCTCCTAAGATGTTACTTTATTGACTTAACCAAAGCTTCCCAAAGACCACCAAAGGATGGCGCTCTAGGTGGTATAAACTTCTATTCTATACCCTCAACAGATAAGAATCCTGCTAAATTATCATCTGAATCCTCAATAAGTTTTAGAAATCTCTTGAGCTCTTTATTGGTACCTACAAATGTTTTCCCATTATCGGAATACAATTTAGCACATTTACCTCTGCGACTAAAAAATCTTTTTAATGTAGCAATAAAAGCATCAGATGTAACATCTGACACAATTTCTATGTGAATCGCTTTAGACGCAAAACATACAGATACACAAATATAAATTTTATGCAAAATTCCTTTTCTTTGTTTTTTGTACCTGATCATGAATGGGCCACAAAAATCCTCACCAGAACAGTTGAACGGGTAATCTGGGACTACTCTTTCACGGGGTAGATTACCCATTAGCTGAGAGGTAACAAGGGGTCGGCTTTTAAAACAGACAAGGCACTCATGCACTTCTTTTCTGCATAATGAAGGACCATTTAATGGCCAGAACTTTTCCCTTACATAGTGTAGAAGAGAAGAAGCACCAATATGCAGATTCTTTCTATGAAAAAGGACAATTATTTGAACAGTTAAATTATGATTTTCTGGTAAAATTGCAGGATGTTTATTTACATAAGGTAAATCTGAATTACTCAGCTGGCCTCCAACTCTCAATAATCCATCACTGTCTATAAAGGGGTTTAAAGTTCTAAATTTACTATTAGGTTAGACAACTCCTTTACTTTGTAAGCTCTTAATTTCAGCCAAAAAAACCTGTTCTTGGACCATTCTGATCAGTTTAGTTTCTCCTTGGTCTATATCTGTAGCAGAAAGGAGGCCACTCAATGTTAGTTTGTGTTTGTTTACATTATTACTAAATCTTAACACATAGCTAAATATACGAACAATTTTCATATAACTATTACTTTTACGTAACAAAGTAGATAAAATAGAAGATACACAATTAGTTGAAACACAAACACTAGATGTAATTATATCAGACCTCGAACCAATTTTCAGTTCCTTAGAATACTCGCATTCTTTAATTGGTGACAAACTTGTTTCTTCACTTGACAACTTACCTTTTTCAAGGAATTGTGGACCATGCCACCATAACCTTAAATTTGGAAGGTCATAAGGGCAAAACCCCGAGACACAAGATCTGCTGGGTTGAGAACAGATGGCACATGGTTCCACCGAAGTCCTTCAGTCAATTCTTGCACCTTGGCGACACGATTGGCCACGAAGGTTTTTAAACGATTGGCAAGTGTATTTAACCATGCCAATGCAATAGTTGAATCCGTATGTAGCACAATATCGTTTATGTCTAACCTCAAAGTGGAGTGTATTTTCTTGACGAGTTGAGCTAATAAAACACAGGCACAAAGCTCGAGTCGAGGTATGGAAATAACTCGAATTGGTGCAACACGAGATTTGCTGGCAAGAATGCTCACTTTGGCAGCACCGTTGTGAAGAAAACACTGTAGGTAAACGACCGCTCCGTAGGACGCTTCAGATGCATTCGCAAATCCTTGGAGAACGATTCTAACGTTATTGTCAGCCATAATAAATCTGTTAATTTTCACTTCCTCGATACATTTTAATGTTGTCACAAATTCTCTCCACTCGTTGGCAATTGAATAAGGTAACACATCATCCCAATCCAGTTTAAATTGCCATAATTGCTGTAGAAACACCTTTGCCTTCGCAATCACTGGGCCTAAGAAACCCTAAGGGTCTTATAGCTTAGCAATTACACTTAAAACTTCACGTTTTGTATATATATGTTTAGCTGAAACAGATACCTTAAACGCGAAACAATCTTCAAATGGCTTCCAACTAATTCCCAATGTTTTCACAGATAAGTCAATGTCAGTAGAAAATGAATGCTCGACGTCTGATGACAACGAACTATTTAATAACTCAGGAGAATTAGATGACCACTTGTGAAGTTCATTCCACAAGTTTGCAGGGCGTCTTTCAGTTGCGATTGCAATTGTTGAGCAGTCTCCAAATCCGGCGCTCCGCTCACCATATCATCCATGCAGGTATCATATAACAGGGTTTCAGAAGCTAAAGGAAATCTCGATTTTTCATCCTTCGCCAACTGCTGCAGGGTTCTTATGGCAAGGGAGGGTGCGTTGGACAGCCCGTAAGTGACAGTCTTTAGTCGGTACGCTAAAATTTCTGCATCTAGGCCATGTTTCCATATAATGCGTTGCAAATCCTGCTGATCAAGATTTATTAATATTTGCCTGGACATCTTTTGGATGTCAGTCGTAAAAGCAAATTTGTGTCTTCTAAAACGAGATATTGTCTCAAACACATCTTCCTTCACTTCACCTTTCAATAAAATGTCATTAAGACTTATGCCTGTTGTGGTGGGGGATGAACCGTTAAAGACGATTCTTAGTTTAGTAGTCCGTTTTTCAGGGCGTAATACATCATGGTGGGGTATGTAGTAATGTGTGGGTGGTTCACTTTACTCAACTACCCTTTCCAAATGACCTAACTCCTCATACTCCTTCAAAAATTCCGCATACAACGATAAATAACTAGAATCCCTAGACAACCGTTTCCACAATGAATTAAGTCGCCTAATAGCAATATCCTTGGAGTTTCCTAAACAAGACGGATCTTTATTTAATGCCATCGATACTACATACCTACCCTCACAATTCCTCCTATGAGTGCGCACAAAATGATCCGCACACAAGGACACCTCTGTGTAACCTTAGGCTCTATGTGAACACCCTCAATTTCCCCGATTTTTTTCAGTGTTTTGTTTAAATCGTCATCAACAATTAATCCGCAATGAACGCGATTCTCTGTAACTTGATCTACACTTCCACTTACAACATAATCAAACACCGTATTTTGTAACACTAAGTGCGAATTATCACAATAAAATTTTCCAGGCTTTAACAATTCGTAAAAGATTTCTGCACCAAGTAACATATCAATTATATCTGGCATATTAAATTTATCAACCGCTAAGGGCACAAACTCTGAAATATTAACATCTACATCAATCACCTTGTTTGGAATGAGATCTGTAATCTTATTAACTACTAACAACATTAACTCACTCTCAAAAGTTTTGGCTTTATTTGCAACTGAAGTTTTTACGCAATTTTTAACAACCATAGAAACATCATTAACGCACGAAACCACTGTATTTATTTTCTACATTTTCAGCTGCAAATTTTCAGCACATGCCCTCGTACATAAACAAGACTGCGATCCTACATCTAACAAGCATCTGACCTCCACCCATTGAGAGTATTTATTTTTAACAAGCGCGCGTACAGTACTCAAAAACACATTCTTTAGTCTGCCTTTCTCAAACCCACTCGCCACAAACTGTGATTGTGAATTTGCTTCAACTGATCCTTCAATCTGCCCTGGAACAAAAGTAGGAGCATCCAAATTTAAATTACTAGTGGGAGTTGGATTCCTCGTTTTGTCACGTGAAAAATGAATCAAGCTATTATGAGGTCTAAGGCAAAAACAATTTTTCTCTGAACGGCATTCCTTCAATCTATGAGGTAAAAAACAACGAAAACAAAGTTTATTCCGTTTAACTACCTCTACTATATCCTCAACTGACAGTTTATTAAACTGATAATACTTAGAAAGGGGATGAAAATTATTACCCTTACATAGAACACAATTTGGTTTGGTTTCGGCCACGAAAACATTCGACGAGTTTCTCTATTGACGCCAAGTGCTAACAGTCTGCAAACTATTTCGCCCATCTGTTTTGACTCCACTCCCTGGATTTCTGCTCATTAAATCATTCGAAACCTTTCCTCTCGCGGATAAATAGACATCACATTCCCTCCCAATCTATTGAGGCTTGAAATATGTTTCTCCCTGTTTCGTTGCAATATGATTCATCGTATCTCTATCTAGCGTTTCAAATATTTTATCTGAAATTATTAGATCACACAAAGAGCGGAATTCATTAACTTTACGCAACTGACAATAATAATCGAAAGTTGTACTTAAGCGGGAAGCAAACTGAACATTGTTTTCAGATGGTAGTTTACGAGCCTTTTTAAAGTTACTCAGGCATTCTTGAGGCGTCGGTTCAAACTCTCTTAATATTAATTCTTTAATTTTAACATAATTGCTTAAATCCTCTTGACTCACATATGTTAGCAAATTATTGACTCTTTCTCCTGAAATATTTAATAGAATTTCGGATTTTAGCTCATCAGGCACGGATTTGATTTGAAATGCCTTTTCTAAAGAATGAAAAAATAAATTAAAGCATTCTGACCTAACCAGTACTTGAATTGTCAAAGTTTTAATGCTCTTTACCAAACTCTCCAATTTATCAGTTATGGAGCTTAGTTCTCCGCTTTCAGGAGATTGAGATTTTTTTTCGGATTCCTTCCTAACCTTCGCCGATTCTAATTGTTTTTCAATCTGAGATAATTTAATTTTTTCTAATTGGATTTCAGCCTCGCGCTCATTTTTCTGAGCATCTTGTTTACTTTTCTCTAAAGCATTTTCAACAAGACTACGCATAAATTCAATATCATTTTTATAAACGGCACTTGATTCAATTAACTTTTTTAAATCTATTATTTTAGCTTTGCTAGGAATCTCCAAACCCATTTCCACAGCAACCGAGATAAGCTCGTCTTTCTTTAGATTTAATTTCAACGCCATTTTTAAACTTATTTTGCCACAACATCTACACAATATACACTATTTTCAACCAAAAAGCATTTGTAAGCACCTAAATTACACTATTGAGAATAGGAAAGTATACAAAAACACGCAACAAGAATATCACAATCAACACAAATCTACAAACACTAATTTCAACCATAATATCCGTTAAAACTATTCAACTATTAACACTAACTTTAGCTAACACAACCAAATACCTCCTAAAAACATCATTAAGAACAGAAACACTCACCTATTCAAAAATTTCACCACCAAATACTCAACTAATAAAGCACAAAACCATAGTTGCTTGTTGAACTCCGGGAAAGTCGGACCAAAATGTTTGATCACTACACCCGGGATAGCTGAATAACACACCTCACACATGGACTGTAAAACACTCTATTTTTATTCACCTAAACACATAGTAACTAGAGATACACAGACAGCGCCGTCTGGCACACGGTTTTTGCGACAAGCATGAACACTTACCATTAAAAAGTATCGTAGATCTGATAAAATGTTCAGGGCTGTAAGAGGCTTAACATATTTTATACATAAGTCTAGTATATACGATGATAGTTATCTATTTTTTAAATAAATTAATGAAGCAAAAAATTTATTTGTAACTGCATTACGAAATACTTAATTGCTATAACAGTGGCAATTTTCAGAAGGTATTTTAGATTTAAAATTTTTAACGATGATAAAACTTCTCTTCAAGATATATGTTTTTCTTTTGATAAATGGGTTAGTTTTTTTTCTCTATAAGTTGATGAAATGTAATGATAATTGAAAGATATATTGTGAATAAACATCATACATAATTCAGAACAGACTTGTGAAATAAATTATAAAAAGTTTCACCTCTTATGTAAGGCGAATTTCTATAGTTGAAAAATATTGCTATAATTATATAACACCAAACATGTCTTACTAAAAGGTTTTTGAAAAAAAATCAATCTAATAAATATTTTTAAAATAAAAGCATATTTTATGTTTTCTTTTTTTTAAAAATCAGCTGTTAAAATATATTTGGAAAATTTCCTTCAACTTACTTCACAAGCAAATGGACTCGGATTTAAAAAAAAATAGCAATTAATTTATGATACTAAAAACTAATGAATACACGTCTTAAATTAATGGAATAATTTAACTTTAATTCTCAATCCATGTATTCAATTACTTTTTAAGGACTTATTCTAGAATTAAAGTAACTTTCTGAGTAAATATATAAATGATTCTTCATGAAAATATTAGTGAAACATGTACTCGTTTTTCGTAATTTAGTATAATTTTGAAAATGTAGCCTTACAGAATACATGAGAAATACATTGAATAGAATTCTTTGAGACACCTTTCAAAAAGTTAATTACGTTATTCATCACATTGATTGAAATGTCTGGAAGTTCTATTAAATTGGTAAAAAAAGTCTAATCGTGTAATAAGATTTAAAATTAGCTTAATCTAATAATTTTGCTTGAGGTGTTTTTTTTTCGCTATGTTTAAGAAAACTTTTAAAAATAAACGAGTAAAGAGCAAATAAAATTTTAAAGAACCAATTTAATCTGTAAAATATTGTATGCATAATTTATATTCATTATTCATTTTTTCTATTTTATATGGTTTACACAATCGAAAATAATTACAAACTGATGAAAAGAAGTCTTGAAAAATAAATATTTCGATATTTTAGTTCATGCAATTTATGATTCCACTTTTCAAAGTGTTAATACCAGTTTAATTAAAAGTCACTTATAATGTAGAAATAATTGTCTGTTCATATTTTAGAGCCATTATTGAATGTGAATTAATATATTTTGATTAAATTCAGTAAACATTGTCTTGCCTTAAATTATTTTAACTTTTCGCGCTTCTGCTTCAAAAATAATTCTCTGTGAAGGAAAGGAATTTCTTTCATAATTTTTGAAAATTCATATGTACTTATATTTAAAAAAATATCAACAAAACATGACTGTTTGAAGGATTTTATATAAATTAATTAATTGGAACGCCAATGGATTATTTTATTCTTTTATTATTTAATTTAAAAATTGTTAGTATAAAATATTTAATAATGATCCAAATTTCAATTGCAAATTTTAATCATTATAACTAAATTTTTATATACTCATCACCTAAGAAAACTTATTATATATATATATATATATATATATTTAATATCTTAAATTATTTTACTATTTAATAATTTTTATCAAATACGTTTGAAAATATTCTTTTTTGGATAGTTTTTGTGGTTCAAGTTTTAAACATAAAGTTATCAAATAAGTAAGGTCTAAAAGTCTCTTAAAATCTATTTTAACCCAGCTGCTCTGTTTGGGTCTATATCACACAAAATAAAATTTATACGTTTATAAGAAAATACAGATCAGGAATATTTTCATGAAACTTCTTGACTTCATACTTAAAAAATATAAATATGTACTGCTAGAGAAATTTATGTTTATTAGTATGCCGCAGGAATATTTTTCAATTTATCCCTAATTTATCGTTTGGGTAAATACGGTCCAATGAGAAAAGTTTATATTTGCTCATAAATATTCACTTTTGTGTAGAATAAATTTTAAGAAAAAGAATAACAATATTTTCTCAATTTTTTCCGTTTTTAAAACTTGTATCATTGATGTATGTGCTTGATCACTTGATGAGAGAGCATATGCAAAGTCGACATGTTGAAACGATTAGCAGGGGACCAGACTACATGCTTTTATCGTAACGGATTTTTTCATTGATGTATTGCACTTTCTTATATACAATAAAGAATTTGCCTGCGAATGGGAGAAAAAGATAGCAAATTGCATAAATTTGAGTCACGCTGATATAACTAAATTAATAGAAGCTTCCGACATTGAAATAGTATCCGAGTAGGAAAATCATACAAGTTATGAAATTGAGAGTGAAAATGTTGACCAAGATTTTGATACTAATCATCCACAAATGAACTATAAAAATAGTATTCAGTCTAAGAATCATGAAACAAAAAGGAATCCACAGCTACGTTTTTCTCATTTAGTAGCTGCTAATATTATAAAAAGTAATCTAGGAGTACCACGGTATTGAACAGAGTAACAGATGTAAAAAAGGCATTTGCAATAGTATTAAATTTTACAATTGAAAAATAAGTCATAAAAATAACTTATATTAAAGGAGAAAAAGTTTATGGAAAATAGTGAAAAATATCGAAAGTAAAACTTTTCAAGCATATATTGGATAATTATTGTTAGCTAGTATTATAAATCATATGTAAACTCAACAACAAGCTAATGGTTTACAGAAACTGGCAGGAATATATGTCGTGTCACTACGTACCTCAAAACATTTTGCACCGCGTTGAGATTCAGTTGTATTGATTATAAACCCACTCATCAAGAAAGGAGAAAATTGGATAAATTAGCTGCAGTGTGAGATATCTTGGTAAAACAGATACAAATTCTACCAACATTATATAATTCGAAGTAAAATATCGCTGTAAATGAACAATTAGTAGGATTCTCTCTGTGATATATGTCCTTTAAAACAATATATACCAATGAAACCATCTAAATTTGGAATCAGAATTGGACCTTTTGTGACAGTACAGTAAAGTTTCGTATGTACTGAGAACACAAATTTACACTGGAAAAACAAAGGGCCAAAGACATGGGAAAATCAAGGAATGCGAGTAGTGTGTAATCTCACTTTTGGGTATTCGGGGCACAATATTGCACGCGATATTTGTTTCAAACCTTAGAGCTAAGGGCAACTTCTAAAGCGGAAAATGACTTTGCTCTGTACCATTAGACAAAGTAAACCAAAACTTCGTGAAGGAATGCAACATAAAGAAGCTCATTATTTTATTTCATGGAAGACACAACAGATGTAAACTACATCCTAAAAAAGAACAAGAATGTTACTCTTATGAGTGTTTTGCATCTCGTGGCAAAGATGTTAGGAATATTCCCGGAAAAAAGCATTAATTATTTAAATTATTATTCAACTAAAGAGGCTGTGGATACTCTTGATCAACTTATAAACTTATATACTCGTAAAAAAACAAATTACTAGCTCGTGATAGTATTGTACAACATGCTTGATACATCTGCTTACAATGCATTTGTTCTATGGAGTAAATACGTAGTGATTGGAACGAAAACAAATTGACTAAACGAGGGATATTTTTGGAAGAACTGGGAAAGTCACTAATTTTTTCATGCATTGAAACAAAGACCAGCTTAATAATATGTGATGACTCAGTTAAAATAATAAAACGATTCTAGAGAAAAAGAGAAATCGTGCCATCGAAATCTGCTGAGAATACTTCATTGTGTGTCAAACATAAAATGGGTGCAAACTATCTGCCTAGCAATGACAACAAAACTAATATGTTATACTATAAGTGTAATAGTCACATTTTTGCAAAACTCATGGGAGATATTAATGTCCAAATAGTAAAAAAGTATGTCTTAATTTTGAATAAATTTATGTTATGTATATACATGTTTTACATTATTATTGTAAGTATCAATTTTAGAAATTTTTCTACTATTTTTATAGATGATTTTTATTATTAAATCATTTTTTAAGCTTACATTACAATTTATTTAACCATTTCTTACATGGCATATGTTATTTATGGCAAGAATTTGGTCAAATTGTTCCGAACGCTACATACGTGTAGTAAATACGATCAGAACGACAGGGTTAAGTACTTAATGGAGTGTTTCTCAAACTGTGGCACGCACCGACTTAGGGGGGAAGCCAATGCTACCAGGGGTGTGATAGCATATGGAAAAGTCGAAAATAAAAGTCGAAAATAAATTATTTTACTGAAAGGAATTAAGCCAAATATACATTCAGAGATATTAAAAATACACGATTACAATGATATAATATACTTATAAATATATCAGTTCTGAACACATTGTATTTGATAATTAATTTAACAATACAAAGTAAGGAACAAGTTCGTTAATCACTAGTGATCCCGTGGTTTTGCACAAAGTTACATCAAAATTAATACCTATCTGGTTAATTTATACAGTTTATATTAAAGACGAATTGTAGCTTTAGCATTAAAGTACGTTAGTATTGCATTCCATAAAAATTATCATTGAAAATTGGCTAGAAAACATTGAAAGTTTCAGAAACATGGACTTAGTGAGAGTTACTTAATGTAAAATTTCGTTTTATTTGCCACAAAACTCAATTTTAAATTTTAACAAAGAAAGATAAACTGTATTTAATATTTTAGTTTCAGGTGTTAATAATCATACATTAATTTTACTTAATAAGCTCTTAAAAGTTATTCGTATTTATTTCATTAAACTTATTTTTAAAACTGAAAAAAATTTCAGAATATAAAATATATACATTTTACAAAAAGGAATATTTTTTAGGTAATGGTATGTTTTCTCACACTCAAAGAACGTATCGAAATATTACGAAATTGCAATAAATTAAAAAAAAAATGAAGGCAATTTCATTTCTGAGACTTTATAAGTTACATTATTCTCCTGAGAATCATTTGGAGAACTTCACGATTTTTTTTAACTTTTTATGTACCATAAAGATCATGTAATAAAATTCAATTTCCTTTTACTGAGAATATTTTCATCCTATTTGATTTTCGAGACATTTATTCCACTAAATAAGCAATATCAAAATATTAATACGTGACTTTTCCTAGGATATGAAATATCAAAGAATACAATATATGAAGTTTAAAAAAAGCCATGAATCTTTATAGTGGAATAAATAACATTCCTTCGGAAATAAAAGAGCTGAAATATTGTCTCTTTTGATGCTTAAAATAGATTATATATGAAGAAGACAGCCAATATTTTTTGAACAAAAGAAAATATTTTGAATAGAAAGCTAAAGTCGCACTTCAATCTTAGAGTAAATATACGTGCAGTTTTAGATATTCGTGTTTACATGAGTATAATGGCGCTGTTTTATACATATGTGATTTTTAAGTCTCAGTATATTCACTTTTTACTTTAAATGAATAGTTATTTCAAGTAATTTGATGTATGTATATTCGATTATAATCCTACTTTATATTTACATATATACACATAGATATACACTGGTGCTTAAAATTCTGAAAAATTGTATATTCTGGCGAATGTCGTGAACAAATTTGAATAAAATATAAAAACACTTTCGAAATGGAAAACAAATCTTATACGTCAGATACGTTAGCGAAAATGTGTGGAGTTAGCGAAAATGTGTGGAGTCACAGCACATCAAGTGAAATGATTTATAAGAGTAAGTGCTAAAATGCATATTTTGTTCACTAGCTCGCCTCACCGGATTTCTTAGCTTTTTTGCAGCAATAGGGTAAATTAAAATCAAAATATACAAATGAGTAGTCACCAACATTTAGATGATAGACTGAGTTGAAAGTTTGCTACTATGCTAGAAGCAGGACAATCTCAAATAAAACTTTGTAGAGAATTCAGTTTAATATCCATCTTCAAACACACATTTTAAACTTATAGAAACAGTTTCAGGATACAAGATTTGTCGAGAGAAATCCGGAGCAGGTTCGTTCAAGAGACGTGATGGCCTGAGTAGATCGCTATTTTTCTATTATAGCTAGGTGTAATATGGTTGCTACAGCTTTTCAGCTCTGTTGTGAGTCGTATGCGGCCACATAGCCTTGGGTTTCAAGCTTGAGTGTTTCCAAACGATTTCTTTCGAGAAGGATGTTTGTAAGAAGACTTGTTCTTTGCGTCCCTCTCATGTCTGTCAAAAGAGTCTAGTTAAAATGTAAGGGGGATCATAGAAATTGAGCCGTGAATCAATGATCTCTCATTAACTTCTTTGGGGAGCTTGGTTAAGCTTAGCCTCATATTTTTGCCTAATGACAATATTTGCCAAATGGAGGGACCAGTCAAATTTTCAGTCTTCATCCTTATACAGTATGTTTGGGAAGATGTAAAGAGGTCAATTCCAACTCACAAACACTCTTCGAGAACCTAAAAATAGAGTTACTGGACAAGTGGGATTTATTGCTACATATACTCAAAAACTCCCTTATTTGCAATTTAAAATCATGGTGAGACGTATGTATACTTGTAAGAGAGAACCACACATCCTATTAAAATGTATTCGTTCTATTCTGCAAATAACGTATCGTACCTTCTGAATCTGGTCAACGTAACGCAAAATTATGCGTGTGCATTATGACTGTTGAACGGTCATTTTTTTCCTTAAATCAACATTATGTATATATGAAATTTCATTAAAATCGGCTCAATCATTTTAGAGATAATTTACCTAGCGGAAAATTATCTTAGTTTTGAACACCCGTGTATGTATGCTGTAAAATGACTTATCATAGCTTCAAAAGAGAGATACAGTAAATATCAATCAACATTATTTTTTTTGCATAAGAATGATAGTGCACAAAAATTAAATTGTGAACAATAAACTAAAGAGTTCATAGTCTGGAAGAAACTTTCTTTTCATTCAATTGTATTGGATATGTAATTGACCCAAATAAAATAAGTATCGCAAGACTCTATATAATTTTATTAGAAAATTCTCATGAATTAATTTGATTTTGATTTACACATTTTTAGTCCAATTAATTTACCTACATTAGATTGGTATCTCAATATTTGATACATAAAATTTAATCCAGTATAGATTCATGTAATTAATATTATTATTACATTATGAGCTTTCATGTTAAAAATACATTTCTTTTTAATTAGTTATAACAAATGAATGAAATATTTCAAACTGACAGTTTTTTTAATGGATATTTTTACAATTTGGTGCAACAATGGCTGGGGAATAAAACTTTGAGGTTTTCCCAAATTCTCAAATTATCTATGTTATCATGTATTTCCTCCTCTTGCCTTAATGACTACAATGAAAATACGTACTTGTATTTAAAAGCATTACTGTTTGAATGCTATCATGGAAATTCTGGGTCTTACTACAGTTTTTATTCTTAATATTCTTTAAAAAATCAATTTCCTTGTAGCTTTCATGTTCTTTTTCACCATGACCGAAATACATATGAACCTAAAAAGTCATATTGAAACTTTTTTTATAGATTTTACTAAAGAGTTTATTAATGCTTAAAATAATATCCAATAGAGCTAATTTTTAAAAGAAATTTGTTAAGCATATGTTCTCACTGCAAAATAAAACACATCAATACACAAGATTTAATTGAAGCCTTTTTTAATATTTTTAATATATACCAAGATCACAGGGATCATAAACGTTACTTATTTCCTAACAAATAAAACATATAGGATAAGGTAGTGCTAGTATAAACTTTGAGTGCGTGCATATCTGCTAGCTTGTCCCGACCACCAATTTACAGAAAACAGGTGTTAAAGGACGGTAAAAAGAGTGCTAACTTTTCTCAAATTCTAAAGGCTGTTTTTACGTATGTTTCAAAACACATTGTTACAAATTAATAATCAGTACCGCCAGAAACGTTCCATCGGCGGTAACTTTTAACAGACGCTTAAAAGCTTCAAAAAAAGTCATGTTACTTTTCTTATTTCCAAAGCTTGATATATATATATATGATACTCGGTGAACTATTTCAATATTTTTTATAAGCTGACAGACCAATCGGATGGGCCAAACATCCCCCCAGACATACCTAAAGGGTCGCTGTGCGTATGAGGGTAGGCTTTATATAGTTTTATAACAAAGCATTATAAATTATTCTTATCAATAGTCTAATGGAGGACTTCAGTAGTAATTAAGTAATATTTTCACGCTTAGTTAAAATTATAATTATTGCATAATAAAATATATGTACATTTCAACTCGTAATGGTAACATGTTCACTGTCTTTTGATTTTGGTTCTATTATCTAAGTAAAAAAAAAATATTTCCTCATATGAAAAAAATCAAGTCCCCAAGAAATTATTTAACAACTGAATGCTCAGAATCGTGTAAAATTAAAAGTAAATACTATACCCCTGAATTTGCGATATGAAAATACATTGGTGTAAGCACTAAGTTGTCACTACAATTTTTATTTAATTCTAATGAAGGGAAATATTTTTACCTTATGTTATCTGTTTTTTTTATTTCAATAAATATTTTTCTTAAATAAATTATATGTGCACCTTTTTTTAAATTTTTGTTGAAGGAATAAATATATTGTATGCAGTTAACCGTTTGAGTGCTGAAGAGTTTTCTTATATATATATATGCTAAAAGTGCGGAATGAAATGCGCAGTAATTTTCGTTATAAAACAAGATAAGCCTCTTTTCCGCAGTTTTGACACATAACAAGCAAAGTGCGATAGCCCTTCGCCACACTCAAACGGTTAGTTTGTTCGTTAAGAAATATCTTTGAATGATGTAAAATTAATATGCAATAAAATTGTAAATATCTATATTGTTGACCTCTTTTCTTTACTTTACATACATGAAAGCGGGAATTGAATTGTTTCAAACATGCCCTATTGTGTTGCACGCTTAATCCTATTGGTTGATTGTTTTGACATGCCACAGCTTAAAAGGTTGAGAACACCTACCCTAGACTAAACATCAAGACGCACACACATAAAGAGCAGGGGGGAGAATAGATGAAATGTCTCTATCACACTCAAGCGAACGAATGATGACATTGCGCTCATACGCATAGCGACCCTTTAGGTGTGTCTAGGGGGGATGTTTAGCCCATCCGATTGGTCTGGCAGCTTATAAAAAATATTGAAATAGTTCAGCGAGTATCACATATAAATATCAAGCTTTAGTAAACAAGAAAAGTTGCATGGCTTTTTTGGAAGCTTTTAAGCGTCTGTTAAAAGTTACCGCCTATGAAACGTGTCCTACAGTACTGATTATTAATTTGTAACGATGTGTTTTGAAACATACGTAAAAAAACAGCCTTTAGAATTTGAGAAAAGTTAGCATTCTTTTTACTGACCTTTAGCACCTGATGCCTGTAAATTGGTGGTCGGGACAAGCTAGCAGATATGCACGCAGTCAAAGTTTGTACTAGCACTACCTTATCCTACATATTTTATTTGTTAGAAAATAAGTAACGTCTGGGGGCCGTGGGATCTTGGACTATTATAGTTTAAGCATTTTATTGTTTTCTTTCATTTAGTAGTACACGTGCACACGTGCAGGCACGCACGCATAACATATTTTTTTATTGATTTCAGCCACTTCTTCAAACGAAAATATTACAGAAGAGTAGGTGTGGTTATGGGAGTAAAAGTAATGAAGAGAGAGCATTATGTAACCTTGAAATGTCCAAAACATAAAAATTGATGGGAAATGTCAAAAAATTATAGTGCTTTGGGATTTATGAATGAGATGTTTTAGAGAAACTTGATGTGCATATTTTGCTACTAATACTTTATGCAATTCTAATGTACTGAACTCGGGGATGCACTTCTTTTGTAACTTACCTACTACGAGGCAGTCATTTCGAATTTTCTAATGTGTTTGGGGTATAACTTTTGCAACGCTCGTTCGATAAACGAAAATATTTGAATTTGGTTTGAAAAAGATATAGAACAATATATCGAAGAAAAAGATAATTTTTCCGTTAACAAAATTACAGAAAAATTTTGCACCGCCTCTCGATATTAAAGAACGTAAAATTTAGTTCTATAAGAGTAATAAAAAACTCTAAACATAAGTTTTCTTTTAATTCATTGAGAAGTGGGTACACCCGAAAAAAATTAAAAATAGTTATTAAACTACTTTTAATGAAAAAGACTGAACTGTTCCCATATAATCAAAATATTTAACAATTCAAAAATACATTGTTAATAGACCGATGAGAAAAAAAGAGAAATTGTGTAGTTTAATATGGAATACAATATTCATTGCTAAAATTATGAGTATATCCAAATTTCAGCAATCGAGAGCTAAGTAATTAATCTGTAAAAATTAATGATATTTAAAAAAAATAAATCATGATTGTTAAATCAAACAGATTCATAATACTGTGAGACAAAAAGCATGCGTTAATCCCATGTATTTTCTTATTTTTGTGTACGATAAATATTAGCATCCTACTAAATTCAAGAAATCACAAAATAATGGCATACTTAGTGGTTGCACTTATTACGAGATAATGGGAATGTTACAGAAACTAGAATATAATCTTCTAAAACTAGCGCATTACTTCACTAAATAATCATTCAAAAATCTAATGTATCTTTAGCAAATGTTTACCTGAGAAGTAAAAGAGAGAGAGAGTCATCCAACTTTTTTCAATTGCAAACACAATTTTCATGAAAAACTCGGTATATAAATTTAAATACGATGATCTATAGATTATTTACTTGTTTTAATTCAAAATGTTTCCATTTTGAACGGATTGATTATTTTAAGAAAAAGAAACTCGCATCATCATGTTTCTTATAAAATTGAGAAAAAAATTGCAAGAAGATTTTCCTGCATTAAGCAGATTTGATAAATACATAAATCCCATTTATAATAAACAGGTATTATGTATCGAATTGTAAAATTGTACATTGTGATATTATTATTATTATTATTATTATCGTGATAAAAGATTTCATGAAGAAAAATATTAATACAATAAAATAAATTTAACTGCATATGTAAAACCCTTCAATTTCAAGATAATCACTAATTAGATATTTATTAAAAAATATATTCACAGTTCATAAAGCCATATTATTTCTTAAGTCAAAGACAGAAGCTCTTTTTAATAATAGAATAATTATGTGTTAGGTCTCCTCGAGTTTTCTGCTTTAGCATGTCTGATCAAATTTTTAATAATATAAAAAATGCTTTCAGTTAATTTATTTTTTTAGATCTTGTATTGTTTCTAAAATAGAACATGTTTCTAATGAAGGGGAAGAAAGCACGCGAGGATGTATATATATTTTTCAATTCAGAATAAGTTAACAAAAAAGGTTTAGAAAAGAACCATACAAAGATATTTAAATTTAAAATAATTGTTTATCGTTTCACATAACTTATACATAATTTTATAAATAAATCGTAGTTTCTCGGAAGCTAAATTTTTCGTGAAGCACTCACAAAAATAATTTTTACAAATTTTAAATAAAGAGAAATTTTGTTTGGATTTTTTGAACTTCAAATATCTATTTGATTTTTGTCTGCTTTTATTGTTGGTAAAAAATATATTTAATTTTAAATGTTTTGGTTACTTTTTTTATGTTTCTCGTAAGAACATTATATTATTATTTAATTAATTTTTTAATCTGTTGAAATAATTGATGTTATTCTAATAGGTATTATTTTGATGATAATTTAGAATTTCCTTTCTAAATTTATTTTAAAACTATGCTAAATATTAACATTTAAGATAAATATTAGATAAAATTTTTAAAAAATCTTAAAATAAGAAAATAAATGAAAATGCAGGAAATATAATGAATAAGACAGGGGGACTTTGGAATACGTAGATTTGTGTTAGTATTTGGTCGTTTAATATTTTATATGCTTACCGCGTTATTAATATTTCATTAAAATATATTACTCAGAGAAAAGCTTTTTTAATTACACTCAATTGATTTGAGTTGTTATTGGATTTATATTTTATTTTAAATTATTCTCAGTGTTAACATATTTTATAACATAAAACGTTAGCTGAGCAATTTAGAGTTAAAAATTATATTCAATCCTTTAATATTAGCCATCAGCTTAAGAGCTTTTAAAAATATTATTGCAGTATGTAAATATGCCGTGTATTGTATTACTATATTTTGCTATTTTTCCTTTTAACTTAGACATATAGAAGTTTAGAAATATATGTATATATGTAATTTTACAAGTGATGCTTATTCTTATGAATTAGAATAATTTTAGTCAGATCACGCTTGAATTTTTACTACGAAAAAAGCAATTAATGGCATAGAGACCTCAAAGTACATTTTATAATTTTATTTGCTTCATATATTTGTTGTTTCATGATAAAAAATGTGTTTCACATTTTTAAGTTTATTCTACCATGAAAAATTCATTCCTGTTTCGAAATCCAACACATGTTTCGAGTTCCTAGCATTTTGTTTTCTGTTTTGCAGTTATTTTGAAGTCAATTTATATTTAAGAAAATATGAATTTTTGAATGTAACAGATTCTTATATTGTTGGTAACTTTGAAATTATTTTCTCATCGTAAAAAACATCAAACTCTAGGGTTTCTTTCTTAACTTAAAAATATATATTTTCTAAAGATATGTTATGCATTAAACATAAGTCTGTTGTCTGGAAAAATGTGGAAGGAGATAAAATTGATTTTTTTACTAATATGTTTTTATCTTTCTAGAGCACTATTGAATAAAATAAAGGCCATTTTGAGAAAGGAAAAAAAATATGCATTTAATAATTTTTCTGTTTCGCATTGTTTTAGCTACAATTTCTTTATAAACAACAAGACGTGATTATCCCTTATCCTAATATATAAAAGGTGAGTGTCTTCCATTTTATCGATGTTTATTTAATATTGAATTATTTTCTCTGTCAGTCTTCATAAAATTAATATTATTTTAAATTTATGGTATTTTTGAAGACTACATTTTAAATTAAAAATTAATTATTTTTGTACAACATAAACTTGTTGCTAAACATTTTACATGGCATTAAAGAAATAACAAACACAATAGTTGGCCTGAGAGTAAATATATTTGATAAACAGAATATGACTACATCATCGTAACAAATGTTTATTTTGAAATAATGTTCAGATCACAGAGATAGATCAAGTCAATACAGTGTATGTAAGGCCATCACAAAACTTGTTAGAAGAAACAACATTTCTGTGCAGTTCAAATAAGTGCAGATGGACAGTAATTTTACAATGTCTTCTCATCACCATAACTGATTTACCTTTGTTATGAAACCCAACGTGATTTTAAGAATTCCAAGACAGTTATGTGTTAGATGCACCGTCTGTTATGAAACCCAACGTGATTTTAAGAAATCAAAGACAGCTATGTGTTAGATGCACCGTCTTACTGCTTTCTTTCGAATAATTCTGACTAAATGTGTTTTGCTACCACCTGTTGTATAGTAAATTGACGTCTCCATGCTGCATACTATGACCCTTCTTAATTTGTTAGTCATATTCTATAACAATCTATATATTTAATATTTTATTTGCTTCTTGTAACGCTTTGAGAAAAAATGACTATAATTTTCAACTCTACGAAAATCAGATATTATTCATGGTATATATAATTATTATTAAAATACGACTTAATTTTTTTAAAGAATATTTCCATTTTTCAACAATTCAATGCCACACATTACCCATTCTAAAAAAATTTGGAGGCAAGAACAGTAAAAGTAATTTATATTTTATATTCAGATTGCGTTATAAAGGTGATTCTGAAAGTTAAAAGTCAGTTTAAACAAACTTCTAAAATGCTCACTTTATATATTTTTGAGTCAATTTTAGTTATTTATGCGTTTTAGATAATTATGAACAAAAACTGGCATGGATTTGAAAATTTACTCTTTTGTTGAATTTTAATAATTAGTTTTCTAGTTTCCCTGGAAAAACACATTTTTTTTAAAAATAGTATAACTTTAGCATTTTTCTTAAAAAAATAAATAGAGATCTCAGCAATAAATACGTACTTAATTTACAGAAAGTTCGTTTGTTAGTATATAAAAAAAAATTCAAGTATCTATGATGAACAGAAAATAAAGCCTTAGAGCAGTGTTTCTCAAACTTTCAAAACTGGTGACCCAATTTTTAATCATAATATTTGTCGCGCCGCCCCTGTACAACAATAATGTATTTACTGCAATAAAAATGCACTTTGAGAGAGAGGCGCTTAAGTTACAATACGATCTTAATTATAAACCGTACAAATTAATACGATAAGCATATTACATTTTGTATTTGTAACTTTTAATTAATATATATTTTAAGAAAATTACTTAAAATATATATTATTTACTTATTATTATGTTAGTTTTCTTTCTCTAAATTTGTATTTGGATTAGATCGCAAAATGATATATTTAATTAAAGATTTATTTTTTTCGGCATTCATTTCTCAAAACACAAATGTCATTAGAAAAATAGTGTAGTCTATGTTGCTCTTTATCATATCCATCACATCTGGCATTATAGGGCACGTTTGCGTGAGTCTAGGCAACCTATCGGACATCTGCGCAAAACATGTAAAAATGCTCTTCCTCGTACAATTCTAGTTAGTTTTGGTCGACTCGATACTCCTATAGCTACCGAATCTAGCTTGAATGTATATATTTTTTTTAATTTACACGTTAATTGAAATTCACCGTAATTAAGTATTTACGGTAGTAATTTTATACAAAATTATACATGCATTTTTAAGTCGTAATTAAATATTTGATGATAATAAAGAATCAACAAGTACACAGATGAGCATAGTTCCGAAAATTAAATCAAGGCGATATTCTCAAAAATAATTAAATTTTGGATTTACCACTACTAGTACTGTTTTTAAAACATGTAAAATCATTTAGCTATGTTGGCTAAGAATTTTAAAAAATATCTTCTGGATGAGGACAACTTGGTAGTAAGTTCCGAGTGGATTAGGGATCTATTTCAAGATACTCTAGACGAAGAACTTCCGAAGAAGAAATCTTCATAGATTTCATAACCAGAAAAAAATTAAAAGGCAATTTTTTAATAAATCTCTCTTTGAATTTTGGGTAGAAGTTGTCGATAAATGCTCTGTACTGAAAACAAAAGAACTTCGTATACTATTATCATTTTCAATATCCTACCTTTGTTAAACTGGAATTTCTGCGGTGGCTGCTTTGAAGACAAAATATAGATCTCAGCTAAATATAGAAAAATAAATCTAAGTATCAATTTCTGATATTAAACCTTCCTTTGAAAGTCTTTCCACTACAAGACATGCTCAAGGATGTACCTAATAATTTTTAAATGTGTTCTTAATTTATTAATTCGAAAATAATTTTAAAATACCTTCTTCAGTACTGATACATTAAACGCATACTGACTGAAACACCTGCTTTTTGCACAAGGTAATTTTTTTTTAAAAAATAGAACATTATTCTTGATATAATAACTGGACTGTAAAAAGAGTATAACTGTGTGCACAACATTGTATACAAAAATGTAAAATGAGGTTTATTTGAATAAATGCTATAATTGTAAATGACTGTTTAAAATAACTGTAACTTTTTAATATTTAAAGCGAAAACACTTCAAAGTCTTTTATCCCGGGAGCAGGTGCGCACTCGATGCTAACAATAATGGTAGTGGGGGGTACTCAGTCACCCCAATTATTTGTTTAGAATTATCTATACTGTACACGATACAAATTGGAATTCCAGTGAATAATATTATTAAGATAAAGTATACTTACCGGCTTTCAAGGACAATTCAATTTTTCTTTGATAATTTGAGAAAAAATCCAATAAAAGTGAACTACAACGATTCAAAAGTGCAAGACCATAATAAAGGACGACGATCAGAGACACTTTTCACTAATATTACAGAAATGCTAAACCAATCAATTATTTTCCAAATATTGTAACACTGTCTAATATTTACAATTTCCCTAAACGAAAAGCAAACATATAAAAGATGGGACGGAACTAATGTAGAACTAACCATGCCATAAGTTTGAAGGTCAAACAAATGATTAGCAAATGTATTATGCAGCCTGGCTGAAAAGTGAATCATGTGAAAAATGAATCATGTCTTCCGTTTCTTTTTCTACAACTCATGTATAGTATTTGAATAATAATTGCAGTGATGAATTGTTTATCCTAGAATTTTTTTCAGGGCTGGGCTTCGTTTTTTCCCCTTTTAACGAGTATTATTTTATGTTAAAGTGTAATAAAGAAATCTCTCATTGAGGAAATACAACAAATTAAACGAAATATTTTTTCTTTAATTTGGCTTTGGGATCAAAGATAGCTATTTGATGACGGAAAAACGCCAAATGATAAACATAAATTATATCAGTATTGCTGTGCATTTTTTTATTATGGAAGAAAGCATTTTGTTTTACTTCTCTTTCGGTTTATTTCTTTTTAAAAAAAATGTTTAAATTTCTGATATGCTCACGCCCCCTAAGGGGGGCACGCCCCACAGTTGTAGAATCACTGCCTTAGAGTTTAGAAAACACTTATAACATCACAATTGAAAATCGAAAAAAAACGCATTTAAGGGGTTTACTTCATGCAGCATTTTCCCTATCTCCTTAATGTTAAAAATGACTAAGTTTAAGGAACATTTTTAAAAAATTGGTTGGTCTTACAGTCATGAATTTTTTGTGTGTATTCATTGTCTTGTTTTTCTTATTTTAATGGGAGCATTTCTCAAAATTTTGATTAGTTTTTTTAATTCATATGTGGAGTAACACGTCAGACTTTTTAAAATAATGAAAATTCTTGTACATTTTAATCCATAAATATTTTTTGAATAATTTTTTTAACAAAATATTCCATAAAAATATTTATTTGTGTAGTTTTAACACATGTGCAAAGTTTCAAGTCTGTAAAATGAGTAGTCTTTTTCAAAAATGTTCCTTTTGTGTTGAAAATTACACTTTCGAGAAAAAGGGATTTCAAGTAAAAACTTACTCTTTTAACTAATACATACCAGAGCTATAACTTTGATTTCTAATGTCATCTGAAAGATCATCTTCTTGCCTACATTTTAATTGTTTGTTTTTAAATCTAGCTTCTTTGCTTCATTGTAAAATTGCGTATTCTGCTTTCCTAATACACGGGTGATCTGTTTTTTGCAACGCTCGACATTCGTAAAATCTAGGGGTTGAATGTTTAATGCATCTAAAACTTTTAATTTGGCAATGAAGCCTTGATAATATAAGTATATTGCTTCATGTACTATAGTTTTTAAAGTTACCAATTGCGCAAATACAGTTTTTGGAATTATACACCAAATATTATTACCGTTTTCACTAATATTTTCAAGCAACTATCTAGATAAATGTTCAAGATTAGAAACATCTAAATACTTTTTGATGCAATTTATGCAATGTTTATTATAACTGAATTTGATACACCAAGGAACAAATTAGTTTTTTTTAAAATACTTGAATTCAGAATACTTGTATTCGAAGTCTAATTGCGGTATCAGGTAAGGACTGATTTTTAGATACATAATTTTCAGTAGTACTCCATCTCTTCGAAATATTGTTTCTCAAATCGACCTATGAATGTTCTGGCCATGCTGTTTTATCCTCAGGAAAAATTAATGCTACCTTCTTAGTTATATAATTTATTTTTAAACCAAAATTTGGCCTTGAAATTAATTTTATTTAATTATGAAAATTCAAGAAAATCAAAACATACTCAAGCAGAAATTATTTTAATAATGATAATTAGAAATAATAAACATTTCACACTAAAGGTGTTTACTGTGCACAAACATTTGTTTTTAATTAGTTTAATTTAAGAGTGAATAAATACTTTAAAATGAAACCGAAACCAAAATTAAGCTCAGAAAATTTCTAATATTTTAGGAATAATTTGTTAACAGATCTGAAATTGGGTTTCAAGCTTATCAATGATATGAACCACAAAAAATGCAAAAAGAAAAAAAAAGGTAAATATGAAGTTTGTATGGTACTGTGTAGTTTAACAATATAACGAACATTATAATGATTGCTTTTGTAACATGGAACATAATACCAGCATACCAATATGCCTTTTATTGCTGCCCTTTATGATAACTTAATTACATAAATTTCCTCCACATACTTAGCAATCAGATCTTTTCTGATTTCAATCATTCTACAAGAGATTATCCTAAAAGCCTTTAGGGAGAACAATTTCATTGACTGAATTCCTACGAAACCGTAATCAGTAGTCATGTAGAATTATTAACTGCATCTAAAACTCTGAAATATGCCTTTTGAAGTTGAATATAATCAGTGGAATAGATATATTATAATGAATTAAATATATGGTCTACTTTGGCAATAAGAGGAGCTTCCCGATTATTTTCTTGGATTTTTGTTAAATAATTGATGATTAATACAAAATGATGTACAATACATATTTATGTAATGGAAATGAAAGAGTTATTTGAATAATAGCATTGTTCTCACTCACAAACGTTGAATCCGAAAACAGCTTCGTTAATATTTATGAAATAAGATTCTAATATTTAAATAGATCATTATATATTTAAAAAAATACATTTGAATCAATCATTGTTTCCAATTTGTAATCTAATATTAATATTTCATGATGAGGCAATCTCATTTTATCGGTGCTAAATATATGAAAATCATCAGCCAAAATTCTTTAGAAGTTTCAGAACTAAAGATAATCTGTACTTTTCTAAAATATAAGTCAGCTTATATTATATGGCATAATTTCATTAAATTATTAAAATAATTCTGTTTAAAAAATTTAAAGTTGTTTCTCAATAAATTATAATTTGATTCCTAATATGAGTTACAATGCTTATATTCCCATCATATTTAATGTATTCGAATACAACTAAATTGCAAATACTTGCCACTATTAGTTTTAAAATTCTTCATATGATATTTACACTTTAAATAAAAACAAATTTTATTACAATTATTCAATATAATATACTGTTTCAAAAACAACCTGTTATATGAAAATACTTCAAAATCAAATTAAACATAATTTGTAGCTCCAAAATTAAAATAACTTCATAATTAAAGCTGCTTATATATTGCTTATGTTTATTTCCTTTTTAAAATAAACTTAAACCTACTTTTTTGCCCGAGAAACATGAAAAATTGTTATATTTTTTTCATTCAAACGATTAAAATTATTAACAATAATAACAGCAAAATTATCTAATTAAATGACAGCTTCTGTAAGAGAACAAAGCAAAGTGTGTTTTAAAAGAATAAATAATATATATATATATATATATATATATATATATATATATATATATATTACTTTTAATATTGTAGCAATACATTAATATGCATTTATGTAAAGGATTTCATAAAAGAATACTTTAATGGAATTTATAGAAATCGAAAATCATTAGCAGCATAATTAAACAACTTTTTCTGTATATGGAGTCGAGACAACTTTAATCAACAGAAAAAAATATAGCACTTAAAAGCTTTCCATGAATGAATAAAGGTTTAAAACGAAAGGAAAGAGAAATATGAATACTGTTGTTATTAGAACTAGAAGTTTTTCTTTAGATATTAAGTGGAATTCTTATACTTTTTCCATATGCACAAGGGATTTAAATATAAATTTATAAAACAGTTTGTTTGTAATACAATTTAAACAAAAAATATTTTAAAAATATGCATTCTCTAGGTATTCTAGGGCATAAATTTTGAAAAATGTTTTCATCATTTCAAGTTCTGAGTTAGTTTTAGAGCTTTACCATTTTATGATATATATTCCCATTTCAAAATTTTTAGAATAAAATAAAAATTCCTTTGAGATCTTGCAGATAAGCACCCTTCCTATTCCATGTAAGCATACATATCTCGAACACCGACTGAAATAAACCATTCAGCATATTTTCACTTAGTTTCATATTATTTGTATGTTATGCATTTTCTAAATAGGTTCGCCTGTTCTAAATAATATAGAAATATGCTGTTAACATATTTGTCTTTCCATCTAAATATTTTGAAACATTTCGCATTTAAGCACTGTTGGAAAAAGAATTGAAAAAAAAATGAATTATTCGTTTATAGTGGGATTTGAATATTTTCTGAAAATCTCTGTTTTTAAAAATAAATATTTTCTAATACACCTAATGCGTGTGATAAAATATATTCAACTTAACTTTTTAGAGCATTGGCTTTTTGGCATTGGTTTACAATCCGATGGAAGAAATAGGGGATATTTCTTATTGTATTTTTTTTTAAATTGACTAATGTTTTTTTTTTGTGTGTTGGTTGTGCATTATTACGAAGCTTTCGTTTGTTGGGTTTATTTTCTGGGAAAAGCTTCAAGGCACAAAAAATTATTTTAATTCTCTTAATCGGTCATAACTGTTTAATCAATATTATGATTAGTATATATATATATATATATAAAATTTTAAAAATCCAATCATTATTATTCCTGTTTGTGTGATTTTACGTGTCTTATACATTTTCTAATATTCATATTAAAGACAAATGCAAATTGTCTGAAATATTTATCTAAGATGGAGATAAAGCGTTCTTCATAATATATGCAATGCAAGCTACGGTTTCAATGCATGTTGTTAATTCATTTTACATGATATTACATACTATTTTAGTAAAAAATGGTCACATAAATACTAACTTAGTTTATCTCTGAAGTTCCAAAAATATACTATGTGAAGAATATACTATTCTGATTGCGGTTGTGGCAAGGGAAAAAAGGTGGTATCTAATCTTGTCCCGGATGTGTTTAATTGATGGAAGATCCGTCTAGAATAATACCCTGGAAGATAAATATATTTTTGGCAGTGTGCGTTGGCTGAAGCATTCAATGTATGACCGGGCTTATCCTGCTGCTGTGAAGAGCATTAGATTGATTGAATATTAACGTCGCACTGTTTAGCTACACGAGGGCTTTTGGCGACGGACTACGTAATTTTGAACCTTGGTCAAGTGACGTGGACGTCACCTGACCTGGCCACCCCCTCTCCTAACTACCACACCACACTAATGGGAGGACGTTTCAGCTCTCGAAGATTTAACGTGCATCGCAGCCCCTACACGGCGGGTCTTTAGTGGTACTGGGCTCGAACCCGTGACAAAGCAAGATATGGTCGGATACCTCTACCACTCGGCTACCGCGGCCTGTGAAGAGCATTAGACAATCCCTCGCAGAATATGACGATCCCTGACTATAACTTATATTTCGCGTATAAATGGGTCACCATTTCAACTTGAATACGGACCAGAGGTGACGCACTCTCCTATTTAAAGCAGCTGAAGCCACGATGATGTGTTATTGAGAGATGGGGATTGTAAAGGGTGTTTTTTTAGAGGTATAGAATTTTAAATTGCATTAAAACAACGATGTATTATTCAATTGACATGAATTTATTTTTTCGAAAGATAATCTTGTGGCATTGTATTTTAAATAGGAATTCTGGAATAGGACTGCCATGGCTGGCTCGGATGTAGTCCAATCTGGACGTCCAATTTTCGATGATTTTTTCCAACATTTGTGGCCGTATATCGGCAATAACACGGAAAATGTTGTCTTCCAAATGGTCAAGCGTTTCTGGCTTATCCACATAGACTAATGACTTTACATAGCCCCACAGAAAATAGTCTAGCGGTATTAAATCACAGGATCTTGGAGGCCAATTCACAGGTCCAAAACGTGAAATTAGGCGGTCACCAAACTTGTCTTTCAATAAATCGATTGTGGCACGAGCTGTGTGATATGTTGCGCCGTCTTGTTGGAACCACAGCTCCTGGACATCATGATTGTTTAATTCAGAAATGAAAAAGTTAGTAATCATTACTCTATACCGATCACCATTGGCTGTAACGTTGTGGCCTTCATCGTTTTAGAAGAAGTATTCCACCAGCCCATAAAGTGCACCAAACTGTTAGTTTTCCTGCATGTAACAGTGTTTCGATATACACTTGTGGATTAGTTTCACTCCGAATGCAGCAGTTTTGTTTGTTGACGTAGCCATTCAACCAGAAGGGCGCTTCAATGCTAAACAAAATTCGCTTATGAAAATCGGGAACAACGATAATCTCGTTTTGGGCCCATTCGACGAATCTACGCCTTGCTTGATGATCGTTTTGATGAATTACCAAACCAAACTGAGAATAAATCACTTGACAGCTGTTAAATCGGTCGCCATCTTGGAAAGTAATGCCAACTTAAACTTCTATACCTGGAAAAAACACTCTTTACAAATACTAACGCATTAGACATGTCATCACATAAAAACTACACTCGTACATGGTAATTATCATTGGGTAATTAGCAGCCCAACTCGCCTGATAACAAGGCCGCATTGTGCCTTTTTGCGGTCTGCGTTTCTATAATCTGGCCTCATTCTTAACTGGTTAGTATCTGTAGCGATGACTATGACAATCTTTATAAGAGACACTAGGAATAGATGCCACTAACAATCGATTGGTATTTGATATAGGAGCATCAATGATGTAATTCACATTTTAAAAACTGGTAGCAGAAGTTGCTTAAGAAGGCTTGGTACCCTTTGAGCAAACTTCTTTATTTACGTATTTCAAAATTATATTTTAGCATTTTATACAATGTTTCTTTTCAAGAAAATGTTACCAGATGAAAATATTCATATATTATTCACACAATTTTAAAAAATAAATTTTTTGAAGAAAATTGGGAAAATTTTAAAATTTTACTCCTTTTGTAAAAATTAATTTTTGACCTGAAATTTTTTTATAATATTCTTATGGATGTTCTTAACAACTTTAGGGATCGATTTTAGAAGGACTTCATTCGTTTTCGTGAAAAAAAAAAAAAAATAAAATGTTGATATAAAGGCTAAAAAATCAACGAAAAAAAGCCAACATGTCTTATATTTTATATTTTTTTAAAAAAGTATTCAGTTTATAGCAAAACGGATCCCTAATTTTATTACATGCTTTATTTTTAACACGCAGGAAAAAAAAATTGAAGTGATTGGTAAATAATTGTCGATGGAGTAGCATTTTGAATGCACTAAGATTTCGAAAAACACAAACTGAGAAAAACCACTTTAAAGTTTATAATTCTGAAACATTAATTATTATAAGCTTAATTAAACTTAAAATATCACTTTAAGATATTAGTTATACGTTTTTTCTTTAAAATAATTGTATTTTCATATGTTTTCAACCCACACATTTTTATAAATGATCAACTTTTAGAGTACTAATTGCACAAGAAAACTCAAGAAAAACTTTTTAATTTTTTTTTTTTCTGTCACGACAGAAATTTTAGCTGCTTTTCTTCTTATAATATTAAAGTATTACATTTGTATGAAAAATATATCAGGAAAAAGAACTGAAATTATAAAATTATAAATATAAAATGCCTTAATTTAAAAATTTTACATGCACACATTTCACAAGGAAGAAAAATTACATTATTGTATTGCCTCGGAAATATTCTGCTTTTAATATTACACATTCTTTTTTATAGTTATTATTTCTATTTATAAAATAGATTTTTTTATCATAACGCATTTTTTAGCTTTTTTTCTAAAAAAGAGGGTGTGGCTGAATTGCCTTTATTTCTTTTCAAATGAAGTTTTATTCAACTTCTAACTTTCCGACATGCACAAGTGGTATATCAATCGAAAGATAATAATGCAAAGAATAAGATTAAATGAAAATAAAAAAACGATAGGTTTGTGATTTTTAGGATACCAAGTCGCCTTAAAGAATTACCCCATATAGCCAGATGACATCGCTCTAAGCGCATGCTAACTATATTCTGGTAACAAAAGCAACCTTTAAACTGGGACAAAAATTCCTTTTTCTAAGCATCATTTTCATTTTCAGATAAATAGGGTTGTTTTCTGGTGGGTGCCAGATAAATATGACGAATGGTCCAAAGTGTTTTTGTGAGTGCAATAACAATAACTTTTGTAAAATATCCTTGTTGGAACTGCTTTTCTTAGTGAAGCCCTTGACTAAGAAGCCCTTGACTACATGCGTCATGTAGTACAGGGAAACAATTATAATAATTTCTGGAAAAAATAATGGTTTCGATAACGCTCATTGTTTCCTAATATTCTACATAAGGTTTGCTGGAAATTTGAGCATTTTATATAAGTTACTTAATTAGGTGAGCTAAAGGGTGTTTTTTTAGAGGTATAGAACTTTAAATTGCAATAAAACAACGATGTATTATTCGATTGACATGAAATTTTTTTATTCGAAAAATATGCATATGACTACCACGGCTGGCTCGAATGTAGATCAATCTGGACGTCCAATTTCCGATGACTTTTTCCAACATTTGTGGCTGTATATCGGAATTAACACGGCGAATGTTGTCTTCCAAATGGTCAAGCGTTTGTGGCTTATCCGCATAGACCAGTGACTTTACATAGCCCCACAAAAATAGTCTAGCGGTGTTAAATCTCAACATCTTGGAGGCTTATTCTCAGGTCCAAAACGTTAAATTAGGCGGTCACCAAACGTGTATTTCAATAAATCGATTGTTGCACGAGCTGTGTGGTATATTGCGCCGTCTTGTTGGAACCACAGCTCCTGGACATCATGATTGTTCAATTAAGGAATGAAAACGTTAGTAATCAGGGCTCTATACCGATCACCATTGACTGTAACGTTGTGGCCTTCATCATTTTTGAAGAAGTACGTACCAATGATTCCACCAGCCCATAAAACGCACCAAACAGTCAGTTTTTTTGGATGTAACGGTGTTTCGACATAAACTTGTGGATTAGCTTTACTCCAAATGCGGCAGTTTTGTTTGTTGACGTAGCCATTCAACCAGAAGTGCGCTTCATCGCTAAACAAAATTCGCTTATGAAAATCGGGAACAACGGCAATCTCGTTTTGGGCACATTCGACGAATCTACGCCTTGTTTGATGATTGTTTTGATGAATTGCCAAACCAAACTGAGAATAAATCACTTGAGAGCATTTAGATCGGTTGCCATCTTGGAAAGTAATGCCAACTCAAACTTCTATACCTGGGGAAAAAAAACACTCTTTATAACTATCCTGAGATTTTCCTAATATTTTTTTCACTATTTTTTGGAGTTGCATTTTTTCTAATTTTATGCAGTGTATTTGTATATCACAGATAAATATACAAAACTCCCTATGATTAAAAATAAGTAATTTAAGTATAGATAAAATTACAATTAAAATATTTTGTGCGATTCATTTAAAATAAATATATTTATTACTGTATGTGCTTATTTAAACTGTAAGCTGTAAATGTTATTCACATTATTATTATTCCAAAATTACTTTTGAAATTATGTACAGTCATTTAAGAATTTATCATTTGATGAATAAAATAACTAAAAATTAAAAATTGTTTCTCGATTTTTTTATTTATTTATTTTATCATCATAAATATAATTTAAATTGCCTCATTAATTTTTTTATCATTTTCCTTATTTTTTAATTCTCATTAAATTTCTTTTAGAGTTTAATACGTCAGGTTATATCGTAAATAACTTAAAAAAATCTTAGATATGCGTATATTTGTTCTGTATTCAGGGCGAACTATTTTCCTTTACAACTATTTATACACGTTGGAAAATGTTTCTTTTATGTTACTGATGCAAACGGGAATTAGAAATAAGCTTCAAAAAGAATCTTATTGAAGAATTTGTGAAGCAAAAGCTTTCTGGTCTTCTTTCATAATCGATAATCAATGTGTGACATTAATCATCAGATTTCTGAAAGGGTGCATAGAAACAAATACAAGTTCACAAATACTTATATTTAAGAAATTTAAAGCGTAGTTCAGGCTTATATTTCAGGATATATTCGTACTTTTATTTGTATACTTCATTTTTCTTTCACTATGTGTTTCATTTTTTTTTAGTATTTGCATTAATAAATACAAATGTCTCGTAAATGTTTATAACAAAATACATCAGTAAGAAATGAAGAGACATTATAATGTTCAAAAAGTTTATTATTATCTAAAGTGAATTGTATCTGCTTATAGGAACGAATAAAAATAAAAGGAAAAATTTATCCAGAGAGTATACGTGTATACAAATTGAGCATTTCTACAAATGTTTCGATTCTCATATTGTATGTACGGTAATGGGAGTAAAATACAGATAGTAATTATTTTAGTATGAAATGCGTGCTTAAAAATGTTATAAATATCACGTTTATATTCAGTCCTCATTTTTTTCCATTTCTTGAAAAAAAAAATATATGTTCAAGTCTCAACGTTTCTGAGTATTTTGATACCAAAATTGTGTTGATATCGTAAAAACTTCCGAAATTATTGAGAAATAACTAGTAACACGTAAACAAAAACTTGCATGTGCTACGCCCACTTTTGACATCTGTCAGAACACATTCCAAACATTTTAATATTTCGCCGATTAGTTTTATTAAAAAAGCCACACCTACTATCAAATTGATTTCGAGAGTAGCATCTCTACAGCTCAACTTTTAACTTCGTTTAATCTAAGCGGGATTGTTTATTTACATTTCGATTTTGGATTAGTATTATTTTTCATTTGTTATTGAAAGCTTTTGAACATGGATGTTCCATTGAAAAAACTTCATCCGGAAAGAGACCAAAGAAGAAAAAATTTCAAGGAAATATGTATAGGAAAAAATCTCTGTCTGAAAATTGTAATATATATTTTAAAAATGTTTCGTCAAACAAAAGTTCATCTGCGAAAAAATTGCCAAGTGACCACAAGATTTCATTAACTTACGAAAATGATGTTTGCGTTGAGTTTCAAGGTTATAGACTAATTGTCATTAATTTATTATTTTCTCAAATTGAAAAGTTACTTTGTTGCTCTGTGTGTTATGGCAAAATAAAAATGAGTGAAAAATCCACTGTAGGATTATTTTCGACAATTCAGCTCACATACAGAAAATGTAGCATTGGAAAAAAACTTAATTCCTGTGAATTGATTGGTATAAAAAAATATACCTTAAATCAATCGACGGTCTGTTTTGGCCATGCGCTATATAGACCAAGAATTGTCTTCGCTCGAGACGTTTTGTTCTCTTATGTAATTGCCAAATCCAGTGTCTCAGAAAGCTTACGACATAATAAATATCAAGATAGCATATATAAGTGAAGCGCTAGCAAATGCATCGATGAAGAAAGCTACTGCTGAGGGAAAAATTATTGATGGCACCGTAAATTATGTTACAGTTAGCGGTGATGGGACCGGGAAAGCCCGTGGGCATACTTCTCTTATTGGAGTCTGTGCATTGATTGAAGCTGACTGCAGGATATTTCTCGACATGGAGATCATGTCCTCTTAATGCAAAGGATGTGACTCCTACGAATGGCCAATGTTTGCACCACAATATAGTGCTTTTTTGGCTAAACATCAAATTTTCTGCAGCAAACACCATAACGGATCTGCTGGAGGAATGGATGTTTGCGGAATGCAGAATTTTTTTTTTCGATCAGAACAAAAACATGGATTAAAATATCAGCGATACATAAGTGATGTTGACTCAAAAACATTTTCGTCTATTGCTGAAAAAAAACCATATGAGGATAGTGTTCTCATTGAATAAATAGAGTGTGTGGGACAAGTCCAAAAGCGAATGAGTACACGCTTGCGTAAGGTGAAAGCTTTATGGGGGTAGAGAAGCTTTCCGATGGGAAAACAATTGGGGTGGGGGGAGGTCACCTAACCGATTCTATTATAAGCAAATTGACGACTTTTTATGGCAATGCTATTCATGCCAACTCCCACAATGTGAATGAGAGCTGCCTGGGCTGTGTGGGCTCATACATCCTATTTTTGCCCAAAAGGCAAAAATAGCTGCTGTAAGTACAATGTTTCGGTTCACAACAATACAGTTAATAAGATTTCTTACACGAACACCTTACCAAAAGCAGTTTCTGAAGTGATTAAATCTGTTTTTAAAGATTTATCAAACTTGAAATTCTTAAGAAGGTGTTTAGTTTGGAAAACTCAAAATGCTAATGAGTCACTAAATTCACAGATTTGGAAGTATAGCCCGAAATTGATTGGATCGGGAATTACTGTCACAAAAATAGCTGCATGTGAATACAATAATGAAAGTAAGAACGTAATTGATCTGATGCGTGAATTGAATTTAAAATTTAATAAAACAAATATTTTTTGAATTCTGTAAATATTAAAAAAGTGCGCAAGTCAACGGCTAAGAGACAAGTTTCTAAAACCACCTTTGAAGCTCGCAAAGCTAAAAAACTTAAAATACTCAAACAAATTGAGCAATGTAAGCTTACAGAGGACAATATTTATGCAGCTGGGACTTTTTAAAGCATACTGGTATGTTTAATTTTCTTTTTTTATCTTTAACTTCATTTTTCTCAAAATGAAAAATTTTGCCTTCCGCGCAGAATTTTTCAAAAACTATTTATCATATCAATAATAAATTTCATACACTTGTTCAAAATAAGGCTCTTTATAACTTATACAGAAATTTTTAAACAAATATTTATATAATTTTTTTATTTGTGTTTTAATTGAATTTTCGTATAAAATTTTAAAATTTTCTTCATAATTGTATTTTTGTTCTCTAAATGCTTTAAAAGTGTGTATAAGTTCAAAAAGGAACATTTTTATATAAAATAAAATTAATTTTGTGAATTTTGACCAATTCTGTTCTTCAGATTTCTGCGCGGTGTAAAATGCTAATTTTAATATTTTTGAAAAAGTTTCCAAATTTTATTTCTTAATAAGTTTTTAAATTTTTTCTCAAATTTTCTGAAAATTTGAGAAATAATATAAATATAAATGAATATCAAGTGTTAAAAATTTCAAATTATTGCTTTGTTTCATTGCTAAGTTACATTGGTTTGAAAAAGGATGTTTTCTTTTAGTGCAAGGATATCCGTTAAGGGTCCTATGACCCCTTAAATTATTTTGCAATAACACTGCTGGCCTCAAAAAATGCTACACCTAGAGGAACTAGAGATATCATATCAACGTTTATTTTCCCGATAACATGTGTTGTATAAAGTATAAACGATTAACATTACAGTCTCTTTTTTCGTGTGGATGATGACAAAATCAGTTGTTAGTGTAATCATCATTATTGACTATAACCACTGCCACACACTTCGGCATATAATCAAAAATACTTTGGATGTATTCATGGGTATAGAGGTCTAAGCGGCTTCCACATATTAACAAATTTGATCTAATGTAGCTGTGGGTGGTGTATCCCGAGCCAGTCATTATGCAAGCATGAAAAACACGTTTTCAATTGACGATATAAATTTGGAGAACAAGTAGTTCAATAAAGCAACTTAAAGTGATGGGTAAATGAGCACTCTTGAACATTGCGTACCACGCGTGGTCACGTATCATCCTTTAGAAATATGGCTGATGGAAAGCATTAAATTTATGGGAGGACCACAGGATTCAACACATCAGACATGTAGCGTTGGCTGTTCAGTATATCCATAATCCGTACTATAATGATGTGACAATGAAATCTAATACCACCTCAAAACAGGATACTGGCTACAAGACCAGTTTGGTGATGCATAACCGAACAGTTCATCGCCCTCTCCCCACGGTGTCTCCAAACTCGAATCCGACCATCTTGATGTTACAGGCTTAATCAGGATTCACCAGTAAACGCAATTTCGTCCCATTCCGGTGTTCATGCCCACCGTTAATTGCCGCATTGGCTGCAGAAACGACTAAGGTTTACAGTCAAGGGTAAACGATGTAATGGACGTCTTGCGTATATTCCACTCTGCTGCAAACGGCGTCGGATGGTGCGAATGGACAGCGAATGATGCATGACTGACTGAATTTGTTGTGCTATGGGTTATGATGTGGATGTACGATCCGTCACTGCCATACGCATGTGATCCACCTGACATCACAGAAATAGTGATATGAGAGGGTAGCGCTCAGCCCCATAAATCCGCCGCTTCTTCTTTATCACAACTTTTCATCTTCTTTATCTTCTTCTTATGGAACATCCGCATCACAATTGCTTGGTTTCATCTAATGCGTTGCCCGATTTATCTGAAGGATAATCTTAAACCCCATTTAGTCTACTATTCTTCCTCGGTCGAATACAGAACCTTGGCCAAAAGATGTCTGATGCGCTCCGCGAGGCATAGTTAAACAGCTTATGCGAAAAAACGCACTAAAACAATTACCGTACTTGAAACGACCGACCTGTTCTCCTATGATATTGCGCTTGCGGGTGTAGCTACGGTCACCCGTGATGTGCGTCTGCGCTGTGATGCTAATGATTTGCATATTTCATCGCCACCTACGTATGATGCAAATGCATTCAGGGTGTAGCATTTTGGATGGACAGCAGTGAATATATATTTTCAATTTGGATATCTTGTGTTTAAGCTTCCTTTTAAAATTTTATCATTTCTTTCCAATTTTGTCATTAATTAACATATGTCTCTGAAATAAAAAATGCATGATTTTACCGTCCCTTCAAAATTTTAAATTTGTTGTTATAAATTTGTAATAATTTAAGACTTTTAACTAATATGTTATTGTATTGTTGTAATCATATATTTGAATACCTCAAGTTTCAGATTTTCTCATGATACGGATATAAACTCACTTGATGATATTTGAAAAAAAAACGTTTAGTCTTTCTGTGTATTTTAAGTAGATCAAAGGAACAGTTGTAGCTATATTCACCAGTCTAATAATCACTTTATCGTATGTTATAAAACATTTATACTTATTTTACTCATTGTGAGGCTGGTTTGTTAGTTCCACATTATTAATAAGTGATAGCCACGGAAACAAATTGGAATAAGCTAGCGATGTATAAATGTAAAGCCATTTTCCTCTGGTACATTGTCCTTAATTGTTCAGTACTATACGCACTATACATCCTGAAAGAGTCCCAGTAAAATGTAATGTGACCGCAACCTCCTACACATCACTGATATTATCTAGACCGCGGTCCTCTCTATGCATCTCTTGATTGGGAAAGAAACTTACTTCAACATTCTTTTGATTTGACCGATTTGTGTGTCAGTGATCTCATCAACTGACCTTCATCTCATCAAGTACATTTCGTTATTGTAGCAACATTCGTTTGTTAATATTCCTATGAAACAACTACGTTTTTTCTTTCTTCAAAATTGCTGTTTTCGGAATTCAAAATATTTGTCAGACGTCGGAGGATTAGCGAAATCTAGAACCGAATTAGCAGCAGTTGTGATTTTGTGTAATTAAATATATATTTTTCACTAAGAAATTTTATTTTATAGGAATGCTTTAAATGAATAGGTGAAATTTATTTTAGAATAAAATTCCTCTTATATAGCTTTTTGTACCTAAATAAAAATTCCCCAAAGCACTTTGAAAAGGACGGATATGATGATAATTTTGATAGGAAGTAAAAGCAAATGACTTCTAAGACATAAATAGTATGCACCGAAACAAAAATTGGGATAAGCCATTTCTACATTGCTTAAACTGGGTTTTCCGTTCAATCCAAATCAATCAGCGACAAATAATTGTTATGTTCAGCTATTTGGGGATTTTTTACGCATTCGCTTTTCATATTAGTGTAATGGTTTTTAATACGTGTAATGAAATTGAAAATGTATAACACGCATTCATATTTTCTTGAAACACATCAAATTTGTTAAAATGAAAGTTAGTCAGATTTCACATTGGCAAATATGTATTACACAGGGGGAAAAGGAAAAAAAAACATATGTATGAAAAAAATGTACTTTAAATACTATATTATATTTAAATATTCTACACATTTATAAATTCTAAAAAAATTATTTGAAGACAGTAACTTAAGCTCCGTTCGTGAATATTATCTATTTTACTTTTTGAGTCCAAAGTATGAGCTGATTATTTGTTTCTGTACTACAGAAAAGCAATTGTTTCGAGGCTGTAGTTTGTTTAAGGCACATTGATTTCAATTTACACATTATGATCTCTGTACTGAAACATACAAATTTAAGTCATTAGGACTCAGTTCAAAACATATTAGTTGTTTCTCAGCATGTGATTGCCAGATGCAGCCGATTTATTTAGATATAAAGCTGGACTTACAGGTTCGAAATATTCTCGACTCTAATTCTGCCTAACGGCTTCGTGAATTCATTATGAGTTGTTGGTTAGCTCTATTGCTTCCAAACAATACTTTAACAGTAAGGGGTAGATATTTCGGTTTTCTGCATGTTGCGTTATAATAATCATGTTAATATATTATTAAATTAATCAGTATAACGCTAGAATTCTCAGATTCAGATGTTAATATTTATGGATGATATAGAATACGCATTGAATGGCTCACAATCTCTCTTTAAATAGATCAAAGTTTATTATTTCAAAGCAATTCGCGTGTCAATTGTTAGCAGAATATTTGTTGTAGATAGTTGTCTTTATTTAATACTTAAGATAGCATTCTTTAGTACGCCTACTTAACTTTTTATAAATGTTAAGATAACAAAAAATACTTTGAAAACAGCGGCAACATGTTTAAGTGTAACAAATATTACATGATACAAGGAAAATGACTTAATTATTAGTAAATTTCAAATTAAATGAATTAAATGTACTTCAGATCGTCACATTTTTGCTTAAAACGTGGTTATAAATTTCTTATGTTTTGTATAATTTAAATGTGTTGAAAACTCTATATTTGTTCTATTATATTTTATATTTATTTCCACTAATAAATTCATTTGTAGAGGTACTTCATATATATTTCATAAATAAATACCGCCATTTCTTCCAAAGAATTATTGAAATTATTCTTTTTAGTGAATTGATTAAAGAAAAAAGCAAATACGCTCACAAATGTTTTAAATATGTGTCATTTTTGTCTTCCAATATATGTATAATGTGAAAATAACGCGTCACAATATTTTTAACTTTTTGAATTTAATTGGAAAAATGTAGTTATGTTTTAAGTTGACTTGAGAATTAAAAATATATATATATTTCCCATTAGCAAATGTATATTTTATACATTGTCTAATCATTTTAAGGAAAAATATGGGTAAACAGAAGATACTTTATACTTCAAGTAAATAATTTGCATAAAAATAAAGCTTACTTTTAATAAATGATTTATGCGTTTTTGTCTGTTAACACGTCCGTGGACGAAACAGCATGCACCATTATACTTGCTATCCTATGGTAAGTTTGAATAGAAATTATCCATAGATGGGTCAAAATTATTGTCCTACTTTATGAATGTTTCTTTCTCTCATGTAGTTTCTTATAAATTATTTCAATATTATTTTAAAGTATTATCTTCTTTACACCAAATGCCTTTTCTTCATAAACAAAGTAGATAAAAAAACAAAACTGAGGTTTTATTTTTATAAATCAATACCATTTCTTATTAATAAAAGTATACTTTTGTATGTAGGTATTGAGATTTTAATTTCAAATATCTGTCGACTTTGATAGCCAATTCAATATGTCTTGCTAGTATTATAACTTACATTATGTCATGGAATATACTTGAAGTTTTTAGTATTATATATATATATATATATATATATATATATATATATATATATATATATATATATATATATACGGTATAATAATGAATTATAATTTCTTGAAAGAAATATATTTCCATATTTTATCTACGTATTTAATAATTAATTGTGTTGGAAGTAGTTAGGATAATAATATTTGTCTGAAAGCAATTACGTTTGAAACAAACTGTATAAAAACATAAATCTAAGCTTAATGTTTTGTTCCATTTCCCCAGTAATAATAAAAGAAGAAATATACTTTACGTGAAATAAATAGGAAACAAATCCCAAAATATCAAAAAATCGGCTATTGAACACATGCGCAGCTAAAAGAACAATCACATTATTTTCTAAAACACTGGTGTAAGCAAACTTAAACAACACAACTCATATTTTTGCACAGTTCAACAAAAACAATGAATATAAACTGTTTTATAAGATTTGTGTCGTGCCAAGAAAAGTTTCATTTACTATTGTTTTACTCTTCCATTGGAATACAAAGCAATAAATTTCTTATCTCTTAAAATCTTTTATCATGAAAAATTCATTACATTTTGGAAATTCAACAAATGTTTTATGTTACGATCTTGAATTTCAATTTATATTCCTACAGTTATTTAAAAGTCACATCAGTTTGGAAAATATAAGTAATGTTTCTGTTTTCGTGAAGTAATACTTTTTGTTTTTGTAGAAAAGGAGTGGAAAATATATTTAAAGAGTTGAAGGAAATAATCACAGAAGTGTTCGTATTTGAAATTGATAGCTGATGAAACTCAACTTTTTAATCTTAATAGCTGTTGCAATAAGAATGTAAATATGTTGTACAATGAGCGAAAATCATGATATCTCGTAAAAATATAAAACGTTTCACGCAACTGTTAGATTTGTTTATGCATTGTTTTACTTATTTTATTTTTATTTCTGTGTTTTTTTTCTCATCTTACTTGGGTTTCTGATTTAAACAAATATGATCATTATTTGTAAACAACATTTGCTCTTTTTTATACTTATTTCATAAGTACATCTCTTGCAAGGAAATTTAATTTATTTTACTAAATAATATATAAAAAATATATACACATACAAATACAGAATAGGCTTAAATCATTTTCATAGATCCTTTTTTTTCAAGTTTTTGCAATTATGCTAATGATGAGTAAGGTTTTATAATTTAAATTCGACATTTTATTTAAGAGCAAATATGTAAGACGGTGACATAAAAATCACCACCCAAACCAAACGGTAAAACATGAGAACTACTATGGCATTTTACTAAATAATTCCTTTTCGTTCGCGAGTTCTCAGCTATTTATGGTTTGGGATAAAAATATACTGTTAAAATCATATGATTTCTGGTAAAGAGTCTTCTGGTTGGGCCAAATATGCGGGGGATGCAAGGTTTTATCACACAGTTTTAGAAAAAGGTAATTTTCAGTTTTTTTGGAAATAAAGTTTTGGTTATTTACTGTTAGGGTTGGAGGTAAACTAAAAATTAATAATCGAGCAAAATATTCGATGTACCAAGACCATTATGTTTTAAAATCCCTCAAGAGAAAGTTTATGTCAACTATATACTTAGGTTAAACACACAAATATTATTATGTACACTTTTTTAAATAGCTTGCGTGTACTATAGCTTATGCTTAATTTTTAATTAGAAGTAATCAAAACTTTTAAAAGAGTGGTTGAATTTATTTGTCCAATAAAAAAAAAAGTTAGTCTCGGTTATTTCTCATTAATTTTAACACGATTCAAAATCTTTTAACACTCCAGTTTGAAATTATATCAGTAAAAATTTCACTTTAAATCTGGAAGCCTTTTTCATTCTTTAGTTTAATTTTCTAAGATCTTAAATCCATTTTAATCGATATTGTACATATAGCAGTGTTTCTCGAACTGTGGGGTGCGCCCCCTGGGGGGTCGCGATAACCTTACTAGGGGGCACGAGCATATCGAAAATAGAAGAATTAAAAATAATTAATTTACTAAGATGAATGAAAACAAAATACTTTCAGACATAATAAAAATGCACTTTTACTCAGATATAATTTATAGGCACACGATATTAAGTCCTCAAAAATAAAAACTTCTTCAATACCTAATTAGCTATATTTGATCCTATAACCAAATAAAAAAAATTATTTGATTTGCTGTAATCCCATGATGAAAGATTTTTTTACTACGCTTTTTTTAAGCCTAACATATAACACCTACAGAGAAAAAAACAGATCCCAGACCCAGAATAGTAGAAATTTAGGAACATAAAAAATCATCACTGTCATTATTTTTGAAATACTGCACATTATAGCTGTAATCTGTATGACCTAAGTTATTGGTACATTTATTTATGACCCTTCTATTACGTGTTTGTTTCTCATTTAGAGAAGTTGCGCTTTTTTCCATGCCAAAAAAAAAAACGTTTTACACAATTTTTTTTAGCAGTAACATACATATAATCATAATGAATACAATTTTTACCCGTAAGTGGTCACGCTGAACACACCAATTACGAAATCGTTAATTCTGGCAAAACTGTTTATTTGTTACCAAAGAAAAATTTAAAACTTCTTGAAAGCAGGTAAGTAAACTTTCTCTTAGTTAAATTATTCACTGGAATTACGATTTGTATCGTGTACAATTAAATAATTATAAAAAAAAATTGTGGTGACTCAGTAACCCCGCTCAACAGTATCGAGTGCGCGACAGCTCTCGGGTTAAAACATGTTGAAGTCTTTTTGCTTTAAGTATTAAAAATAATACAATTATTCTTCATCGGAAATATATATTATTGTTCATTATTTAACGTCAATTATAAATGCTAATTCTGTGAGGCTTAAAACTACAAATCGCTTAAAACTAATTATAATTTGAGCAACCATTTTAAAAAGATCATTTTACATTTTTGTTAACATTGTCGAGCACTTGGCTTTACTCTCCTTACAATTCAGCTATTATATCAATAATGTTTTATTTTCTTATACATGAACTCGTGCAAAGAGCAGGCACTTCAGGCGGTATACTTTTAATGTATCAGTTCTGTACAGAGTATTTTATAACTAATTAATACTAAATTAAGAACAAGTTTAATAAGTATTAACGACTTCCATGGGCTTGTCTTGCAAAGCAAAGTTTTTATAAGGAATGCTTATTATTAGAAAGTGACCCTCTAAATTATGTTTCTATATTTAGCAGATATCTATATTTTGTCTTCTAAGCAGCCACCGGATTTTGCAATATGTTCAATTTAAAAAGTAGAGAAAAGAAAATTAACATAATAATTATCCTATTGTTTTATTTATTAATTTATTTATTTTTGCTTAAAAGTAGTATACAAAATTTAAAAATTATGTTACTAATTTGTATGGTTTATAATTAAGATAGCGTATTGTAGCTTTAGCATCAAAGATCATTATTATTGCATTCAGTACATTATTAATGTATAAGGGAGCGCAATAAAAATTGTGATCGAAAAGGGGGGATGCCAGTATTGAAAGTTTGAGAAGCACTGACATAAAGATTTCTTTTCTGAAATTTCTGTATTCCCTAGTATTTGCCTTATGATAACTATTTACCTTTTAGCTATATTTAATCGAAAAAAAAAATGTAAAATCTTACACAAGTAGAATACATATTTCTATATACAGCAGCACTATATTTTTCCTAACATTTATTTTCTGTCAAGTGAAAAATAAAACTAATATCGGATAAATTCAACAAATTGATTGCAATTAGCTAAAAATAGAAGTCTGAAATTTTCACATTTTCACCTAATGAATTAATTTACGACTCTGCTGTTAGCAAAATATAATGTCCTCATAGCATTCAAATACTCTCTGCACATTTACAAACGACTGGGGATCCTTTTTGATCACTAAATTAGGGACAATCCGGAACGTGCTTAGCAATACGATCTGTCCTCATTTCAATCGCTCCACAAGATCTGATGGTAGGAAATTCTCATGATTGCAATTACGTCTAGTGAATTCCTCTCGTTTGACGCTTCGTAGTCAGGGCAGTATTATTAATTGCATCAAAGACAAGTTTTAAATTCTGTGATTCGTGAGGTAGTTGCGGCGAGCCAGTTTTCACGGTTAATCAGATAACTCCAAATAATGCATATTAAAAATATTTTCGTGATATTTACTTCCTTTTTAACATGCATTACTAGATAAATAGCTCATAGGGAAAATAGAAATGAGGTAAGTGTTTATATTTTTATCTGATTTCCACATGGTACTTAAAATAGTTTTAATCATAATTTTGATATAAAAGCTTAAAATTTAGAACACGCAAAAAAGAAAAAAAAACAGTTAGAATGCTTTGAAGCAAAAGACTACGTTAGATTGAAATTTTAATTTATTAATTAGTCTAATGATGTTAACTACACTAATTAAAATCATTTTTAATATTTTTATCAGTTTTTTCCAAAGTTTATTGTATTCCATTCAGGATCAGGATCCAATATATCTGATCAATCTATGGCCACTATATAAAATATGAGATTGCGTTTTCGCGTTCTGAAGCCTAGATCACTTGGTGAATTGATCTAAACTGGGAACTTATTTAATTTAAAAAATGATTATAAACTATAAAATCTCTCAGTCCTGAACGGAATAAAAAATTGTAAAATTTATCTTAAGATCACATTTTCCAATACTTAAAGAGAAAATCATTCCGTGTTGGATTTATTTATTGTTCTCCAAAATTTATTGTTCTGTACTTTTATCATCAAACATTCACATTCGGAATGTTACGTTAAGTCTGTGAAATGTGAATAGTAAATTTGTTCAATTTTCACCTACATTATTTTAAGCGTTTATTAAATATTTATGTTTTTTAAACAGAACAATTTTTTATATTGCGTAACTTATTTCCCTAAATATATCAATAACATTATTTATAACGAAGTTTTTCTCTAAGAAATTTAAATTAAGAGATTATCAGAGATACTACCTAGATCAGTGGTTGTCAAATTTTCACTACTGGTGACCCAATTTTGAATAACAATTTTTAACGCGTCCCCCAAAATTAATAGTGTATTGAATTGTATTATTAATTTTATGTAATTTTTGCAATAATGCACTTTTTGGGGCGCTAAAGCTACAATATCATCATAATTATAAGCCGTACAATTTAACAAGGTAAGTATTTAATTTTGTACATGCTACTTTTATATATATATATATATATATATATATATATATATATATATATATATATATATATATATATATATAATTACTTTTTAGTTCGATTCACAATAAAAGCATGTTTTTAGTTTGTTTTTAAACTATAATTTATTTCATAATTATTTTTACGATACTCGATAAAAAATCACAGTTCCAGATAATAATTTAATTAAGAGAAAATATTCTTACCTACTTTCAAGGACTTTTCAATTTTTCTTTCATAATTTGAGAAAAAATCCAATAAAACTAAAGAAAAGGTCCCAAATTTGCGTGTCCTTAATAAAGGATATTAATCACAGACACATTTCGCTAACAATACAGGAATGTTATTTTCCAGCAAAACTGTTATATTTTGTTCACGTTATTGTAATTTTGCTCTCGTTTGATGATCTACAAGTAGCATTTTGAACTGTCTCTTCCTTGAGTCTTTTTAAAAAGGCGAAGTCCTGCATTTATGGGTTCATAGTTTTCTGCATAGAGTTCTGCATGTAGCATTTGAAACTATCAATTCAACTCAAACGTTTCATGTCAATCACTTTTCTCATATTTACTTTCGCTATCATGATTAATATGTATTATTTCCGCGGATTTTTTAATTGCTTAATCAGTTTCAATTCCTTCTATAGAGATCGCAGATGTACATTTTTTTAATATTCTGCTTTTTTTTATTTATAAACCATAATAAGTCGCACAACACATCAATCGAAAGCACAAAATTGTTCAAAGTGTAAAGTTTAGCATGCTCATAGAAAATATTTTTGAACAAAAGTGGTCGCGCAGAGACCTCGATCAAAACTACTAACTTGATTGAAAAAAAACGTTTGCCACTCTAAAAAAAGAGGCATATTTGTGACAAATTCATTTTTTGTTCCCCATTAAGACTGTATAATAGGAAGATACTGCCAAGATCACGATTAACGAATAAGCAGTTTTCCCAGAATAAACGTTTTCGAGAGCCTGGGTTGAATCCACGCCTCATACTACCGCACCCATGTTAAAATTGTATTCAATATAAAAATATCGATGTCAGTTCTAAAAAATTAATTGTGTAAAACATATTTTATTATGGATTATATGTTTCAGGATACTCATATAAATACATTTTGGCCAAATAACCCTTCAAAGTGCTCAATATACACAATATCCATATATCATAAAACTCATTCACATGGAGAAAAAACAACATAAAAATATTATTTACAACTTTCCTAAAAGAAAACGAGACAGAGTGAAACATACCAGTAAGTTTGAAGTTCAAATATATGATAATCAAAAGTAGTACTTTAGAAGTTAAAAGAAACGTAATAAAAATTATCTCATCGTAGGATTACAGTAAAGCAAACAAAATGTCTTTTTTATTTGATTACAGGATGAAAGATAACTACTGAGCGTTTAAAGTGAATTTTTTTTATTTTTGATGATCACCCGATGATAAAAATAAATTATATCAGTTTAAATGTGTATTCTTTATTATGTCAGAAAGCATTTTTTTTACTTCATTCCAAAAAATATTTTTTAAACCTTATATGTTCAATATGCTAGCACTCTCTGGCAGGTTCTCCACGCCCCCGCCAGGTGGGCGCGCCCCACAATTTGAAAAAACACTGAGCTAGACTCTCAGTGCTATTACCTACCCAAAGTGCGACACCCTCATAAAGTATCACATTCATTCGAATTTTAACTTTGCATATACAACAATGATATACGCAAATGATTGGTATTCCAACACAACTTTAAATCATGATAACCTACAGTGCTAATGAAAATGAATATAAATAAAAATGAACAGATTAAAGTTGTGAAGTACTTCAATTACATTTTGTGCTGTGTTTTTTTAATGAGCACCATCATTATAACAATTAGAGGAGTGCTAAAGTCATTATATTAATCATCTTGCTGAGAAGCTATTTTATTAAAGTAGGTTAAAAAATTGCGTATTGTTTCATTACGTATTTCAAATTTACATATTAAATCTACTTTTTACAGTTTAAGTATTAAAAAAATGTAAAATATATTTTATTTTAAATTATAGACTTAGCTCAACAAAATATAAATACAGAAACAAAAGTGTAAACATAAACTGGAACAGAATGGGTTACACAGCTAAAAAGTCAGAGAATATATATATATATATATATATATATATATACACTTAATTTAGGGTAGCGCAATTTTTGCTACATCTACTCTGCCCGTGGAACTAGCGGTATGCGCAGCGATAGGGTTAAAGTTTTGAGTTCGAAAGATGATGCCTTATTGGCAAAGCCTTTGGAACGATGAAATTTGCTTAGCATTTGGATCTGAAATTAAGCTTTTTTTAAATGGCGGGCGGAAAATCGAAAGGCTCTAATATTGTCTATATCGATGAAACCTATTTTTGCTTGTAACGCCACAATGGTCGTATTAGAAAACACGGATGAGAGAGAAAAATTACTTAATTATTTTTTCACCCATACATTGCAATCTCACTCGATATTATGTTCTGCGTTTGTATTCTGCCCCAATATCATATTCCTTAAATATCATTATCGATTCGGTGAACAGTCAAAGCTATATATCTGATGTTTTTGCTGCATTTGACTTTCATTAGCTTCGGAGCTTGTTCACTGTAACATTCCTGCAATAAAATGAGCAACCACATATAACACAATATTCAGGGATTTTTTCTTCTCTCTGCCTACATTGTTGCTCTAACATATCCATTCAGAAGATCTATCGCATGATAATTGATGATTAGAAAAAGAATGGTATTCACCACCTGCTACACGAAACCTCATTTGGCCATGGAGTGTGACACAATAAGACACTGCAAATGCAATTCAATCAAGAATGATTTCATTGGATTTCTAAATCATATTTCATTTCATTTTCAAGCTTACATCAGAATTTACTGATAGTCATGGAGGTAGAACTCAATAGTATTTGCATCGTTTTTGTCTCTCCAATTGAACGCTGTTTATTCTATATTTTCACTTTTGTATTGAGGGTTATCATGTTTTATAAAAAATGACTGTCTTATATATTACACTATTGTTGATCAACAAATACAAGAGATTTGATAAAATACAAATAAAAGACAAATTAACGTTGCCCTCTTAACGGGTTTGTCCTAACACTGTACGGTCACCGACTTTTTCTTCTTTCAATCTTTGATTTACACATAGCTTTAACTAATATAGTAAAATTATTAGAGATTGTTTTTTTACGAGATGTAGTTTATCCATGGTACTAAGATACTTTCCATCCTGGATTTATTTTATGGTGAATGAAGCCATTTAAATTCTTTAAAACATTCGTTAAAGAATATATATTTTCAAGGCAATGTGCAATTTGTTGCTTGGAAAAAAATAAAAATGCTAAATTTACTCCAATAAATCCGGTATTAACTCTGTCCCATTGAAATATAAGACACTTGTATTGTACCCTACTTCAAATTGTGTGTGTGTATATAAGGAAACATTTACACAATTCTCAACTATTTGAAAAATAGAAATGAACGTGAAATGTGTTTGTGAGTATGAGGCAAATTATTTTAAGATATATGAAATAGTCTTCACATGATGTGTGTGTAAAATGTACTCATAAAAAGCAAACTTTAAGGGATTTTTGTGTTCCTCGATTATAAAATAAAAAGTAATTTAAAAACTTTAAAATTAAACATTAAAATAAAGTTATTCCACTTCCGTATTCTGCTAATTATTATTTTTTGTTCCATACAAAGCAAAATGGTCCTCTATCTAGTACATTTTAGGAGTAAAATTGCCATCTTAGGAAGCTAAGACGCGCCAATTAAATTTAATGTTATGAATCACTAATTTTATTTAGAATAAATAATAAATGAAAATTGAAACAAACTAACAATATTTTGCATTAAAAACTCTAAGAACCCAAAATGAAATACTTTTAAATTTTATTTAACACTTTATTACATACTTAGGCATTATGGAAAGGGACTTAGCTCTAATTTCATTATTGATTCTAGAATCCAATCAGGCAACACGTGAATATTAAAATATACTACAAATAGTTAGTAATTAGTTTTATCTATTTTTTGTGAAGTTCTCTTATCTGGCTTTCGACAAAGAACGTTTGCTTGCCAATTCTTGCTAACTATGATATATATATATATATATATATATTAAATCCAAAGTAGTTTAGTTAAATGAGGAAAATATATTTTATATATATTATTAAACTTTTACAACAAAAATCGCAAATGAAGTGTCCATTTTTCAGAATTTTCATATAAAATCAAACGTTTTATTTAAATATTCGACTGAAATTGAAAATTGTGTTTATGTATTACCGTTGAAATAGTTTCATGATTGAAATTTATAGTTAAGTATTTTTTATTAAGTTTTGCAATTTTTGAAATGCATCTACTTTTCGCATCATCTACAAGCAAAAGTCCTACATATATTTAGAGAATTTACTGATAGGTGCATGCTAAATCGATGTAAGATATGAAATCGATATAAGATATAATATTTTGTGTTTTACAAATATACTTCACCATTGCATAATATAAAAATGCATCTTACAAATAATATACATGGGCTAAGACAACACCCAAGAAATTTAAATCACAAAAAAATTCACCGAGTTTACTTTTAGAAGTATTTTATTCTTGTACACTTAAATCTTCAATTATTTTATGTCACTTCTATTAAATAAGATGTTTTAAAACAAATATTGTTTAGCTGAATGTTAGTTAAAAAATCAATTTTAATTCGAAATTTAACTTCAATTATACCAGAAAACTCAATTTAAATTTTAAAATAAGTGATTTGTCATTTTTTTCAGCCTTCAAAACAGTTTTACATGGCCTTCACAAGTCACACAATTTATATTAAAAATAATTAAATTATTTTACACGTTAGTTAAAGGTAAAAATTTAAAAATCTCCCACAACTGGAAAAATAGAATATTTATAAATATAAAATGAGAATTCTTGAATCTGAAATATCAGTATTAATATAATAATATGACTGTCCTTTTCATACATCTTCCAAGGCATGCATTTATCTATCAATAATTAAATGATTAAAGTATTTATTGAGGAGGAAATACACCTGCTACTTTTTGAAATGTAGAAAACAGCTTTTACTTAAGTGCCACATTCACTTTATTTTGATTTTTTACCTGGATATCATATTTCAAGTTTAATAATATAGACCTTTATACGACGTTATTTTTTAAAATCAAGTTCATATTTTTATTTAAAAGAAAGTATTTTACAAATATATAATACTTTGTTATTAATAACATCCGGTTATTTTAAGTGGTTTTGGAATATTAAATTAATAATATTGATTTTGAATCTGAATCACTACTTATACATATATATATATAATGAGAGACGATATTGATAAAATATTCTGTAGAAATTTATTATTTCAAAATGCTTATTTTATATGCACCATAAAAATTATTTAAAAATAAATTCATTTTAATATTATATATTCTCTCCTACCATGCAAATATTAAAATAGTTTTGGAGCGCTATTGCAGTGTTTTCAGCTATAGAGCCGCTTCCGTTACCAATGGATCTCCAGCATCCGGAAATCTCTCACCGGACTGATGGAATCCGGAAGAAGTAAAGAGCATAAAAAAGCAAGTTGAAGAATCTCCGAAATAAAGTCTTCTTGCCTTTTGTCGTAATCGATAATCGATGCTATGACATTAATCATCGAATATCTGAAAGGGTGGAAAATAGAGAGAAAAGAAAATTCTAACATTTTTTTATATAATTTAAGGAATGTGATTTTTTTTTGCTGTCATTCCATCTAGATTTTTTTTCTTCCATACATTCCTTGTTTCGCATAGTTAAGACACAAATATGCATTTGAAAAAAATAAGTATTCTTAGAAGAGAAAATAAAGACATGTTCCAAAAATAAATAAACTTAAACTAAAAACGAATAGCTTTTTTTCCCTCTTTTTTCTTGTAATGCAGTATACGTTTGCTTAATATTTTTAATAATAAATAAATATTATTAAAGTTATAATTGAGTCATTTTTGTACTTGGTACCATTTATTCAATTTTACACTAAACGGATATATTGCTTAGAAAAAAATTTTATAAGCTTTTATTACCAGTCTTTGATAAATTTAAGACTATCACGCTTTTAACCAGTCTACAGAAAATTTGTTAGACTAGCTTTAATAAATACTCATTAGTTCATTTCATTTTATTACAGTTCATATAAATTCTGATATATTCTCTCAACAAGCATTTATTTAAATACTACCTAACTGTTACTGAAAAAAATATCATTAATATAGCCATATGAATTTTCATATCTCGTATCACTTACATAATCATATCCTTCATATTATGGTATCGTTCATATTATGGTTTTCATGTCATCACATAATTCATAACATTAAATTTCTATAAAAATAACTTAAAGTTTAAAATTAAATTTATTGGATCATTTAAATCTAAGGCACTATTGAATATCATTTAATATTCTGAAGGTAGTGAAACCATGGTAAACTTAATGGTTTAAGAAAATGAATGCGACCAGGAAAAAAAATTCTACTTTGAGAGAATAACCGTTACTTCCAAACTTATTAAGATATAAAAGTGCTCAACCTTGTATCTGTGGCATGCAAACCAATCTAATAATATAGTGCAGGGTGAAATATTGTCAGGAGTATTAAAACAAATTGAGATTCCCGCGATGTATTGCATGCAGAGTTAAGGAATAGCGGACAAGAATACAACTTTAGAAATTTACTTTACATTAATTTATCATCATCTAAGCATATTTATTAACATAAAAATAAACAACATAAAATATAAAAATTCCTTTAATTAATTAAATTTAAAAAAAGAAAAAAAATAAGTATTTTATTTCAAATTTCGTCTTATCACCCCACTTTTACTACACATTACACTATGAGGAGTATAATTTGTGACTTTAAATTTTACACATGATTCTGAACATTCAGTGGAAAAGCAATTTTTTGCGGACTCAAAATATTTTTGATATTAGAAAGAATTTTTTTTACTTATAAATATAGAACCAAAAACAGAAATCATGGTATGTGCAATTTTTTTTTTCAAAAATCACCCCTGTCTAATAATTTAAAATATATGTAGATTTATCGTTATAAGTATCTTTCATTTTTTTTTTTGTAATTCCGTAAATTTTACTTTTCATAAATCTGTAGATGTTTGTCCAATTAGCCCCATTTTAAAATTATCAACTTTCATTCCTTCAAAAATTGACAAATTTATAGAGATAATGCTAGTAAGAATTGTGCAGCGTGAAAAATGTGACCCGTATGCCGTAGGTCACCGAACCTTTGAGATATAAGGAGGTTTGAGCGGAATGTGTGTATAAATATAAGAGAGATAATTCTATTAGAATATTGAAGGAAAAACAATTATTGCGCTACTATTAATATCATGAATAATAGTTCATAATGTGAGCTATTAATTAAAGTAAATTAATCGTCATGAATCACAAGCACATGGCTTTAAAAATTAATGCATTCATATAAAGTTTGACTAATTTTTAAGCTCTTCTGATTTACTATTTGGGACTTTTAAATTTTTTCTCATTCTGTTTTATTTATTCTGAATAACTCTAATTAGTAGAATAACATATTTAATCAATTAGATGTCTATTGTATATAGTTCCGTTTTCATTTATTTTTTTTCTTTTAGCTTCTTATTGTGCTGCATTGGGAAAATATAGGAATTTGTTACATTCTAGAGATACACTGATGTAAAATAATTATAATTTGGAGAGAGAGTTTTGACAGCAAAAATATAAATAACTCTGATTTAAAGCAGAAGCTTAGTAATTTTTGAAAAAAAAAATAATCGATTGCATTTTATATTTTATTTAACAAATAATAAAAATCTAGGAAAAGAAGCTCATTAAAATTAATTATTTTTTAAATAATTAAATTTAATGAGATTTGAAGTAGGATATTTAATTAATCTGTTTAATTAGAACAAGACTTCTTGAATAAGATTGAAAACAGAGATTTTTTTTTAAATATTTCCTTTCTAAAAAATATACTACTGGATCTTTAAAAGCTATGGAAATTCCCACACTACACATTTGCAATAATATATTTTGTAAAACCTGCATTATACATAAATCTAAATAAAAGAAAATCCTCAATTCTGTAAAAGATTTACCATTTACAATTAATTAATGAAATGTGTTTCGATTTCAAAACAAACTACATCTAAAAAATAGAATGAATGAGAATATTAATTCAATTATAAAGTATTTGAAGCTTTTTTTGTATAAATTTAGATGCTTAATATTGCTTAGTTTTTTTATCAAACGTATTTATTTATATATGCAAATGAAAAGTGCAATAGTTACGTTTTTTCCCCTTACTTCTTGAGGAGATTTCTTGTCAGCAATTTTTTTAAATAATTTATTTTTAGATTATTTGAAATACTCGTTAATTATTACTAAAACAATACATTGCCTTTAAATAATACAGTGACACGTTTTAATTTTTCTTTCAATATCAATAACAGTATCACAAAAATATTGTTTAATTTCTGAAAACTTTAATCGACATATTTTTTTCTTTTAAATCATTTTTAATATAAAACTGGAACTTGCATGATTGTGAGAACTAAACTAGAGTGTTCAACTTTTTTAAAAACATTATTCATAACGAAATATAGACTTAACATTTTTCCACTTACAATTTAAAAACATATTTTACTAGTTATACTAGAAAAATAACAACTTAATTTGGATTTCCAGACACATAACGGATTTTTCAATAACTAGTGTCACTAAGATTGAGGGAAATGCAATTTTAAAACATGTATAATAAAAGTCTTTCTTTCACAAGCTTTTCAGAGAACAATGTGTTTTTAAAGATAATCATGCACAAGCGTAAAACTTCTGAAATAAAACAGAAATAAAATAGTTTTATGGTTTTTAAATGGAAACAAAAATATTTCATAGCAAAAATTGTTTTGTACTTTTATTCTGAATTTTATCTTATTTCTTATCAATGTCCAGCTGTTTTTCCCTCTGTAGTCAATAGTTTATTTATTAAGTACGATTGTATTTCAAATCTCTTTTTGCAGTTTGGATTATATGTAAAAACTGCGTGAGACACGTTTTTGCTTTTGCGAATTGGATGCACAAATATGCACTTATTTTATTTTCATTTAGTATATTTACCAATATTGGAAATGTATGTAATTAATGAAAGACGTTAAGTTTCATAATTTTGTACTTCCATCAAGAACGAAAAAATAAAGTATCGTTTTATTTCTATTCCTGCAGTGTAACATGGGATGTAAAGAATTTTAAGAGAAGATGCAAGACCATGTATCTTCTATTAGTACGTCTTACTTAATCATATTAGTCTTGCATCTCTACATTAAACATATTAATCTTGTATTATCTCTACAAATAAAAGTTATACAAATTTCTATTGGTTTTACAAAAAGTATTTAAGGAAATGTGTGTACAAATATTTACCATATATGCTTTCAAACTGTGTGTGTATATACGACACTACAGTTTCAACACATGCAAGTACTTATACAAGATGGACAATTATTAATTTTTAAATCAAACTGGAAACTTCCAACAATAATTGAACAAAGTTTTTAACTAGTTATCTGTGTGTTTGACGAGTATAGTCACTGTGAAGCAATTGCAGGATTTTGTGCCATAACGAGTGTTTTTGCCATGCGTAAAACCTAGTGAACATTGGCTATTTCAATTGTATTGTTTGAGAAAAACAAAACATATTCTAAAATTTCAAGATGATTAATATCCTTTGAGACCTGGTCAAAGTAAAGCAAATAAAAAATACGAAACATTTAAGATAATCTCATGCTTCCCCGTTTAAACCGGCATGAATTTATTTATATGTGATGATTATGTTTTTTTAGATTTTAGCCTGAATGGGCGTAAAACAAACATCGAAAATTAGATTTATAATAGGGTTCCTTCAGGTACGATCAACCATAAAGCAAATGTGCATCGCCGACCAAGCGCTGAGTTCATTGAATAGCTGCTGCTCGAAGTTACCTAGGTATCGAGTGGGTAAATGCCAATTGTTTGATGTTCGAATATTGTGCTGATATTTGAGTAATGACACAATACCGTGCTGCCTAAAGAACAGTTATTCTGTTAAGATGGGAAAGGGAATTGTGCTTTCTAGTAAGAAAACTATGATCATCCCCAAGACAATAAAACGTCCTTTTCTAGAACTTCCTTATTGTCATAACTGGTAGAAAATATTTTGTCAGTAAAGAGGAAAGTAATTAAATGTGTATTTAGGTCTCTCAGTTAAGGAATTTTGATGGTCACTAACATTCAGAGATATCCATAAAAAACTCCAATATATAAGTAATATATTTTTGTTTTAACGAATGAAATATAAGAGAATTAGTAAAAAAAACAGACAATTTGATAAAATAAATACATTTATGTGTGTTCCAATATTTTCACCTCAATTCGTACTCTGTGATTAACCCCTGTAATGGGCATTGCTTAATCCCGTGGCATGCATTGATGCATGCTATCAAACAATAATGACACAGTTAAGTGGTTTATAGCTTTATTTTAATTTTCTTTTTCAATAATTTTATGCAGTTGAATGCGCTTTTTTTATCGTTATTCAAATCACAATATGTATTTTGTAAAAAAAAATAAAATACAAAGGAAAACATTTTACATTCATTAATTTATTTCTAAAAAGTCTGTTTTTTTAAGTAAGGTCCGTTTGTTTAAGAAAAATAACGCCGATATTTTGTTTCAAAACACAGTTATTTTAGGATTGTACATACTTTTGCCTATTTGTCTACATTGTTGCCGAGTTTATTAATGCACTTGTCATTCCTTAGAACTAAGTTTTGACAGCCCTATTCAAAGAAGTCTGCCGCCAGGTCGGACAACCAAGAGTTCATGGCTGCTTTCACTTCTTCGTCGTCACTGAGACGCTTCGTGCCAAGACTGCGTTTGAAGTACATGAAAAGGTGGAAATCACTCGAAGCAAAGCTGGGGCTGTATGGTGCATGATCCAAAACCTCTCTATCAAAAGATTAAATTTGGTCCTGAATTGTTCGACATGTGCCTTGCGTCATCGTGGAGGAGCAAAACACCTTTTAACAGCTTGCCACGCCGTTTGTTTTGAAATGCTCCTCGGAACTTGAGTAGAGTTGCGCAGTAGGTACCTGAATTGATCATTGTTCCTTGTTGCATAAAGTCCACCAGCAATACACCGCACTGGTCACATAACAATGTTGCCATAATCTTGCACTTTGGACAACTTTCGTTTGGCTTAAACCTTGATGGGAGAGAATTAATATCGTCATGCCATCAATTGTTAATTTGATTCAGGGGTGATATGGGATACCCATGTTTCATCTCAACATGTAATACCCTTCTTTCTCGTAACGAATCAAAAGTCCAATGAAATGACGAAATGACAAACCTCTTATCTTTGCGTTTCCCTGAGAGTAGCCTGGATAACCACCGAGAACACAATTTCTTAAAGTTGAAGTCTTCAATCACAAGTTTGTACACCACTGAATGAGAAACTTCGGGAAATTTCAATGAGAGAAGAATTATATTGAATATTCTGTTCTTACGAATTTTTGTTTCAACTGCTTGCATCAAATCATGAGCTATTACAGATGGCCAGCTTCTTCATGGACGATTGTTAGACCATCTTTAAACTCCCTGATCCGCTTTCAAACTTCTCTATCTTTTCTTCAGTGCCAAACACTCCTGTTATCTAGTGATGGATATCTGCATCCGACATGTTTATCGCTGTCAAAAAAAGAATAATGAACTGTATTTCACACTTGGTGGGTGATTCAATCCCTTTAAACGTTTTAAAGACGAACAGCGACGCTTGTGCGGCTGCTACAGAGATGGAAATTGCATGAGTGCGTTCACAAAGGTTGTTGGTTAGAGACGCGGAGATTCGTTGCTGCGTACGCGCCAATGGACCTTATGTAAAAAATAGCCCCCGTATATTGCTTTGCGTTTTCAGTTTTACACTATACTACGTCACTAATTAGTTATTTTAGCATTATTTTTCATATATGAATAAAAGCCATGAAGCTAATTAGGTAGGACAGCGAACTAAAGACTAAGATTTCTTCGGGCATGTTGTAACTTCGAGCTCTGCTGCAACTACATACCTACCGTTTATAGCAGTCGGTTTAATTAAATCTCTCGATGCTCAATATATTCATGTTAGCGTGGTGTTTATGTGAGTGGCTAGCCCAGGTGTAAACTTTGACACGAGCGATGCTCATATTTAAGGAATTCGTCACCAATAGCGTTGTTTATCCATGCTACATTAATAAACAAGAAACAAATTAATAGTTCTCGAAAGTTATTGAAATATTAACTTGTTAAATTGTGCAAAATTAAGCATTTTTGTGCTAAAAATCAGCTGTTCATCAGAACAAAAACTTCTTTTTATTATTATTAGTAGTAGTATTTTGCACATTCATGAATCTTCTTAACTCTAAAAATTCTAAGAATTACTTTAGATTTTCAGTTTTGAGAGAGATTTCTCCATTTTAGTATAATTTACTTTATTTTTGTTTCGCATTATTGTTGTGATCCTTAATGAATTGTTTGGCATGTTATTTTTATTATTATTAGTATGTTTTTTTTTTCATTTTACTTTTATAGAATTTTTGCTTGCGACTCTTTGAAATCTTAAATATTTCTTAATCGATTTTTTACTGGATTTATCTCCCACATTAGTAGTTAGTAAAGGCTCATACAATAAAATTATATCCTTGATTAAAAAATCGGTAGTATATATATTTGGCTGAAGGTATTTACGTATATCTGCTACGAGATTTACTGTGTCATAAAATAAACAACGTCTAAAGTTATACATGCACAACATGTGTACAAGTCTCTAAAAGTGCTTGAAAAATGTGCTCTCGGATGCACTTCAATTTGAAGATCATGTTTTCTAGAATCTTCTTAATCATGGAAATGCTTGGTCTGTTACAAAACATCCTACACCTCTCACCGATACTATTATAGTATATCACAAGAATCATTTGCATTATTATTCCGACTGTACGAAGTTAAACAAATTAGTTTGCTAACAGTCTTGCTGTTTTTTTCCCAAAGCTACTGCACTATTTTTCAATCCTAACTCATAGTTACAAAACTATATACCCTAGCGAAACACTGCTTATCTGTGTTACTATGTAGATGCAGATGCATTTGAATTTTACCAACGTATATACTTATTTTCTTTAAAATAATAATTAATATGACTCAAGTATTTTCTTACAACTAAAGGGGAATTATCAGGCAGGATTCAATATCATGATAACACTTTCTGAAGAATATTTTTAAGATACTTTATTTCTAATTTCCGGGAAAATTATACATATGTTCAAAGAAAATAATTGTACATTTTCTAGAGGTTCTTTAAATAAAAAAAAATGTGTTCTTTGTAGAATGCAAGATATCTTGTAGCTATTTATGCATTAAAAATATTGATAATAGTCATAATAGTTTTTTCAAACATTTTAGAAATTACAGAATTTATAAAATATTTGCGCAAATACTTATTTACTCGAAACTTAAAGCTACAACTCAATTTTAATAATTTTAAAACCATCAAAAATGTATGACGTTACTCAAGTAAGATTCGAATACTTAAAGGCAAAAAAAAAAAAACAAGCACACAATATATAGAAGTAAAAGTGCTTTATAAGGAAAAATGTCAAACAGGCTAGATTACCCCATATTAATTTGAAAAAAAAAGTTAAATGTTTTTATTTTAAACCGGTAGAACAATCATTGCCGTCGAAGAAAAAAAAATACATTTCAAACACCTAAGCTAATGATATCTTTCAGGTTAGAGTAAATTGCTTTCGGTTAAAGAACTCGTTTACTTCGATCAGAAGAAGTGACTGTTACCAAAGGCTTAGTTAGTAATGGACGAAAAAAAATTTCACCTCTTGAAGAAAGAACTCGCGCTTATACCACCCCCATTCCCTGATCATTGCAATAACTGAGCGTCAGGAGAAAGTGGTAGAGTAAATTCCTATCTGGAATCGAAATCGATATAAACCAGCAGCAAGATAATCACCTCTTTTTCTTTTCTTCTCATTTGAAATTTTAGTGCAGTTATTGAAGATTTTTAAATAGAAAAAAAAAACATTTGTTTAAATTATTTTTAACGGTTATTTTTATTAGATAAATCTTTTATTTTAAGACTTAATTTTTTTAAGCAAATGAAAATTTGAGAGCTGATTCTACACTGTATTTTACGTTTTACTCATTAAATAAGTGTAATTGAATATTTATTGGCTTTAATTTTCATTCGTTGTTTTTATATTTAAGTACGTTGGCGAATATTCTTATTTTAATCACAACAAAAAATACAAAGCTTATTATTTATTGTATTAATGTATTATTATAGCCAGAAAGAGTTATGAAGTTACTATTGCTTGATCACGATGATTTACTTGACATAAAAAAGTAGATACGTACTATATGTATACATACTAATTATTTTAGGAGATAAATATATTTTCATTTACCCAAAGCATAAATTATTTAAATCGAATATAAACTTTAAAAAAATTAGGAAGAATCTGAATATCTGATTTCTTTAAAAAAAACGTCCATGCCATTTTTTCCATGCCCTTAAAAATTTTAATAAATTAATTTAACTGATAATACGTAATAGAAAAGAAGAAAAATATCACTCTGCATTTGCGAAAAACTCATTTCAGTCTAAATAATTATAGAAATAGTGATTTTCTCTCTTAAATAAATTTAACAGGGGGTGTTCTATTTTTTTTTATACTTTTACACTTGGATTTCATTGTTAATCGTGAAAGACGTATAGTTTTGCCGTTGCTTTTTCAGGTTGCTTCAATATCCTTGCAAGAGTTTTCGTTTCTATTGTAGCTTGTCTTATTTAAAAAGCTCCAAGTTTCCATTTTAATTAATACTTATCTCACAGAAAAAATTTATTTCGTCATTGATTGTTAAAACTGATAGATTTTTCGGGGCAGGAAAGCTACAATGATATTATTTCGCTTAATTTCTTGCAGTTATAAAATCAATTTAAATATAGCTATCAATATATACATGAAATAAATAAAAAATAATAAAATCATGTTTTTTTTTATTTTATTATTACATTTTTTAAATAATTTTCTCTTCTTCAGTATGTGATGTTCCTCCCCTTGGAAGTACATCTCTCGAAGTATCAGCGTGAACTAGAGGTGTAGGATTCATGAAAGAACTAGTAGCAAACATTATCTTAATATGACTTTATTAAGATATCCAACTTAAACCTTTAACAAATTCAATTATAGTAATTAATATGAAAGAATCTACGATGACAAAATACGCAACGCACAATATATATATTTATAATAAAACCTAATCCAATTCAGACCAATACCAATAAGCGAACCACCTAACCCTCGATTCTAATATTAAATAATCAGTCCTACCTTATTACAAGTTGTAGTAATGATCAATCTTGTCTTTATATGCAATGGGATGCAACTTTGCGGGTTCTTTCTAATCGAGTATTAATATATGTATTCACGTCACGCAGAACTAATTCAAACTTGAAACACGAACTGCAATAACCATCAACTGCCACAAACCAAAAACGAGTTACGCCCGTCTCTTAACTAACTTAGTTCTACTTAATACTACTTAAAGTCTAACAATTATGCTTTTTTACAGCTTCTTATCTTCATTGTACTTTGTTCAAAGAAAAATTAATCACTGTAATCTTCATTTTTCTGCATCGACCTCAGCTTTTAATTTCCTATCCAATTGAAAACTTTCAATAGACTACAGGGTCTGTCACCCAGAAACAAAAACTTCTTAAGTCAATTGGTAAAAACAAAGTTTCACACATTATGATTACAATTTACATTTTTTATACATTACATATCACTTTTAAATTGCAACTAATTTCTATACATATATTTCATCTGGTTATTTCTAAAATTTCCCTGAAATCGCGCCGCGCTGGTTAATGTTATGTTAGTATGCCATTTACGCTGCGTTTCACAAAACCAGATGTCCATTAATAGGAAACAATGTAACAACGCATATACATACACTATACATTTACAAACATTTTTCAAAATAAACAATTAAAACAAACAACTAAGGATTTTTCGCATCTTAGCGAAGTCATACACAGAAGTAAATAAATGCATTTTTACAATTGTTTTCTCCATAACTATATAAAAAATTTACAAGACAAAAGTTTATTTTTCTCTTCTAGAAAAACACACTCGTTGTAGTGTCCACTTTTGCTTGGCTTCTTAAATTTTAAATAACCGACCGTGACATGCTTCATTGCAATAATACTTCCGACCACTTGTTCGAAAGAATATAAAAAGAAACGATACACAACCTGGTTCTTATGACTTGTAGTTGGCGTTTCATACCAAGAACGCCAGGGATAAAGACTTTCTTGTGCACGCTCCTTTCCTTTCCTGATCTTGCCGTAGTTGATTACCTTCTCGTCTGGCAGTCTTGTTGCTTGATCTTGTTCGCTCTTCGATGTAAGGGCTATCGTTCATTCATCCGCCTTTTCTGGATTGAACTGGTCCTCCCTGTTGTGTTTTCCTGTCTATGGTCGGTCGGGACTCCACTCTAGTTTTATTTCGTGGCCTGAGGTTGTAGCCACTTGTGGAGGGCGTTACTGTTTCTTCTTTTCGGCTTTTCTTTCTAATTTTTGGCAGATTATAATTAGACCTATAATTAGACGACAAAGCTCTTTTACTCTATGTTCTCAACCCTTCTGAATCTTCCTTTTTGGTCCTCCCGACCTAGATTCATGTGATATTTTATAGCCTAACCTTTAATTTTTGCTTCTTTTAATTACCCTACTTTTCTCAGACCGAGATCTAGGTATTGATCTGATAAGTGGTCCGCACTAATTGGTCTTATTTATGTGTTTCTCACCTTGATCATTTTTAAAACTTAACCCTTTTCCCTCCAACTCACGATTTACTTTTGATCCTTTCTTTTTAACATCTTGCGACTCATTTGACCTTCGTTGTACTCTGTCAAAACCACTCGATTCATCGCGCAAACTACCGCTATCCGAACTACTAGTTCTTATGTCAATCTCGTCACATTTTCTATGACGATATATTCTAACCTGATCTTAATTAATCGTTAACATTTTTCCCGCCTTCCATATCACTACGTTGTTCTTCTTCACATCTAATAATCTATACGGACCCTTCAAATTTTGGTTTAAATTTAGCTACCACTTTTCTTGTTGCCAAAGTTAAAGGATGTGTTACTATCAAAACCCAACCATTCACTTTAATTTGCACATCACGCATGCGTCTATTGTAATATTTCTCCCATTTTTCATGCTTCGCTTTTGTGTTTCGTCTAGCCTCATCAAACAATCCCTCAATATCTCCTACCGCAAATTCCGTTCCGTCTGATACCATCACTAATTTCTGAAAAGTCGTAATCAACTTTCGACCTAAAAATAATTCTGCAGGGGTTTTCCCCGTTGTTTCGTTTACAGCCGTACGAATAGCATAAGCAAACTCACGTAAGAATTGGTACCATGTGTCATGTTGCTCATTGACATAGTTTGCAATCATTTGCACCAGATCGTGATTTACGCGTTCTGTTCTATTTGCTTGAGGTCTATATACAACAGTCTTCACATGCCTTATGCCTAATATGTCACTTAAATTCTCAAAAATATCGGAAATAAATTGGGGACCGTTATCACTAATTAATTTTATTAAAGCTCCTAAACGCGATGTATAATTATCAAAAAAAATTATCTGCTATAACTCGAGCAGATGCTTTTTTAAGGGGTATGATTTCAGCCCACTTGCTGAAATGATCCGTAATTACTAACACATATCGGTTACGTCTTACTCTCGACACAGGATACGGACCAAACAAATCTAACGTATTTATTTCGTTTGGATAATTTGATACAATTGGAATTAACCGATCAGCTGGTTATATGATTTTATAATTATTAACTTGGCACATATGGCATGAAGAGACACGCCGGTCAATAAATCCTCTCATATACGGGAAATAATAAACATCCCTTATTTTATGATAAGTTTTAAAACGTCCAAAATGACCTGATAATGGCGTGTCGTGAAATTCTCTCATTAATTTTTCCTTAAAGATTTTGGGGGGAATGTATACTCACATTTCTCCTAATGACGTTGCATATTTCGCATAAAATATCAAGGCTTCGACTAACCGACAATCCCAGAACCTATTCTTCCATATTGTTGCATTGACCGAGCTATTTTCTGGGTTTCCTAGATATATATATATATATATATATATATATATATATATATATATATATATATATATATATATATATTAAAATGTCCTAATTCTGGATCTGCTCTTTGCTCTTCTATTAACTGATGCTGTGACAAAAGTGTCAAATCCCTGATTATTGCACAACTAATATTCTCTCCTATTATACTTTCAATTGGGTATCTCGACAATACGTCAGCTACTGTATTTTGAGTTCCGGGAACGAGACTCCCATTCTATGTTGAATTCTTCTAATTTTATTGCCCATCTGAACATTCTACTTGACTAATTTTTACCATTTTTTAAACGCGTCAATGCAGCGTGATACGTAACAACTAACTAGTGAACCTAAATATGTGGTGAATTTATTCTGAGCCGAAACTACTGCTAAACACACACTCTCTCTCTCTGTTACAGTGTCATTCATCTCCGCATCACTAAGCGTGTGAGAAGCAAACACTACTGGTCTCTGCTCCTGATTTAGAACTGCTCCTATACCTATAGAACTTGCATCCGTAAATAACTTGAAAGGTTTTTTACAATCCAGCAAATTTAAAACTGGCGCTTTCGTTATTGTCACCTTCACCGTGTCGAATGCCTCCAGTACCTCTATTGACCAACAGAATTTCTTTAGTTTTCGTTTAAGATTATATAGGAGCTCACAAAGATCGGCATAATTTTTAATACATTTTGCGTACCATTGGGACATTCCTAAAATTTTTGACACCTCTTTGGAATTACGTGGTGGTTTCATTTCAACTATAGCTTGAAAATTAGTTTCATCAGTTTTAATTCCTTCCTTATTAATAATTAAACCCAAATATTTTAACTCTTCACAACCAAATTTACACTTGTCTTTATTCAACGTTAACCCCGCCTCATGAAATTATCGAAAAACTTCTTTCAAATGCTCAACATGTTGAGTGAATGATGGATATGATATAATCACATTGTTCATATAAACATTCAAAAACTTCCCTATCACGAGTTTGAAAATTATATCTATTGCTTTCTGAAAATTGGGACCTGCCTCTGGCAAGCCAAATGGCATTCTGCCAAAAGCGTAGGTACCATTTTTCGTGACAAACGCAGTCTTAACTATATCACTAGGGCTCACAGCCATCTGAAAATATACCAACCGAAGGTCTAGGGCTGACATTATCCCTGTATGGGATACGTTCTTTATTAAATCCTCTACTAAGGGTAAAGGATACCGAGAATACTTTGTGATCACATTCAGTTTCCGATAATCAACAGCAAATCTATACGCTTCCGGATTTCCCGGGAGTAACCCATTTTTCTTTATATATAACACAACTGGTGACGTTTGCGGGGATTGAATGGGAATTATAGTTCTTTCTTTCAGCATTTTGTCTACTTATAATCGACTCCTGCTTAATCCTATCATACATGTACGTCCTGGAAACAACCAATGTGTTATCTCCCGTACCAATCTCATGATATAGAACATGCGTAATCCCTGATTCTGGAGGCCCCCCTGGGTCTAATCTCGAGCACCGATTAATTTGAGGCAAAGAACCACTAAGAGCCATTTTGAATAATAATAATATTTATTTATTATTATACTTTTCTCAAAAAAATCTCTCTGATAACATATAATACTATTATGTTACGTCACTTAAAGTGATTTGCCTTTATATAAAATTAAATTACTAATAATGCAACTATTTAATAATTAAGCTCAAGATCAAGTAAGGTCTACTGAATTAGGAGATCCGAGAAATACACGCACTCGAATTCTTAACTTTCATTAACTTTAACTAAGCCGCTTAAACTGACGCTTATTTTAAGCGTACGTAAATTAAATTTACCTCTGGCTTATATCAGCTTTCTGGTACGTCTAGCAGCATGACGTCTTCACGAATACAATCCCTTGAATCTTTTAAAAATGCGTTTAAAGTTGCTGGCTCAATAGCCTTCCATCATGTACCTTGCTATCTCCCAAGGCTCGACTTAAATACCTTATCTAATTTGAATATCCTGTTCATCTTTTTGGAGTTGATTGAAAATAAACGCGAATTTATTTTCCCCAAAAAGACGCATAAGAAGATTAGTGGAATGGTTCCGTACAGATTCGTCACATGGTTTATCCGAAAACAATCCTTGAAAACTATGAAACAAATCTTGTAATTCCCGTTTCTGTTTTTCTTCTAATTTTGTCTTAGAAAGATATATTTCTACTTTTTAATTTTTCAACCGTTTTAACCACCTTATTAATCTGCGAATCCGGAATCGCCAAAGATTTTCGATCGATGTCTAAAATAATCTTTGATACACCGCTAAAATATATCCCTAGAATACATGGGTATTCCAAATCTGCTAACACATGGAACAAACAAGGTTTTTCAAACTCTGTATTCGAATATTTAATTCCACAACTCCAATATTTCGACATTTAGTTCCCTGAGCCGTGATCATCTGAGTTCTCCATTTCTTTACTTGCTTATAAAAAATATTTTTGTCATGTCTCCCCCGATATAAATGACTTCTCCGCTCCAGTGTCTCATAACGCTTTTGTAAAAGTCTCGTCTAATAAAATGGAAATATATGGAAGTTCTAGCGGAGACATGCATATTGCAGATAGTTTAATCGGTGACTCATTTCTCGACTGCGTCTGATCCCCTTTAACATCACTCACTTTCAAAACATTTAATCGTCCCATTTCTTTTCTACCGCCTCGACTAAAATGTTCACTAGAACCTCTATTTCTTTGGTCTCCTCTACTAAAATCGTCATTTTGTCCTTTATTTCTATACTGATATCCCCTATCGTTAAATCTGCGACCAGCGTTTTGAAACCTATCCCTGCTCTCTAACTACTGATTTCCTTGATGGCTATTCTGATAGTTACCCCTAAAATCATTTCTACCATTTTTCGGTCTACGCACAACTTCAGAATTTCTCCAATTTCCTCGATTATTACCAACATTAGACATCCTACGCTCATTGCAACCTCGTCTTTCCACATTATCACTATTTCTTGAACCCCGTGTTGCCTTGCATGAATATCTTTCCTGAAACTTAGCTAAGACATCCAATAATTGGATCTTGTATTGTGGGTTACGCACTTTAACATAGTCTTGGACTTGCGGTTCAAGTCAACAAAAATATGATCTACAAGGGCTTTCTCAGCCATCCCTAGTTCTAATTTCTTTTGTAATTTTAACAAATCGTAAACAAAATCCGTCGGCTCCTGGTTCTGTCTTGGATGTGATGCGTAAAAACGTGTTTCTAAATTTTTCCTATTTTGGATGGCAGGGTATGCTTTCGACAATGCTGCTTTCAGCTGCGCGAAGTCCGTGGCGGTATTTTGTACTAACTCTGATTCAAATATTTAGTACCAATCTAGGGCTCTCCCCAGAAGATGACCTTTCAAATAAGCACACGATAAATCACTGGCCATTTAAAGTAATTTGATTTGATTGCCAATACCCTCCAAAAATTTGGTGACATTCTCCGACCCAGAAAAGTACACTTCTGGCTAAACATTAAATCCTCTCGCGTTTCTCATCTCGGGGTCATATAGATTAAACCTAGTTGGGCGCCTTTGTGATGTTCCTCCTTTTGGAAGTACATCTCTCGAAATATCAGCGTGAGCTATAGGTGTAGAATTAGCGAAAGAACTAGGAAAAAACATTATCTTAATATGACTTATTAAGATATTTAACTTAAAACTTTAACAAATTCAATTATAATAATTAATATGAGAGAATCTACGGTGACGAAATACGCAACACACAATATATATATTTATAATAAGGCCTAAGTCAATTCAGACCAATATCAATAAGCGAACCGCCTAATCCTCGATTCTAATATTAAATAATCAATCCTACCTTATTATACCTTGTAGTAACTCTTGTCTTTATATACAATGGGATGCAACTTTTGCGGATTCCTTCTTATCGAGCACTAATATATGTATCCACGTCACGTAGAACTCATTCAAACTTGAAACACGAACTGTAATAACCATCAACTGCCACAAACCAGCATCCATTGTCTAACATTCATTTACATTGTCATCGCACTTACTCTAAGATCCTATATTTAAAAGTCCGCTCATTTGCATCTTTAATTCACATTTCATTTCTTGGATTTGGTTGGGAAAGAGTTGCCATTAATTCTGGCCCAAAGAACCCAAATGACTTGTTAAAAAAAAGACGCGTAAGATGTTACAAGTATTTATATTGATTAAAATTCAATTCACCAATAGTGTTTCTATAGCTCTAGAACGGCACTAATCATGTAATGACACTCCTATTTCTATGAGATCCCTATAAATGTAATCACCCGAACTAGTTAAATGTTTGAAATACATTTTCTGCAAAATTCTTAATGTTTTAATTTTCAAAAATATCCACATTAAAGAAAAAGCAGTTAACTGGCGCTGTTGGTACATTCTACATCGAACTATTTTACTTCTGGTTTAGCACTAACAAGACAATTTTCTTAATTAAAATAAAAATATAACTGAAAGTTTTCATTTAAATAACTTTTTAAAAAATAATTTCGCTTTCGAAAAAAACACAGCTTTTAGATATCTCAACTAATGACATCTCGCAGACTGAAGAAAATTGCTTTCGCTTAAAGTTATCGTTTATTTCTATTGAAAAACGACAATTCCCAAGGACTTAACCCATAATGAGTAAAGGAAATGACTTTTCTTGAAAAGAAAGTGTTGACTAATATTTTCCTCACCTTTTGGATTCTATAGTAACGAAACTCATATACCCTGTGAAAAAAGATAATGTATTAGTAAAATTGAAACAAACTGAAAAAATTTATAATTATCTTTTATCCTAATTCTTAAGATACTTATATGAAAACATATTTGACGAGAAAAGATCATTTAATGCAATATATTATTTTCCATTTTTATTTTTAAATTTTTACGAATTGTGTTTTAGTAGGTAAAAATAAATTTAAAAAAATCAAAAAAATTATACCCATTTTTATTCTGAAGAGGCATATGATATGCATGGATGAAGTAGGTTCAGACTCTTTATGGTATTTTCTTTTCTTTTTTGATGTCGAAAATGGTAACTAATATTTAAGATATATTTTCTGAAGGTATAAAATAAGATGAGAATTAAAGTTTTTTAAACACAATGATTTACTAATGCATATTTATTTTTTAGGTTTTGTATTTTTCAACACTTTTTTAAAAGTTATTTTTATATTAACATACGTGTTTGTTGTTCAGTAAGAAAAAAATTACAAGCCATGAATTGAAAAATATAATGGAAGTAAATTTGACTCTTATTTTAGATAAGATTTTGTTTACCTGCCATTTTACAAATAGCAATTTTTTTTTTGTTTACTTTTAAGAATACTTTTAGCTTTGTGTTCTTGTAAGACCATTATTGCATTATTAATAAAAAATATATACTATTTTATATTATTATTCGTATATTTCCATACCAATATTACATTAGGCAATGCAAGTAAATTTCAACATGATAATATTTATTATTCTTTTCATTTTTTTGTTAGTCAGGTTTTAATATATATAGAAAACATATGTAAATGAAGTTGTTTTTGAAAAAAATCATATATATATATATATATATATATATATATATATATATATATATATATATATATATATATATATATATATAGTTTATAGATGTCAAATACAAGTTTAGATTTTTTATTGATAATCAAATTTGAGAGATATAAAGTTGTATTATTTATGACCCCTTTATATTATGGGCAGTAATTTTTGTTTTATGTTTTATCTTTGGCTTCTGAACAAGTGGATTATTTGAATTTCACAATTACTTATGCTCGTCATCTAAAATAAGCATCTTTTTTTAGGAGTATAATTTAAAATAAATTTTTCTGACACAAACGTAATTTTGTGTTGTAATTTTAATGTATTGTATCCATATTTTAACTTAAAGTAATACTTTTCTAAAATGGATTAATTTTAAAGTAGTTTTAAAGTCATCAACATTTCATGAATGAAAGTATATATATGAAATACCTAAAGATGTCCCCATCCTGCCCAATTACAATTCAAAAAAATTATGAATTTTTTAATGCTTTATTTTAACTTGACATGTTTTCTCATTTACTACAATAATAATTCAATAACAAAATTTACTACAGAAGAAAATAATAAAATTCTATTTAATATTTTTAAAAAATTATATTTTATAAAAAAAGAAAATAAAAGAGTATTACATTTGAAAATCCATACATTTTCATTCAATGAAAAATAACTTAAATATTTCAGTAAAATTGTTTGGATTAATACTTAAGAAAACCAACAAAAAATTGTGAAACACACGGCTTAACTGAATCAATCATATTTTATTTCAGTACGACTTTAATATCAATTTCCTTCATTAAGAAATCTCTTAATTCTTAAAAAAGGAATTTTTCACCAGAGTAAATATTTTATTCAAATACAATATTTTTTTTATTCCTACTCATTCGTTCAATAATGACAGGGTAATAAACAAACATACAAAAACATCTAAAACATGTAAAAAAAAACATAAAATCAGCTCTTCAATCAAGAGAATCTAAAAAAAAAAATTAAAAAATGGTGCTGGCTAAGCTTTTCTCATTTTTCTCATAGCAGTGTGATTCTTATTTGACGTTGTTTGACTACAATATATGTTTACATTATTTCAGTAATATATATGCACACTCTACATTACTAATATCCAAAAAACATTAAAATCGTTTAGATTCTTTATATTCCAATATAGATAAATACATTTAAATAATCTGAAGACATTTCAAACATTTATATCAATTTTTATTTACAAGGTTTGGGAATCAGACAAGCTAAACATTGAAACGAGAGTTCAATTTACTATTACAATGCGTACAAAATATAAAAGTTATATTTTGAAGATAAAGTTACACATTTTTATGTTTATTCTTTGTAAACATCTTTAAAGAAAATAACGTTTTGCATAGGCTTAGACAAGAAACCATAAATATACATTTATCAATCGGATTGAAATCAAGATAAAACCCACATTGGGTAGCTATTCATTCAGTAGCAATGATGAAACAGCTATAGTAATATATTTACGTCTAACCGTTTATTATACATCACGACATAGAAAATTAACAGATAGAAAATACATGAAAACTAATAAATACTGCATTACGTGTCTATTTTAAAAACTCTGTAAATATGACTAGCCCAGTGTTTCTCAAAGTGTGGGGCGCACCCCCCTTGAGGGGCACGATGATCCTACAAGGGGGGCGCGAGCGTATCGAAAATTTAAAGATTTTTTTAAAAAAAAATAACCGGAAAGAGAAGTAAAACAAAATGCTTTCTTCCATAATAAAAAAAATACGCACAGCACTAACATAATTTATGTTTATTATCTGGCTTTTTTCCGTCATCAAATAGCTATCTTTGATCCCAAAACCAAATTAAAGATAAAAAAAAAAAACATTTTGTTGTATTTGCTGTATTTCCTCAATGAGAGATTTTTTCATTACGTTTTAACATAAAATATTACTCGCTAAAAGAAAAACGAAACCCAGACCCTGAGAAAAATTCTAAGAAGATAAACAATTCACCACTGTAATTATTATTGAAATCCTGTACATTAGTTGTAGAAAAAGAAAAGGAAGTCATGATTCACTCTTCAGCCAGGCTGCATAGTACGTTTACTAATCATTTGATTGACCTTCAATCTTATGCTATGGTTATTATCAATATTAGTTCCCTCCCATCTTTTATGCGTTTGCTTTTCGCTTAGGGAAATTGTAAATAATTGAGTTATGCGATATTTGGAATATAATTGATTGGTTTAACATTTCCGTAGAATAATTGAAATGTGTCTGATTTGCGTCCTTTATTATGATCTTGTACTTGTGAATCATTTTAGTTCAGTTTTATTGGATTTTTTTCTCAAATCATCAAATAATTGAATAGTCCTTGAAAGAAGGTAAGTATACTTTCTATAAATTAAAATATTCACTAGAATTCCGATTTGTATCGTGTACAGTAAAAATAATTCTAAACAAATGATTGGGGTGATTGAGTCCCCCTGCACTACCATTAATGTTAGTATCGAGTACGCGCCTGCTCCCGGGTTAAAACATTTTGAAGTCTTCTCGCTTTAAATGTTAAAAAGTAACAATTATTCTTCATCGGGATTTTATATTCTTTTTCAAAATTTAACATTAATTCTAAATGCTAATTGTGTGAGGTTTAAAATTACAGTTCTTTTAAACAGTTATTTACAATTATAGCATTTATCTAAAAAAAAATCACTTTACATTTTTGTATACAATGTCGAGCACACATTATATCAAGAATAATGTTTTATTTTTTTAAAAAATGAACTCGTGTGAAGAGTCGGTGTTTCAGCCAGTATACGTTTGATGTATCAGTACTGAAGAAGGTGTTTTATAAATAATTTCTTATTACTGAATTTGGCTGCGGTAGCCGAGTGGTATAGGTATTGGATCGTGGCTTGCCTTGTCACGAGTTCGAGCCCAGTACCACTAAAGACCTGCCGTGTAGGGCAGCGATGCACGTTAAATCTGTCGAGAGCTGAAACGTCCTCCCATTGGTGTGGTGTGGTAGTTAGGAGAAAGGGCAGCTCAGGTGTCATCCACGTCACTTGGCCATGGTTCAAAATTACGTGGTCCGTCGTCAAAAGCCCTCGCGCAGCTGAACAGTGCGACGTTAATATTCAAACAATCAATCTTATTACTAAATTAAGAACAAGTTTAATAATTTTTAAGGACTTCCACGGGCTTGTCTTGTAGAGGAAATTATTCAAAGGAAGGTTTAATATCAGAAATTGACACTTAAAGAGTAATTTTTCTATATTTAGCTGACATCTAAATTTTGTCTTCAATGCATCCACTGCCGAGAATCCGGTTTGGAAAAGGTAGGATGTTGAAAATGGTAATAGTATACGAAGTGCTTTTGTTTTCAGTACAGATAATTCCTCATCCACCTCTACCCCAAATTCAAAGAGCGATTTATTACAAAATTGTCTTTTAATTTTTCACTGGATGTGAAATCTATGAAGATTTCTTCTTCGGAAGTTGAGAGCCCTTCTGGAGTATCTTGAAATAGATCCCTAATCCACTCGTAACTTGCTACCAAGCTGTCCTCATCCAGAAAATACTTTTTAAAATTCTTTGCCAACATAGCTAAATGATTTTACATGTTTTAAAAACAACTTTCACATGTTGTTCTACAGATTTGTAAGTTTTAACACGTATCGAGCTGGGGCTTTTTTTCATCATTTACTTCAGTAGTGGTAAATCCAAAGTTTAAGTATTTTTGAGAAGATCGTCTTGATTTAATTTTCGGAACCATGCTCGTTCGTCTGTTTACTTGTTGATTCCTTATTATGATCGAATGTTTGCTTACGACTTAAAAATGTATGCATGGTATTGTTTTAATCTACTGCCGTAAATACTTAATTACCGTGAATTACAATTAACGTGAAAATTAAAAAAAATGTACATTCAAGCTAGATTCGGTAGCTGTAGGAGTATCGAGTCGACCAAAACTGACTGGAATTGTACGAGAAAAAGCATTTTTACATGTTTTATGCAGACGTCCGATAGGTTGCCCAGACTCACGCAAACGTACCCTATAATGCCAGATGTGATGGATATGACAGAGAGCGACATTGACTAGACTATTTTTCTAATGACGTTTGTACTTTGAGAAATGAATGATGAAGGAAATAAATCTTTATTTAAATATATCATTTTGCGATCTGTTCCAATTTAAAAATTAGAGAAAGAAAAATAACATAATAATAAGTAAGTAATATATATTTTAAGTGATTTTTTCTTATAATATTTATTACTTAAAAGTTACATATACAAAATTTAATATACTTATCGTATTAATTTGTACCGTTTATAATTAAGATCGTATTGTAACTTTAGCGTCTCTCTCTCAAAGTGCATTTTTATTGCAGTAAATACATTATTGTTGTACAGGGGGGCGAGACAAAAATTATGATTGAAAATTGGGTCGTCAGTATTGAAAGTTTGAGAAACACTGGTTTAAATGTATGAGTGGTGCACAGAGTATTTTATGACTAATTAATTAATACTAAATTAAGAACAAGTTTAATAATTATTAGCTACTTCCATGGACTTGTCTTACAGAGCAAAGTTTTTGAAAGGAGTTTTAAGATAAGAAATTGACCCTCTGAGTTCATTTTCTATATTTAGCTGATATCTATATTTTGTCTTCTAAGCAACCACCGCATTTTGTAATATGCTCCAATTTAAAAATCAGAGAAAGGAAAAATAACTTAGTAATTATCCTATTACTTAACTTTTTTTTTGCTTAAAAGTAACATATACAAAATTTAATACTTATGTCATGAATTTGTACGGTTTATAATAAATATTGTTGCTTTATCGTAAAAGTGCATTATTATTGCATTCAGTAAATTATTATGTATAAGGGGGGCGCGATAAAAATTGTGATTGAAAAGGGGGGCGCCAGTATTGAAAGTTTGAGAAGCACTGGGCTAGTTCCAAGATTGATTTTAAACTGCAAGTCATTCCTTGTGTTAGGAGACGTTGTTGAATCTGTTACAGCAGAGGTGTCAAACTCGCGGTCCACCACAGTTTTTGAGCCCGGTCAATAAATTGGTGCTCAGTAATATGTACGAAAATAGCAACGTATGCAAAATAAAAATAAGATAGGTAGACTTCACTATAAACGCCCTTTTTTAAAAAAAATTATGTTCATTCTGGAGCTATTATTAAACCAATTACGCACATTTATTTTGGATATACCACAATAAGGTATATACAATTAAAGTTTGGCTAGTGACATTTTTACAGATACAAAATGAAGAAATAATGTATTTTTTTTTAAATTTAAAAAAAAATGTATAGAAATTTGATTAAATTATACGTTGTTAAAAAATTAACATTAAATTGTTGTTGAACGAAGAGCTGAAAATATGGATTATTAACAAGAAATACTGTTAAATAACTAACAGTATTTATCTGAAAAAACAAGTGTGTGTGTGATTGGCGTAAATTTTATACTAAGATGGCATTAATATGGATTCCAATTTTCTAACTACAGTCTTGTTCACATAGGTGCATCCAAAATAAAAAAAAAATATATCTATATACATATTTTGTCTTCGAAAAATAAGACGTATATTCTATGTAGGATTATTGCTTAATTCAAATTATTTTCACAACGTTGGGCATTTATACTCTGTTTGGTAAATTAATGTTCTGGAAAAACAATTATCATTTCATTAAAATGGCTTATTATTTTCAGTTAACAACTGCTTATTTATTCCAGGCCCTTGTACTCGGTATGTCTACATCAAAATTAAGTATTAGTGAAAATGAACAAAAAATCACTTTTGGATATCGAATATTCAAAGTAAAATGGCAATTAGAATATTTTTGCTGCGAAATAAATGATTAAATAATGTGCTTGATATGAAAACATGATATTAATGTACCTATGTTATAGAGGCGAGCACATATTTTCAGTTGTGAATGGAAATAAATATCACGTTAGTAATAATATTAATGACACTATACTTTGATCAGTTTTGAATGTAATACTGGCTAATAAAATTTCTCCCGAAATAAGAAAGATAGTAAAAGAAAAGAGATGTGTCTTGCATGCCAGGATGTAAAAACAAAATTACCTTGTTATTTTATATCAGTTTATCATAATTTATTATTTGAAATAAACCTACGTTTCTGGGAATATTGTTTGACACATTTTTGTTACATTGTCCATTTAAATACTTGAATTACCAAGAATTTATTTTCAATGTATTGCATAATAAACTTTACATTTCTTTTTTCAGTAATTAGATTAGTTTTTCAAAATCAATAGTCATGCCGATATGAAATAGTATATATCTGTTTATCTACAAATTTATCAAAAAAGTTACATAATACTAAAATCTTAATTAAAATTTAAATGTAATTAAGTTACAAATTTAAATAAAATAATTACTCCTTTAAATATGAGTAAGTAAGTTGAAAGTTATTATCAATTGTAAAAAAAAAATATTTATTTAGTAAAATAATTAATGTACATTACCTAAATATAACTGCTCGATTGCATTTGGAAGAAAAACTTTTAATTGTTGAAATACATATTTAAGAATATAAAAATTAAGGGTTTATACACATTTATTAATTATGTGATTCTTTTAAAATGGAATATTTTCATTTTGTTTGCAAATATTAACATGTTTAATTAAACGTCCATCGTTAAATTAATTATTGGAACTTATTGTAACGTTGTTTACTAATTTAACCTGGGATAAAAATAAGATTTATCAAACTAATATTAATTATTATTATTATAAATGTTAGAAATTTGTGTTTTATATTCACATTTTGCTTCATTTTTTTGGCTCACTACATATATCCCACTTTCCTCGTGCGTAGTCTGCTTTCTCTCTCCCTCCTATATTCGCATGACAACTTCGCTCGACAACGAGCGACGATGAACAATATTTTCTCTTTCCAAATGGTGCTAGATGCAATAAAAAAAAAGAAAATCTTCATGCACACAAGTGTTGGTTATAGTCTATTAAATTTTTGTAATATATTCAATGCTTTAATAAATTGGAATCTTAAAATGGAGACAAAAAGTAAAAGAATTAATTAAAACAGAAAGATTCAATTTTAAACTCTGACATATTTGTTAAATGGGGTAGTATTAATTTTAGTATAAAACGAAAACTGGGAACAAATTAAAATTCTTCGGAAGTAAATGTTTATACAGCACATTATATATGCAGTACTATGTCAATGATTGTTATAAACCAATTACTTGAGTAAATAAATAATATTTAAATAAAACATAAAAAAGCCAACATTTTAATGTTATAAAAGTCTTACATTCAAAAAGAGTCGCAATATTTGCTTATTTAGTTTCCTACACCAAAGAAAACATTACAGATAGATTTAGTTAAATTTACTGAAGTACACCACACGTACATTTTTACAATACTATTTTAGGCATCTAAAAAAATTAAAAACTTTCCATTCATTATATCGGAATTGGTAAAAAAAATAACAAACTAGTCTTTTAAGAGTGTAGATCAAATTTATTTAACTAAATGTCCCAAAGAATATATTATTTTCCTTTTGTTCATATTTGTGTATTAATTCAAAATAAGTTTTATGAAGCAATACAAAATGCATAAAATTATGTACAACTCGGTGCAAATGTTTCCCTATCAGTGGTCTCTCATATACTAAGTGAAAAAAAATGAAAATACATTTCGAGTAAGGCATTTTGAAAAAAAAAATAACAAGTAAAATATGTATCAAGCGAAAAGAAAGAATAAATTTCAGTCTTATTAATCCAACAGATATTTTTTTTTAAAATTAAAGTAACATGCTCTCGACGTAAAGTAAACCTTTGTTGCATTTCATACCATAACTGCATTAAAAATCTAAAAACAAATGTATTATTATTTCTCTAAGTCAAGAATTCCAACATTTTACGTTCTTATTTAATTTTCACCTCGAGATACGTGGTTTTCAACTTGAAAATAACTCTTCATTTATGATATTTAAAATAAAAATAACTTCGTTAGAACTTCATTATGTGAATAAAATTTATTTTTACTACCTTTACAAGGCTCTTTTTTTTCCTTCACTGACATGTTATTTCATTGAAATGAAATATGTAAATTATTTTAGATAATTACGGAAATTTTAAAACCAAAAAAGGTTTTTGCTGCAAAAGTTTCACTATATACGTATTAAAATTCAAAACATATGTAGGAACATATACTCTAATTATTTATTAAAAAAAACATTTTAAAAACCTCTTAGAAGCTTTGGTCTTAAAATAAGCAGCTCTTCTATTAAAATTATTACGATTACAGACTTGAGATAGACTTAATTATCAAGCAAGATTAAATAAGATACATTAAATGTCTTAAATGGGAATAATTCATCTTTCCAGCAAATGTAACGTTTCAATGATGTTTAGATAAGGCATACAAAGTTTGTGCTTTCTACTACTGAAATCAACAGATACTCAATAAGCAAACAAATTAATGGCAAATCATCTATTACCATACTGGAGAAAAGCATTTATATCGATACCAATGTGTAGAGTTTAAGGAATGTTGATTTCAATTTACATTACGCTCGCTTCACAGCACTATACAAATTATAGGCTTTACAAAGCAGATCTAAATATATCAGTTGTTTCTCAGTATGTATTTGCCAAAGGCAGCTGAGTTATTTAAATATAAATCTAGGCTTACGAATTCTGAAATTCCACCTCCAAATCTGCCCAACAACGGCTTTGTGAATTTGTTATGAGTTGATGGGTCAGCTGCATCGCTCTCTGCCGATGCTCTGACAGTAAGGCGTGTTTTGGTTTTCTGTATGTTGAACTTAGCATTCAACCGTATTATGGAATTATTGGTAATACGCTAGATATAATATTTGGGTATTAATGAATATTAATAAGTTTTGAGAGAATCATTCATGTGAAGGAAATCTTTGAATAGATACAAAGCCAGCTCCAAAATGATTATTGTGAAAATATTTTGGCTGATTGACAATTTGTTTCAGTTCTAATACTTCAGTTAAATGACGTCATTACTCGCATTTAAAAATAATTCGTTATTCTAACGTATTTTATATTTTAAAGAACACATATTTTCATAAATAAACAAAGGAATTCTAACTGCAGCATGTTAAAAAGTATTGGATTTAATAGTTTACTTGGCATAATTGAAGTATTTTTCTTGTCTCATTTTTAGTTATTCTGTAGTTCTTTTCAGCTATGATTAATTAAAATCCGCATTTCAAAAGCTCAAGTATGTCTCTTAATTCAACAAGTTTAGTAGTTTTTAAGTCAAACTCACATTCCTTTATAAAACTGGCAAAATAAGTTTTTGCATAATAAATGATATTTAAGCATAATGTGTGATTATTTTTATTTCATTCTATTTTTTTAAAAGCACAGTATTGCTATTATTATAAGGATTTAAACTATTCATATTCCTTTGTTTTAGATTTTTTTTTTGCTTTTGAGTTTGCCTATTAATCATTAGAAATAAAGCTTCGCTTTGATATCTATCTTTCATTTATTTTAGCTTAATCCTCATAAAGTGCGTAATTTTTAATAAGTGAATATGTATACAATTCTTTTAAAATTATAATTCTTGAGAAAGTTCGCAATTTTTTGATTGTGTTCAAAATATTTGTGCTTAGTTATTTTCATTGCATTTCCGATTATCTCTAGATTTTTTTTGTGTACAAAAACACTTGCTTCAATAATTATACCAAGGTAATAATTTAATTTTGTGAATATAAAAGAAACTCGACAATTTTTACTAGAATATCCTTGGCATTATTACCATTGATTTTTTCCAGTTAATTGGTTTACATTATAAACGTATTTTAAGTTAATTAGAAATGTTGGATAAAATATTACCTGAGACAATCAATATTCATTTAAATCTGCCACAGAGTAATTTTGATTTATAGGATTTTGTATAAAATTTAATAAGAAATAAATATGTTTATACACACAAGCTTAAACAGTTTCACCAAACATTATCCCCAAAAGAGCCACATTCTATATTAAACAAACAATAACGTTAAGTATGTTTTTATCATATGGTTATGGTGAAATAAATGAGACATATCCAGGAAACTAATTAATTCTATTAAATTATGTGATATTTAAACTACACGATAATTTTGAAAGAAATAACTCTTGGATTAAATTATAAACTTGCTTATCCGATGCTTATGATTTTATGTTATTTTAGTTAATTTAAGAAATACAATTTTTTGTGTATTTAATAAATTTAAAAGTGGATATATGTTTCTTGTTTCAATAATGTATAGTGACCTCCTACCTTTGGACCCATTTTTTTTTTTATAAAAATAAATTTTGAAACAAATTGAGTAATTTAAGGAAGAAAAAAAAAACATCTAAATACATAAAAAAAATTTAAATAAATATTGTGATTTTAGAAAAATTCGTTGTTTTCAAGGACATTTTACCAAAATTTTAAGAAAAAGTGTAATTCTGTACACAAATTTCTAATAGAATGATCATAATTCTCTTTTTACACAATAAACATAATACGGTGATCTTCAAAATGAACTAAAGTCTAAGAGAAATATTAAGTTACAAAAAAACAGGTAATTATACATAATTATATGAAAATTTTGATATTTTTTAAAGTTTTTTCTTTATAAAAACTACCCTAAATGAAAAAAAAATTAACCTACAGCAAAATTTATGATCCCCTTTATGAAAAACAGAATAATAAACACTCTCAGAAAATTTCAAAACATTATCATGTTTGGCTCTTAAGATATTATGTATCTGGTAAAAAAATTCTTTCAAAAGCATAATTTGTGGAAAAACGCATTTAAATTTTATCTTAGCGCAGTTTTACATAGAGTGATGTTGTTTTTCTTAATTTACTATAACTATTTCTATTTCACGTAAAGGAGAAAGTTTCAATATTCACGGCCCAATATTCAATCCTAATTTTCCTCATGCCCCCACCCTCTTCTTGCAATAACACTGTATTAAATTCAATAATACAATACTTTGATACAAAAACTACGATATACGACTTCAGCCTCTTAAGTGCCACTGGCGCATATGAACGTCTCGATTACCCAAAGCGTTACTTTCCCCGGACGAATATACATGTCTTTCCGAAGAACGATGTTTTCTGTGCACTGCCATCCATAAAATCATTCCGATGGCTTTGAAATGCAATAAAACGACCTTGATAAGTTTTCTGCAGGCGTTACTCATTTCAGATTATTTGCTTTTTTATTCCTTTCCCCAACCCCAATACATCACAAACGCGAACCTACATGAAAAACGGTTGCCAATGGGAAGCGGATCGCAAAATTTTTAATCAGTACTTAAGGGATTAAAAGTAAACCGTAGAAATTATCAAGAGAAGTGTTAATGTCTGTAGATAATTTTATATATAAAAATCCCACGGGGTCACTGGTAATTATTAAACTTGTTCTTACCTTAGTATTTTTAAATTAATTATAGAGTACATTGTGTAAAACTGATACATTTCTAAGTGTAATATATCAGTGTAAGTGTATATTTTATTTTTTTATATCAGAATGTATTTTTGTTTGTTACTTTTAATAAATTAATAATTTTTTTAATTATCTTTTGTGTTCGAATTTTCAATAAGCCCCTCGTAGAATTTTCAGATCCACCAAAGGAGGCGCTTCCCACAGTTTGAGAAACACTGCTTTATGTAGACGAAAAACGTCGTTTTCTCTCAAGGTAGGCAGACACTTTAAAAGGCTTAGAAATTAGATGCGCCCTACAAATAGTATGTATTGTCAGAGAGGTAGCACGACGTGGTGGCATACTTGACAAAAGACAGTTGAGAAGTCTCTCTAGAAGTCGATCCTCCTACTGCATACAGCCTTTTTTTAGGTACCGCCTGCTGTGTCATCTTATAAGTATTTGCTCTACTTTTCTGATTGTGAATATGTGACTGTGTGTGGTAGACTTGTGATCCTGGTTACTAGCACTTATCACGAGACCAAGCCTCAGTATGAGTATAGGCCCGTCATTTAAAAAGTCTGACCATTAAGCTCTAGCTAAGCTGACTCCAAACAATCCTGACATCTAGATGAAACTAAAATGAAACAAAATAACATTCTTCTCAGATGTCAAAAACGTGTTCTTTCAATATGCTCTTGCGAAGAATTAAAACATTGCGAAACGCTTGCTAGGTCCAATTTTCAAAATGACAAGGAACAACTTTCAAAGGTACAAATTTCACTTTAAAGTGCAAACTTCGTTATTGCTCTTGTCTACTTACATCGAGTATTCTATAACCAATTGCTTAAAATCATGTTTTACTTTAAATACTGGTTTTGTATTCAATTTTTACTCTATGTCACACTTTGAAACTACACTAGGACACGGGACTCTAGATTTCGAGTCGAAAAATGAGGATGATATCAAAGAGGGAAAACGGTGCCCCATACTTCAAAACCATGCTAATACAATGACTAAATTTCTTTTATTTAATGGACATCAGCTGCTTTATAATCATCGTATTTAGTTGCATCAGTCCTCGTTTCACATTGTGTTCTATATGCTAAGTAAAATAAATCATTAAAACATATTTACAAATATGTCTAGTGTTTTGAGAAACTAAATTACTCTTGATTCCGTCAGTATGTTGTGTTTTATTATCTGCTGGTTTTAACACTCCTTACATATTTATGCTACCTTAATAGTTCAATTCAACTTAGAATTTATCAGAGAAGGACATTTTTCCTTGTATCACGAAATACAGGGATATATATATATATATATATATATATATATTATAAATGTGAATGTTAGTGAGGATGATTCGGGGTATTTCACGCAAAAACAACTGAATTAATTTTAATGAAACTTTACAGTGATATAACTTATACATCAGAATAACACATAGGCAATAATTTATAGTATTAGCTATAATTGAAAAATATATTGTATGAAGCGTCCAAAATAAAACAATATTGGTTAAGTAATTAGGAAAAAATTCTGCCATCTGAAAGCAATTCTTGCGTGCGCGGCAAAAAACCGCTCCACAGCATATATCTTTTGTTTGTGAAAACCCTTTTTCGGTTTCGGCTACGCAATGCGCTCGCTTCTAATTAATTCCCGTGATCAGCATAGTGCCTGTTTTTTTTTCAGAATGAAACTAAATTTTGAAGGGAGAGGTTGTTATAAATCTCTCTTTATTTTAATGTTTTTTTTTTACAATATTATTATGCACATTTGGTAGTAAGAAATTGATCTTTCCTCAAAATAAATGCTTTTATCAGTTCTGGTACTTATAAAGTATATAAACTTTCTCTTTCACTCCGCATCATTTGGACCAATTTTCAAAATTATGTTTGTCGTTAGTAGTTAATTATAATGTTATATTTTATTTGAAAAGGCACACACAGATATTGCATTTTTAAGTATAAAAATAATTATAAATACTGTACTGTATTTTTTGGAGTGTGTGAGTGAGTGAATATTAACGTCGCACTGTGTTCAGCTACACGAGGACTTTTAGCAATGGACCATGTAATTTTGAACCATGGTCAAGAGACGTGGACGACACCTGAGCTGGCACCCCCTTCTTCTAACTACCACACCACACCAATTTAAAAGGAATAGTTTACCAATACTTAGCAGGTATATACTTTGAAATCCACTCTTCCAAAATATATGGCAGCACGGGTTCAATGATGAGCATTTTAGCGGAGAAGGCGAACAGTTTTTTAGCAGATATTACGTTTTCAGCTGACGGTGTTTTCAGCGGATTGCAAAGATTATTATTTTTGTCCCGAAAAAAAGTTTATGTCAAAATTTAAGTGTCTTATAATTTTGTATATTAATAAAGACCTTAGAAAATGATTGAAATACTTATTTTAAGTGAACGGTGTATATAATTAATTTTACAGTGGAATATCTTTAATTAATTTATTAGCTCTAACGGATAAAAGATTTCCAAAGTGGATGATTTTCTTTATGTATATCCTTTAATTTTAAATGTAGTGATCCAAAAAAATATTGTATGAAAAAACTGCAGCAAATCATAATGCTGTTGGACCAAGTATTAACGTGAATCGCGCCCCTACACAGTGGGTTTTACAAAGCTCTAATAAAGCTCGAGCTATGAAAGTAGCTAGGCATTTGCTAACTTGACTCTATCGTTAACATTTCGGTATGTTTTTCATTGAAACGCCATTATAATTTAAGAAATGGCATTGCTTCCGAATATTACAATTTTAGCATAAAATAAATACAACAGAAAGTAATATTAATGTATTACACTTTCAGATATAAATTATTTACACTATTTTAAGCGTTCATTACACAAAAACTTTAACAATGTACTACTTTTGCTGAGCAGATATCAGCTTAGGGAGGAATTTTCAAAAATTGACCCTCAAGAGTATTACGGGGAGTTATATGAATTTTAAAAAAACCCTTGTCAGCTATTAGGTGTACAAACTTAAAGTTTAACAACGTTTTTTTTGTTGTTCATCTGAGATATGCAAAAAGCCTTTTTTCTTTAATTTGCAATTCACGTAAAATTAATTCATTAAAAACTTCTTTATCCTTCAATCTGTGTTGTTTAATTTTTCATTTCATCCGTGCGAAAAACGGGTATACCAGCTAGTATATGTAAATATATATATATATATATATATATATATATATATATATATATATATATATATATATATATATATATATATATATATATATATATATATATATATATATATAAAGAGAGAGAGAGACAGCGAGACAGAGAGAGTTTAATTCTCTATAAACAAGAGATAAACATTCATCAATCGCATTAAAAAAAACACAGCGACAGTAAAGAGATCATACAATGAAGGCCACTAGATTAAAAATTATAAAATGGATGCGGCAGTATTGTAAACATTGCAGATTTAGGACAGCTAATATATAAAATAATTTATGTGAAATTTGGGTTGAACATGTTTTTGGCCAGCCAACGTTCCCCCTTTATGTAAAAACCTATTGAAAGTATGGATAGGAATATCTAAATCCATTACAAAATAGAGGTAACTTACCTGAAAATTGCTCTTGAAAATGCAGAGCCCGCGCTAAATATGTGAGTGCAATAAATAAGTTATTGCCAGATTCTGGACCCTAATGCAGATATATATATATGTATATATATATATATATATATATATATATATATATATATATATATATATATATATATATATATATTTATAGCACTGGGACATTGTCCACTCTGTTGTGTCTTGTCTACTTTTAAAAAAACATTAGGTACCTAGTTCGAAAACCATAAAACATGTCTGCTTTAAGCACATTTTTCCGTTTAAAAAATTACTTTATAGTATCTTGATTTTCCTTCATGATAAAAAAAAATAATCAGTTTTCCAAGGGTTGCTTTGAAAATGATTTTTTGTTCTAAAATAAAGTAAGAACAAACTTGCATAGGTACATTAATAATTTACTGAATTACCTATGTATATATAATAGTTTGCAAAATTAGAAGTAATTTTGTAACGACTTTAATTTCGATATTTAATCCAGTTTTAATTATACGTTGTGGTAACAAGGTTTTAAATCTTTCATCTTACAACTTTTATAAACATAACATCCGCTTTTCATAATTAATATTTCTTGTTAATGAAATAAAATGTTCTCTTTTTAGATAGTTTTTATCATGTAATCTGCTTGGTTATTCTGCACTTTTTAAATTGTTACTTGGAAAGTACTTTTTAGACAAACCAGATTGAAAAATCCGTAGTTTATTAATATAATTCTAATTGAAATTGCCTTCAGATTTTATATTCTCTAGAATTTAATCTTTACTCCATCGATGTGTTGGAAATAAAAAGACAGAATTGAAGATTGATTCAATAATAATAATTAAAAAAATCTGGAGTTGGTATCTGGCCACATTTTTTTAATACGTCTTTTTTATATAAATTGGAATTGAGCGCTGCAGGGATGGAAAAGTAATTATCTCTGAGCTAATTTATTTCAAAACTTGAGATAACTTCACGAATCAAAACTACAAACCCTTTGTTAAGATTATTCGCAAAATGAAAAGATAGAATCATTGATTAAATTCTATAAGTCGTTTATTTTTAATTTTTGCTACGTAGGGATTTTATTTATGAATTCATTTATTAAAAAAATGAATTAAAAATAATAGTAATCTGCAATTTCGTTTAAAATGAAAATGTTTTTTTTTTTCAAAAATGTTCAAAAGCTTTTTGGTAATTTATAAAAATGATTTTTGCAATGTATATAATCTATCAATTGTACATTAATTATTAACAATTGCACTCATTGTCAGGTATATATTTTTGTCTAGTGTAGTAGTAACCGAACATTAAATATATTAGCTCTCAATATGATTAAATGCACTTTTTACGATAATGTTAACATTCTCATGACTCTGACAATAAAATTCTAAAATATTAAGAAATATATATCGCGTAAAATGTTGCATAGCACATAATTACAATGATGTAGTACATATGAGTTTTTCCAAGTGGCTATTTCAAATACATAGCCCTTTTCATTTTTATAATCAGATTCTATCCAACAGTTGTTAATATACAAATTTGTACTTGTTACAAAAGCCTTCTTAATCAAATTTTTATATTTAGTCTTTTCTCGTTGAATTATTTACTGATTTAAGGAAACTTGGAACCCATTGAACACATTTTTTTATATTTCTACATTTCAAAATTACATTTTAGTAATTCATATAATGTTTCTATGAAAAAAAATGATACGAGTTAGAGTTGTTCGCATACTATTCACACAATTTTAAAAATTTTCATTTTGTGAAAGTTTTTTTAAAATTCTACTCCTTTTGTAATTATTGTTTTTTTGCCTTACATTTTTTGCATTAGTGTTAAGGATGTTCTAAGCAACGTTTTGGATCGATTTTACACAATAATGTAATTAATTTTTGGAGAAAACATAATATGTTGATATGCAAGCTAAAATTCAACGAACAAGACAATATCTCCTACATTTTATTTAAAAAAAATGTAATATATATACATATATATTAAGTTTACCACAAAATGGATCTCTAATGTTGTTACAAGCTTTATATATAACAATCATGAACAAAAATAAAACGGATTGGTAAATGATTGAGGAAGGAGAAGTATTTTGAATGCACTAACGTATCGAAAAAACAAAAACTGATAAAAACCACCTTAAAGTTATTAACTTTGAAAACCTTTTTTTTATAATAAGCTTAAATAAACTTTAAATACCACTTAAAGAGTTTAGTTACATATTTTTCTGTAAAATAATTGCCTTTTAGTATTTTTCAATCAACACATTTTTATAAATGATGATTTTTAGAAAATGTTAAATTGTACAAGACAATTCAAGAAGAATGTTACATTTTTTCTTCTTATAATATTGAAGTGTTCTATTTATATGAGAAACATATGATGGATAAGAACTAAATATAAGAAATTTTTATTATAAATTGTCTTAATTCAAAAATTTTACATCCGCAAATTTCACAAATGAAAAATATACATCATTGTATTGCGTCGGTAATACCATGCTTTATATATTACACGTTCTTTTTTTACAGTTATTATTTCTCTTTAAAAAAAGGATTTTTTTTATCAAAACTCATTTTTTTTTGAAAAAGCGGTAGTGGTTAATTTGACTAATTTTTAAACTTATAATTTTCAAATGAAGTTTAATGTAACTTTTCCGACATGCACAAGTGACATATCAATAGTAAGATAATAATGCAAATAATAAGATTAAATAATCATTTTAAAAGAAAGGATATTTCGGGTATTTTGGAAGTGACATGTCCTCTTAATGAAATTAATTTAACTGGATCATTTTTTCAGTGAAAGTATCCAACTGCGATTGGTATCATGCAGTGAAAAAAGGCCTATAGAGGAAATTTATTTTTAGATTTTTAGTATGACATGAACCAGAATATACATGCAAAAGTTTCTTAAGGGGTGTTGGAATGCTAAAATCTTATTTTTTTGACAATTTGAGATTTTTACATTTTCAAACTGTATAGATTTTAACCTTTCGAAACATACCTTACTTTAACCTCTAGGGTATTTAGAAGCCCTTAAAACGTATTTTTAAATAATCATTGAATTTTGGCCACGCCCATTTTAATGCAAAAATTGTAAACAAATATTACTTTGTTTTTGCTTAAAAGTGTAACGACTGATATAAACATGTATCTTTTATTTTAAATTGAGCCTTTTATTTTTTTATTTCCTAGTCGATTAGAAGTCTCACTGTATACATTAAAATCAATTTATCTCAAAATGTAAATTTTAATGTGCGATGTACCTTTTTTGAGAAACTACTGTTCACAGGTATGTAAATTTTTTTATGAATTATTTATATTGATGTCTAATACGATGACTAATACGTACGATGACTAATACGTATATACTAAAATGAGCTTTTTGTAAAAACCTCAAAAATTTAATTTTTACAAATTTTTTAAGTAAAAAATGGGTCAAATTTCGCAATGTTTGATAAAATATTTCATAATTTATTAAAAAATTCAAATCTAGCTAAAAGCTCACTTTAGTATAACAAGAGAGGTGTACTTTAATAGTATGAAAAATTTCAAGCATGTACATAAAACAGATTTTGCGAAAAAGTACATCGAAAACAGCCAATTTAACATTGTCAGTATAGAGAAAGAGAAAGGTTTCCAACAACAAGAATACTGTGAAATTAAAAAAAAATAATTTTATAATAAATAATAACCAGTAAAGATTATAGTTTTATTACATTTGAAGAAAAAAAGTATGATTTGTTTCCAAAATATTCTTATTTTATGAAAACTCACTATTTCTATTAAACTTTATCTAGTTTTATATATAAGCCAGTTGATTTCTAAAGTATATATTTCAATGAAACCAAGTACAAGTTCTTAGATAAATTTTAGATATATATATATTGGGAAAATATTATTGAAATGAAGGCATCTTTAACGAAAGAATAACTTTTTAAAATATATCTTTCTTGCTTATTTTTTTCTTTGCCCTAAAATTGCATTTAAATAATATTTTATTGGAATAATTTTGTTAAAATAGTGTTATAAGTTTATTCTATTTCAAATGACACTGTATATATATATATATATATATATATATATATATATATATATATATATATATATATATATATATATATATATATATATATAGTTATATGAATAAAGCTATTCGAAATTGTAAGGATTAAAATTTATTGGATTAATTATAGTTTAATACTATAAATTTACACATTTCATAGTTATATTTACCTACATATTCTATTACTAGTTATAATCGCTTATTATTATTTAATTCATATGTACTCTAGTGTAACTAAAGATATGGTTTTTGAAACTCTTTTACTAATTTTTGATTCTATTATTTTTATACTTTTGTTAAGTGCTACATTTCAGCCATTCACATGCTTTGAATCTGCATTAGGGTCCAAAATCCGGCAATAACTTATTTATTGCACTAAGATTTAGCGCGTTCTCTGCATTTTAAAGAGCAATTTTTATGTAAGTAACCTCTATTTTGTAATGGATTTAGATATTCCTATCCATTACTTTCAATAGGTTTTTGCTCAGTACTATTTACATAAAGGGGGAAGGTTGGCTGGCCAAAAAACATGTTCAATCCCACTTTTATATAAATTATTTTATATATTAACTGTCCTAAGTCAGCAATGTTTATAATACTGCAGCATCAATTTTATAATTTTTAAACTAGTGTCCTTCATTGTATTTTCTCTCTGTGTTATTTTCAAATGTGATTGATGTGGAAGTGTATCTCTTGTTTGTAGAGAGAATTAGACTATATATGTATATATATATATATATATATATATATATATATATATATATATATATATATATATATATATATATATATATATATATATATATATATGTATATATATATATATATGTGTGTGTGTATACGAGGGTTGAGGCATAAGTTATGGCAACTACTCTTTTTCTTGTAGATATGCAAACGGATCACAACGCATATGTGTCGTTTGGAAGTTCTACAGGCATAGTGTGTATGCTGAAGACTCTATGGTAGCTGGTAGTAGCTCAGTGAGGACTGTGGAATCAGTCAGTTGGTGAGTGTCGTGCAAGATGGAAGATAACCGCGTTGAGCACCGCACTTACATCAAAATAGCCGTTCTCCCTGAGAGAAATGCGATACAATATTACAGTGATTTAGTGGAAGCCCTTGGAAATAATGCCCTACCATACCGTGCAGTATCATGATGGATATTAAAGTTTCAGCAAGAAAGTGTGTCAATCAGTGATGAGCAACATTCGGGACGACATGTCAGTGTCAGGACCGAATGGACACGTGCAGTAATTGAGCATCTCATGGATTTCATTAAGGTTCATAGACTACATAAAGGGTCTTTAGGCACATGTTTGTCATGTCAACTTTATGTGTACTGTGTTACCATTCTTTTGCGCCGTGAAGTCCATGTTGTCCTGTATACTATCATAATAACTTAGGGTACTACTATATTTCAAAGTTATACATTGACCAGACATCTAGTTAACACATTGAACATTAATCTGTGTATATGTCACATTTTCCAACCGGACTGGTATCTGCTAGAAAAAAAAAGTTGATATGATTGTTACCCCAACTCTTTTATATATATATGGTTCTATACATATATATCTTGGTTCTTTCGGTTTGATCTTAAGTTGTTTTAGGATTTATTAGTCTTTTTTTTAATTTATTCACTGTTATATATATATATATATATATATATATATATATATATATATATATATATCAATAAATCCGGGTGTAATTGGTTAACTTTAATTATAGCAACTTAATTTTTCACTTTCAAATAAATCTGACGAATACATTTTTTAAACAAAACTGTTTTTGTACGTTGTGCATTTTTCTCCGTTTCTTCATTTTTTAAAAATATTTTCGTATGAGGTGTGTCATATGTTCACCAGTCTCAAACCCCGTTTTTGAACGACAGAGCGTTCAAAACACTTTTTCATGGGGTCGGGAACAAGTACGAATCACGATTCATTAGCTAATCAGGTGGCTACTGGTGACATTTGTAGAAGATGCATATATGACACATCCGTAAACACAGTAATATGTATTAATATATTTATCAGAAATATATTTATATACTAAATATATAATATTTAACACTTTGATTAAAGTTTTTTAGAGTTTAAACATTAATTCAAACATATTTTTGCACTACACAAAAAACCTTCAAAATAAATGATTTACTGCATGGGATATGATAATGTGGGCACATACATTAAAAAAGAATATTTAAATTATTATCTTTCGGTGAATAATTACTGACTGATTTGAAATTTAATGCATTTTAAAGAAGATTCCAAATGGTGTACTAAACTAGCCGATTTCTAATTTCGCCGCATAACTCACATGCGAATTTGGTTTCTTCTATACACGTGGAATACATAAAAAGCATTGCAAAGGAGTTATTGCTGAAGTATGATCAAATGGCATTATTTGATTGAGAACCTACAGGTAGATGATTGAAGAAAATAAGGTAAAATCACAGATTTATTTGATACTATTTTCAGTGTGATGCTACTAATTGATGATTTTGATAGGAAAGCTTGAGCTGGTATTCGGAGTACCAGTGACTGTGGTAGAATTTGCTAAAAATTGAACGGAGTTGAAATTACGACAACCATTAACCCGGATTCTCTTCATGGTCGTACTGTACCAGGTGCGCAGCAAATAAACTGATTACACTGGAATCTCACATACTAGAATATAACTTCTTTTAATGACAAGATTTACTTAGAATTTTATCTTATTATCAGTAAAGTTTTAACTGGTAACATTGAGGACAGTGTTAGTCAACTGACGGTTTACCACTGCACTGCTTAACAACAAAGAGTTTTAGCACAGGTTGATATTGTACTTGATAATTTGACACTCATGTTGGTCACCCATGGTACTTTTTTTCTATGGTGGTGTGTCAACGCTATTAAATAACCCCTAAGAATTATTTTTCACCAGTTAAAGAATTGGGAACATTCCTATATGGATAATGTCATCTGATAAACACCATGCTGTTCTGTTGCTTAGCTTTAAACTTCTGTAACACTTACTTGGCATGCGAGAGAGGTGACTAGATCTCACCCCAAATGAACCCGATTGGGTTCTGTTGCTCAGACCTCACCAAATGTCTTCCGATTTCATTGATGAAGCTATCCAGTTGTAAAGAATGCAACAAGCAATGTCACTGGAGAACATGTAAAAATTATACGAATCAATTTCCATTTGGATAACAAATTGCATTAAAGTCATTGGTAAACCAAAACATTTGGGATTTTTTTCTTTTATTTTGTAACAATACATCCTAAATATTACAAACAACTCATATGATACTATCAGCATATTGACATCTGGTCAATATAGGTTTATTTATTTATACAATTCTACTTATTTTAGTATCATTCAAATAACTACTTTTACGTGCGTAGCATATTATGATTGATATACAATCTTTTTAAAATTAATGACATCAATTCAATATTTAAAATGATTAAATCATTTTCCTGATACCGGTTTAGTTATTATACACACACACACACACACACACATATATATATATATATATATATATATATATATATATATATATATATATATATATATATATATATATTTAATGAAATAGGCTGGAAAAATGGTTTTGGAATACACACACACACACACAGAAATATAATTAACCATAAAAAAGCCACAATAATCTATCATTTTTTTAATTAATTTTAAACTTCAAATTTATTCATCTCACACAATAAGATCTTTAGTTTAAATAAAAAAATTACTGTGTTTAATTAAAATTAGAGCCATAGAATACTAGGATGGTTCAGACATTTAATGTATTACTTGTTTGTTTCAAAATAAAGTAGAAATATTTTTCCATTATTAAATTCTTCTTATGTATTTAAATGGGAATGGAAATGCGTTATTTTAATAAAGTATTTTAATTAAACTTTCGGTAAATACTATACATCCAAATTTTGAACGAAAAAAAAATGTTTTGAGAAAAAAAAAGTAAATTGACTTCCTTGTTCAACATATAAATAATTTTTAGAAGTTTTTTTTTAAAAATAAAATTGTACAAAATGCTCTTATTATAATTATAAAAATTAAAAGTATTAGTAGAAATGTAAGAGTCTCAAACTTAATTTTATTTCAGTTAGTTGAAACTAGCCTTAAATAATTCTTATTTTGAAATTAAACAATAGTATTTAATAAAAAAAAACTCAATTATCTTCAAATTGTATGTCACCTTAAATGCTTTACAATGCATTTCAGCAAAATCATTAGATATTAATTGTTAACGTAAAAATGTTGCACTCCATTACTGTCAGCTAAATTTATTAAATTTCAACATAAAAAAATGCAGCGTGGAATGCCACGCAATGTAAGTGAAACTTCTATGGCGACGTTGGCCGTAAATGGAGGAATAGATCTAATTATATTAAACTGTTTAGGGAACTTATAATAATCAAAAAAAAATTCAAACTTATTTCCTCAATCGCTTGATTTTTATTGCAATATAAAGCATATTATGTGGGGTCATTTAATGGCGATCAACGCGTCTTAATTCACTTATGGCTATCATGAATGGTGTAACTCTAACTCCTTCCCTGAAGTCTTTGAAATTTGACCCAAGTACGTATCTGGGAAAGAGATATCCTCAGCATGTGTTCATCAAATAGCAAGCTTATTGGTACATTCGCTGTTCCAGGTGCGATACAAAAATTTTTCTCTTCATTCCATAAGAACGTTTGTGGCTGGGCTGTAAGACTCTTCAATAGTTACATGTTCACCAACTTCTTTTTGAGGAACTTGAGAAGTACTCTGGTTCTAATTGAAGAAACTTTCATCGATCGTAACATCATACATACTGTACAATGGAGTAGCTACTAAATATTGCAACCATCCTTTTATTCTTCTTTTAGTAACCAAACCCATCAGATAACTAGTACTGTGAATTTTCCTCCGTTTGATGTGAACATTGACACATTAGTCATCATCAACATTTCGAGGCAATCAGTTGACCATTGTATTGATGGATACATAAACAATGACTATCTCTACCCTAATATTCCATACTGACCGTATGCATGTCTTAATAGCCGAATTTGCATGAAAGGTATTCGTGGCGAAATGAGTCTTTCTGATGACAAATCCAAAGTAGGAAGATGTGCTGGAGTTTCTGGGTATACAAAACCATTATGTTTTGATACGTTTAGTATACTTTTCCTACTTTAACTTTGTTGGCAATTGTAACATGCTTTAATGTCTTTTAAATTAATTCCCGGTAAAATATTTTTGTGCTCAGCCACAGGCGTTCTCAAATCATCTCTAAACAATATTCTGTTACAAATCGAACTCTTGTGATCGAAAGGATTATCAGCGAATGACTTTTGAAAATCTTTATGAGCATTTTTATGGGAATCATACTCTTTGTAAGGTAAGATGGAATTTATTATCGATTAACATGAATCAGTTTCAACCCACATTAGACTTGTTAAGATTTCTGTAGTTGAGGGCACATGATGATTCACTAAGTCCGTATTAATCTGTGCTGTCATTAGAAGAGTCTCGATTGTATTCCCATCATTGGCCATTAAACTCGGCATTAAGACAGTATTTTGCACTGTTTTTTTTCGTGCTCGATATTCTCTCATGTACTCTGATTGAGATTTGGCAGTAGCACTATTTTAACATGAATTTGCACTATTTTTCTACTTTTTTGTCTCTTTTTCGATTGGACTTGATGCTAGTTTTTCTTTTTTTCTTTTACGAAACTCCTTTCCTCTTTGTGTATTTTATTAAGGCATTCTGACTAGAATTAATAATAATTCAGCGAAAATGAAAATTAAATAATTAAATTAGCAACCGAACACATCGCCATTAAGCCACTAATATAAAGAAAATTTCAAAAAGCCACGCTTTTGCAGCGAAAGCTATTTTGTCTACACTGTAATGCTCACACTACAACTGATACGACCATTGATAATGCTCTCGGGTCAGGGAGAAAATGACCCCTAATCGGAAGGTGGGAAAGTTGACAAGTCGGAGGCGTAATCAATTATCCAACTTTTTCACCGATATGACGCAAGTCACGTGGTCCTCGCTCCCCCTTTTTCCTCTCTCGCTCTCTCCATACTATGGCGACGATTCGGGGGGATGAGGGGAGACTACTTCCGTTCGCTGTTTCACTGTTACGCGAAACTGGGCAATTTTCTCCTTCACTCTCACTCCCAAAAAATTTCCCTTCAAAAAATAGTTGAAATCGTACTTTTACATCAAAAACAATACAAAATATCACGCACACACGCCCAGGAGCTGAGTTGTATTGTATGGTGCTTTCACCCCACGGGTTTGGGATTCAAATCTAGGGCTGAACAAGATGAATGTGCCCTTCCATATCTTTAGTAGTTAAAAAAATAAGTACCAAGTTTGCTTGGTAATTGAAAACTGGGGGTTCTGACCAGTTGACTGAAAAATCTGCACGTGCACCCCAGTGCGTAAGGTCACGTAAACTGAGATAAGCACAGCATGCCTTTGGTCTCATGGGGTGTTGCGCCTCTGAGTTCAGTTGAGTTCAACACACACGCACATGCATATATATATATACTTATGTATATTATCTTTGAAAATATATATATATATTATTTTCGAATCTTTGTGACATTCCGAATACCGCAGTTTTGAAATATGGCAAATGGATATCCCTTCAGTTTGAAAATCTCGGCCGCGTAATTTCAAGTCGAAAAAAAAACTCACTTGCAGAACTATTGCTGTCATCGCATTTATTAATTCTGCAGTCACAGTTAATGGGATAAAATATGTTTCGGAAAATTAGATTGACGTAAACGTGAAGAACACCGATTGAACTCCTTAACTATCTAATATTGAGATACTAAAGGCTGTAGAAACCTGCTCTCAGCTTTTTGAACAACAATGCGTGCTTATATTGGACTTACTGGTATTTCGTCATCTTTGTAATAAAGCAGCAAAACCTCAAATGCAGTTCAAAAAATAAGTGGACATTACGGATTAAAAGAGAAGAAAAACGCACTCACACACACTCAAGCCAGATTTTGCTGTGTCTCGGCTACTTATTTTTCATTATAGACAGATTTATGCTTTCATAAAATATATTTTGAGATGTATCTGTACAGCGCTTGCCAAACCTTAAATTCATAATTTCAATCCCACGAATCACTACTAGGATTCTGTGAATGCTAAATATATACTAATAAGAAAATGTGATCTGTAGGAACGCAATCAATTCATCATGGAACATAACTTAACGTGATAAGTATGAATATTCCACATTTTTCTGGGGGCCAGTGAAATTTTTGAGCGAACCATCCCTTTTGTGACCTATGTGTAGGATTATGCAAAATACTATGTATACATTAAGTTTTATTTCCACACAGTAAATGCATGATCCCTTCATAAAATATGTAATTTTTCTTTTATTTGAAGTACTTGTTCAGTTATGTGGCTGTTGTTTCAAATCCCATTGGAGCAGGAAAGCCTACAGCCAGTCTATTTGACCTTTCCGCATAATAATGTCACACATTAGGCTTTGATCAAATAACTGTCTCACGGAAATGACCAGATAGTCCAAAAGAGGAGCAGGGGAAACAGAGAGAGAGCAGGGACAGGTAAAGAAAGTCGTTACTCAAGTGTTTCTTAAACTGTGGGGCGCGCAATAATCCTTCAAGGGGGACGCGAGCATATCGAAAATAAAAGGTTAAATAAAATAATTTACTGAAATGAAGTAAAACAAAATAATTTCTGGCATAAAAAAATACAGATTTACATTGATATGATTTATGTATATCATCTGGTGACAAAACGTCATCAAAAAAAAAAGATTCTACTTTGAACGCTAATTAGCTATCTTTGATCCTATAACTAAATAAATTTGTTTGCTTTACTGTAACCTTACGATGAGATTTTTTTTATTACGTTTCTTTTCACCTAAGATATTACTTTTGCGGACCTTCGATCTTACTGGTATGGTTATCTGCGTCCCTTTTCTTAAGTGAAGTTGTAAATTATATAATTCTGTTGCGTTTTTTTCAATGTGAAAGAGTTTTATGATATATGGATAGGCATATTTAGCACTTTGAAGGTTTATTTGGCCCAGATTTTTTATAAGTATTCTGAAACATATAATACATAATGAAAAACGTTTTACATAATTCTTTTTTGAACTTTTTTTTCCATTTTTTTATATTGAATTCACTATAAACACGGAAGCGTTGCGCATAGTCATCCCAGAATCCCGAAATCATTATTCTGGGAAAACTATTTAATACCAATGATCTTGACAGAGAATCCTTCAAGAGAGATCTAAAATAAATCCATCACATATCTTCTTCTTTGGTAGTGGCAAACATTTTCTTAGAATCTTAAGGTGTTAGTTTTGACTGAGTTTCCGGCGAGACCATTTTTGTTCAAAAATATTTTCTTGAACATGCTGCATTTTCCCTTGTGAATAAACCAGTGGTTTTAATTGGGATGTTGTACGACTGATTATGGTTTCTAAATAAAAATTGAGCAGGATATAAAAAAGAGAAAGGGGCATGTGTGATCTCTCTGAAAGGAAATTGAAACTGATCAAACAAGGCTGAATAATTGCTGAAATAATGCATATTAATCATGATAGCGAAAGTAAATTTGAGAAAAGCAATAAACATGAAAAAGAAAATTTTCAATAGCTACATTAAGAACTCCATTAAGAAAAATATGAAGCCATGTGTGTACCGCAAGATGAACTTTGCCCTGTCAAAAAGACACAAGAAAGAAAGGTCCAGCAGGATATTTGTCTATCATCAAAGGATATTAAATCTACAATAACGCGAACAAATTCTGACAGTTTTGCTTGGAAATAATTTTCCTGTAATAGTAAAAAGTGCTGTGATTTGTATTCTTTATTAAAGTTACGCACATTTGGAACAATTTAGTTCAGTTTTATTGGATTTTTTTCTCAAATTATCATTGAAAAATCCTTGAAATAGGTAAGTATATTCACTCTTAGTTAAATTATTCACTGGAATTGTGATTTTTATCATGTATATTAAAAATAAATATAAAAAAGAATTGGGTAGATTAAATCTGCGCGACTATTAACGTTAGTATCGAGTAACAATCCTGATCCCGGGCTACAACATTTTGAAGTTTTCTCGCTTTAATTATAAAAAAATAACACAGTTGTTATTCATTGGAATTTTACATTCTTTTTTATTATTTAACTTTCATTCTACCCTCAAGGATCAGTGTCTGGACCTATTTTTGGAATATCATTATCAATGATCTCCTATCTAAACTTAATAATCTTGCCTGCTGGGAAATCATAGCTTTTGCTGATGACATTTTAGTTTGTTCCCAAGGGGTAGGGATCTTTTTGCGACAATCCTACACTCACAGGAAGCTTTGAACTTCGCTTCTAACTGGTCAAAAAGTTTTAAATTGGATTTTAATACTGATAAAACCAGATTCATGGCTATTGAAAAACGAAACGTTTGCTATGATGCATTTCAGCAATATCTCGATGGAACTCCCTTGACTATGGTAAAGCAAATGATGTATCTTGGGGTTCTTTTTGATACTAAATTTTCTTGGAAGCAAGACTTTAGTTACATATCCGAGAAATGTGACAAATTACAGCGTGGATTAAATTGGATTGCTCGCAACACGTTCGGAATAAATTTCAATGTACATTCTCTCATTTATAAGCAAGGAATCAAGCCTTTCATTTTGTATGGCTCTAGAGTTTGGGGCGAGGCACTTAAAAGAAAGATGAATTCTAAGTACCTGCGATGCATACAAAGAAGGATACTTTTACGGGTTATATGTGGTTATCGCACAATAAGTTACGACTCAGTTTATGCTATTTCTGGCTTCCCTCCAATCGAAATTACTATTCTTCATGATATTGCTTTTAGGGAAAATCTCTCTGCTTCTTCCATCTCTAATAATGATTGTATTCTTTCTCCATTTTTTATCCCTCATCCTTCAGAGAGGAATTACATCAATATTATTCAATTTAATGACCAGAGCAAAGAAGATTTCACTGTTATTTGCTATACTGATGGCAGTAAAATTGATGGAAGAGTTGGTTTCGCTTTTGTTGTGTTCAGGAGTGGTGTTGAATCCGAGAACATTCAATTTAAAATTCGTGATGAATGCACAGTTTTTGTAGCTGAACTTTTTATTTTTAATTTTCGCCGTTAAATGGATCACCGAGCAAAATAGTGTCATCTCAGAATATCTCACCTGCACTTTATTTCCTCCTTGAAATATCTTGAATGAATTTCTTCATCTAACAATATAATCGTCGAGATCCAAAAGCAACTTAAAAGCCTAAGAGATAAAACCATCTCAATAGATTTTGCATTTGTTCGCAGACACACGGGCGTTCTTGGAAATGAGCGAGCCGATTGGCTTGCAAAAGCTGCAACCAAGCGCAAAATTGACATTGACGTTAATATTCCTAAATCGTTTTACAAGAAGATCACGAAAGAAAGAATGAAGTTTCTTGGAACCAAGAATATCTCATTTATAATAAGGGGAGCATAACAAAGACATTTTTCCCACCATTAATAAGAGGCTATCATGTCATCATTTTTACACTAACTACAAAGTAACCCAATTTCTCACTGGTCATGGTAATTTCAAAAGCTACCTGAACAAATTTAATTTAGTCCTTCATCTTTCTCTGACTGTAATATTGGTGGTGAGGAAAATGTAGAACAAGTAATCCTTCTGTGTTCCAAGTATGTCAGAGAGAAAAATATCATAAGACTGGCGTTCAAGAGACTCAACATTAATTTCCACCGAATTTTCACCAACTTCTTTCCACCAGAAGTGCTTTCAAAAATTTCTGTAAATTTGTTGTAACTGTTTGTAATCCTTCCTAACTTCATTTTTTAATTGTATATTTCCCTTGAATGTGTGTTTAATACTTACTTATGTAAGCCCTGTGTGATACTTTGTGGTGCACGGGGATATTATAATTGTTTTCAATAAAAAAAATATTATATAATTCTAAATGCTAATTCTGCGAGGTTTAAAATTAAAGTTCGTTCTAAACCATTTATAATATGAGCATTCATTTCAAAAAATCATTTTACATTTTTGTATACATTGCCATGTGCACTTGGTTTTACTCTCCTTATAATTAAGCTATTATATCAAGAATAATGTATTATCATTTTTTAAAAAAATAAACTCGTGTTAAGAGTGGGTACTTCAGACAGTATAATAACAAGTTTAATAATTATTAGTGACTTCCATGGGCTTCTCTTACAGAGCATAGTTTTTCAAAGAAAAGCTAAACATTATAAATCGACACTCATAGTTATTTTTTGATATTTAGCTGAAATCTGTATTTTGTCTTCAAAGTAGCCATCACAGAAAATCCGTATTCACAAAAGTATGATGTTAAAAATGCTAATAATATGCGAGATGCTTTTGTTTTCAGTGCAGAAAATTTAGCATCCACCTCTATTCAGAATTCAAAGAGTGATTATTACAAAATTGCCTTTTAGTTTTGTCACTTTATGTGAAATCTATGAAGATTTCTTTTTTGCAGTTAAGAGCCATTCTGAAGTATTTGAAATGGATCCCTAACCCATTCGTAACTTGCTATCAATTAGTCCTCGCCTGTATACTTGTTGATGCTTTATTACTGTCGAATGATTGTTGCGATTTAAAAATATATCTATGATTTTGTTTTAATCCACTGCCTTAAATACTTAATACCGTGAACTGCAATTAACGCGTGAATTAGGAAATGTACATTCAAGAGAGATTCGGTAGCTAATCGACTCGTCCAAGACTGAATGGAATTGTACAAGGTACAGCATTTTTTTCTACATGTTTTGTGCAGACGTCCGTTAGGTTGCCCGGACTCACGTAAACGTTCGCGAGAATGCCAGATGTAATCGATATGATAGAGAGCATCATAGATTCTACTATTTTTAATGAGATTTGTACTTTTAAAAATGAACGATGAATGAAATAAATCTTTAATTAAATATTATTTATGAATATGTTTCAATTTAAAAATTAGAGAAAGTAAGATAACATAATCAACATATTACTTAAAAGTAGTTTACTTAAAATGTATAGTACTTAAGAGTAACATATATAAAGTAAATTTATACTTATCTTATTAATTTTTACGGTTTATAATTAAGATCATACTATAGCTTTAGCTTTAAAGTACATTATTATTGCATTCAATATATTATTATTATTATATAAGGGGGGGCGATAAAAATTATGATTGAAAATTTTGTCACCAGTATTGAAAGTTTGAGAAGCACTGGCTTATGTTATTTATTTGTATGGTTTATAATTAAGATCGTTTATTGTGTAGTTTTAGCGTCAAAAAAGGGCATTATTATTGCATTAGATACATTACTAATGAATAAGGGAGGCGCGATAAAAATTGTGATTGAAAAGGGGGGCGCCAGTATTGAAAGTTTGAGAAGCACTGCGTTACTCCCTACACAAATATCATACCACTCAGGTGACCACTTCTAAAGCGCACCAAAGCCGTCTCAAGTGCACTGGAACTACTGTACTGTAGAGATAGGCCAGGAATCTTAGCTGCGTAACAGTGGTGAGCAGGAGGGTTTCATGTGTGAATTAAACTTCAGTCTAACTCTGTGGAAGGAATGAATTTCCGAATGGCTTAAAACAGAGGAACTGCGGTTAGGCTGATAAGGACCCCTACCAGCCCGCTCATCAGCTGCCTCGTTCCTAGGAACATCAACTTCCGACGGTATCGATTGTAGACATACTTGTGTCCTCTAACTAAGTGTAGCACTTCCGACGGTATCAACTGTAGACATACTTGTGTCATCTAACTAAGTATATCACTAGCGACGGTATCCATTGTAGACATACTTGTGTCCTCTGTCTAAGTCTAGTACTTCCGACGGTATCCTCTGTAGACATACTTGTGTCCTCTGACTAAGTCTAGCAAATTTGATTATTACATTCATGGCGAAATGTACTATTCAGCTTCCCTTTAGGCGAGGAACCACTTGGGTGGAGACTGACTATTTATCGTACCTGTTTGTTCGTGAAATATATTTTATTGCCCTTCTATCACCTATTGGAAAACCAATAGAGGCCTTCCCCGATCCACCATCTAAGGACGCACCCTGTAGAGGTTACAGGCTCTCCCTAGGAACTTGTGCAGTTTACTTTTTTGTATAATGTAGCAAACAATATATACAAGTACGTACAATATTCTTTTGAAAAAAAAACAATTGTATTCATTCGTTTTCATCGTATTCTCGATAACACGACAATTTTAAAAACTCGTCCAACTTTGCTGAGTTTTAGAGACTCTACTGTAGACAAAAAATATAATAAATATTTTCGTAATTATTCATGCAGAATGATATGAAATAATAGATTGAGTACTAATTAAACATTTGGTATTGAAAGCTAATAAACTGAACATTCAAGGAACAAAAAAGTATGCAACTGATAAGAAATAGTTATCAGGGAAAGATGAAGCAAAATACATAAAATAAAAACATTTTTGTTAAAATATGCTTGAGGGAAATACAAATATTGAAGCCATGTATCAAAAATAGACTTTAAAGAAATATGATACGAATTTAATCAAGCGGTATTTTAATTAAAATAAAATAATTTAGTAACTGTTATAAATTCTTTATTTTTCAGGTTTCAGGCTTTTTTCTTTTTTCTTTTTCATCGAAACTATTAATCAAGGTAACCTTTAAAATATTTCTACACAATTTTTATTATAGCGTGTGTTTAAAAGTGGTAAAAAATATGAAAGAGTTTTTATCTACAAAACACACATACCCAACTTTTTTGAAACATTGAAAAATAAAAAAATACAAAAAAAAAAGGAAATTGTTATCTTTGCTTCATTTGAAAAAATACGAAAAAGAAATACGAATGTGTCGTTATTTGACAGCACAAATTCATCAGCGCTACATTAAATAAAAAAAAGTCGAGAATTTTAGATTGGTATAACACAAAAGAAACAAAAAAATCGATTAAGACTTTTTATTTTCTTTTTAGTAGTAAAAAAACACCCAGAATGTAATTTTGAAAAATGAAGGTAGGTATGTAAGATGTCTCTGAAATTAAACAAAGTAAAAATAAATGTAGACAAAAATAAATGCAGAAAATGCATTTTTTTTGTTTATTTTCCCCCTTAAATAGATAAAAGTATTTTCAATTTAGATCTTTCTTTGTGTATTAAACTTTGGATGAAAATTGACATAATTTAATACATAGACATTTATGCGTCAACAGTAAATTTAAAATGTCACTGAAATGTTTTTAATTGATTTATAATTAAGTGTTTATTAAAACGTCTGGAACTATGTTTTTATCCAATTTAATGGAAAAACATACAGAATAAATTGAAATAACGATATATCTCTATTGGAAAGGGCAAACTAAAAAGTAATGGTTAAATGAATATTTTACAAAAAATCTCCAACTCGCACAGGCAAAATATTTTCTTCATTAAGGGGAAGTAAATAAATAAATGATGAAATTTTTAATCAATAAGTTTTTTTCTGTGTAATGCTGAATCACAATATCACGTGTTCATGAACTCGAAGAATAATTCGGGTCACTCAATTTAATGGAACGAATTAATCTATTTCTGAATATTTCTTATTTTTATGAAAGTTAATGAATGAATTGTATCATATGGTATATTTTATGCTATAATGATTGCAATAATGTTTCGGCATTTTTTTAAATCAAAATTGGTAACTAATTACGAAAGAATGGTGTATCATATTTTATTCCAAATATTGTCCCTCGCTAGGTAGTTATTTCTTCCATCTTTCTGTGAATGTTCGAATAATTTCCGAAACATACATCTTTTGTGGCAATCCACATGTTAACCGATCTTTGCGGTCATGTGAAATGCTTCTCAGACTAGCCATGGACAATCGATGGGAACAGATGATAACAGGAAGCCAAAATATCTGATGAATATGGTGGAACGGGTAGGATTTCCCAACTGAGTGTTACCAATTAGGTTTTGACCGGCGGCGAAACATGTGGAAGAGCATTACCCTTCAAAATAACAATTTTGTTGGTTTTAAGAGTAGTAGTGGGTGCGTTATTTCTTCAGTGTTTGACTCAATCTTATCAATTGTATTAGGTAGTGAACATGAATAATCATTTCATCTAGTTTGAAAAACTCAATATACACGGCAGGAAATGAATTCCGCCAAATATACATGTTATTTTCTATGAATTGTCAGCTGTTAACGCTTGGTTACAAGACTCTCATAAATTTTCTCTTTGTGTTATCGTAGTGGATCCGTTTTTCATCACCAGTCAATATACGATGCAAAAAAAAAACTCTTTTGTTATGCCTAATAAACAATACATATGCAAAATTGCAACCCAATTGTTTTCGACTTCAGTTCATATGGAACCTAATTTCCTTGCGTTTTATTCATTCGAACGTTCTCATACAATGTGAAATTGCTTGTTGAGTCATTCCTAAAGTAAATTTAAGTTTTTGTCTTTGATATCAAACTTCTTCCTGTTATCCTCGGCTACGTTATTTATCTTCTGCATCAAACTTACCCTTCTGGAGCTTTTGAAATCCCTCAAGACAAATTATCTTATTCAATGCAGCCTCATCAGATACTTCTACAAGTAATCGATAAGTTTCAGCTGCAAATCTCTTGCATTTAAAGAATTGATCTAAAAATTCCAGCAAAGGAGACATATTTATCTTAAAATATACAATAAGCTTAGGACATTGCTTCTCAAACTTTCAATATTAGAGACCAAATTTTCAATCATAAATTTCATCGCCCCCTCATACAATAAGAATGTATTGAATGCATCAAACGTGTACTTTTTAACGTTCAAGCTACAATGCGACTTTAATAATAAACCATACAAATTATCAATATACGTATTAAATTTTGTTTATAACAAGGATATGATAGGAACTAAGTTTGGAGGAACTAAGAGGAACTAAGTTACTAATTTTGATTTCTTTTAGAATAGTAGTTCAAATTTATTGATTATCTTCGACTTAGCAATATGTTAGCTCCACCCAATTACGGATACCACACCCCCTGCCTCACAGTTTGAGAAATGTTGCCATATGATGTTTCAGATAATTCGTACATTTCACTGTAGGCCGCTACTTACGAGCTCCAATATAGACAGTATTCTAGTCTGAACGTTTCTGCGCATGTGTAAAGGTACAAATCTTGTCGGAGCTAGACTGTCTGTATTTTCTTGGATTTGGAGAACGGCATGATATTATTTTTCAGTTCGAACATTCATTAGGTTAGAGAGTTACTTAGTTTTATTGTTACAGTCGTTGGACTGACTGATGAGGAGTCATGTTTCTATTTTAGAATGCCATTGATTGATTTAACACAGGTGAAGTGGTGACACGTAAGAGTACAACACGAATAGAAGACGCCGACGGGGCAGTTACGCACAAAATAATTCATTGTGCCGATATATCAATTTTTAACAATTGTAACGGATCAAATGCTGTGAGAAGAGTATGATTTCGGAGTAAATTGCTCAGCTTTTGATTGCTTAGATTAAGTGTGTGATAAAAGATCGCTTCATTCTGTTTTAAGGTATCCGACTACGTTCGGAATCGTAATCTTAAAAAAGCGCATAAATGGATAATTTTCATATTTAATGTCACTTAGTTAGGAATATATATAAAAAGTTTGTTAAGGGCATTTTGGCAATGAAAAAATATTTAAGTACAATATTTAGGGGGAAAAAAACCTTAGAATAATCTGCTTTCAAAATGTCCTCCTTTTACAAAAAATGCTTCTAAAATGATAATAATTTACTTACATAAAGTAAAGACTTCTCCAGAAAGTGCGAAATATCTTTTTTTGAAAAACTCACATTATTTTCAGAGTTACAACCAATTGAAATAGTTATCTCAGCGTATTTTTATTAAAATTTCTCCTCTTTGTTGTCGTACAACATGGATAAACTCATTTCTATGTTATATATTTCAAAAATTCTACTTGAGATTCTTTAAAGATGTCTGAGCTATATGCAGGCAAAATATTATTATAATAGCATCATTTTTCACAAAAAGAGAATATTTTGGAAATGGGTTATTCTATGTACATTTTTTGTCAAAATATTGTATTTAAATAAATTTGTATTGTAATAATATTCTTAAAACAATTTTACATACATTCTCTAATCTAAATGACACTGAGTATCATAAATACTATCAATTCATACGCTTTTGCAAAATCACGATTCTGAACGTATTTGGGAACCTAAAAAACAGAGAAGCATCAGGTTTTAGGAGATAAACGTGTGATTATTTCCCATTAGGAGGGTAAACAAGAAATTAATAATCACACGATGTCTCTTAGGGAACAAATCCAGTGTAAATTAAAATCCCTCGAACTTAGATTTAAAGGAATTATTACATATACATAGAAATATGAAGCTATGGTTTTTTAACCTTGATTCTGCAAAAGCGTATTAATGGATAATATTTATTATGTTTAGTGCCATTTAGATTAGAGAATACCTATAAAATTGTTTTAAGAATATTATTACAATAAAAATTATTTAAATACAGTATTTTGACAAAAAATTAACATAGAATGGCCAATTTTGAAAACATTTTCTTTTTATGATAACTGCTTGCATTAAAATAATATTTTGCTTGTATATAGCTCAAACCTATGTATAGAGGCTGAATTAGAAGTTTTAAAATATTTAAATTAGAAGTGGATTTATCCATATTTTATTGCAACATTTGGGATAAATTTTAAGAAAAAAAAGCCGATAATTATTTCAATTGGTGGTAACTCGGAAAATAATATGAACTTTTCAAAAATCCTAGTCCAGAGTCTGTGGAGAAATTTTTACTTTATATAAGCAAAATATTATTGTTATAGAAGCTTTTTTTATTAAGTGAGAACATTTTGAAAAAGGTTATTATAAGTTAATTCTTATGCCAAAATATTGTATTTGATTTTGATCAGGTTTATATTTCTTCATTCGTAACGTTTGGTTTTTTCGTCACAATTGATAAAATAAAAGACACGTTAAGTAATAAATAATAATTTACATTTTTTTTTTCATTTATACAATGTATTTCAAGATTTAGACCCAGTTAAATAATTTTAATTAAAATCAAATGCTATAATAATGTTAAGAAACATTTCAATAGAGTTTTAATAACCTAGAATGTCCCTAGAGTTATATTTTAAAGTTTATTAAAAATATACATGAAAATGCGTAAAAATGTTCCCTTGTGTAAGAAATAATATATTATTATTATTTTCCTTTTTGCTATATTTTCAGTATTCTTGTACAGAGTGTTTTTTTTCAGGTATATACAAATTTAAGTTGGCATTACTTTCCAAGATGGTGACCGATTTAACAACTGTCAAGTGATTTATTCTCAGTTTGGTTTGTCAATTCATCATGAATAGACTCACGCCTGAACAACGCTTTCAATTTTTGCAATTTTGTTTCAAAAATAATGGTCGATTTTCATAAGCGAATTTTGTTTAGCGATGAAGGGCACTTCTGGTTGAATGGCTACCTTAACAAACAAAACTGCGGCATTTGGAGTGAAGCTAATCCACAAGTGTATGTCGAAACACCGTTACATCTAGAAAAACTCACTGTTTGGTGCGCTTTATGGGCTGGTGGAATCCTTCTTCAAAAACGATGAAGGTCACAATGTTACAGGCAATGGTGATCGGTATAGAGCCATGATTATTAACTTTTTCATTTCTGAATTGAGCAATCAAGATGTCCAGGAGTTGTAGTTCCAACAAGACGACGCAACATGTCACAGCTCGTGCCACAATCGATTTATTGAAATACACGTTTGATGACCGCCTAATTTCCCGTTTCGGACCTGTGAATTGGCCTCCAATATCTTGTGATTTAACACCGCTAGACTATTTTCAGTGGGGCTATGTAAAGTCATTGGTCTATGCGGATAAGCCAGAAACGCTTGGACATTTGGAAGACAGCATTCTCCGTGTTTTTGCCGATATACGGCCACAAATGTTGGAAAAAGTCATCGGAAATTGGACGTAAAGATTGGACTACATCCGAGCCAGCCGTGACAGTCCTATGCCAGATATTATATTTAAAATGTAATGCCACAAGATTATCTTTCGAATAAAAAAAACATTCATGCCAATCGAATAATACATCGTTGTTTTTTTATTGCAATTTAAAGTTCTATACCTCTAAAAAACACCCTTTATAAGAATAATTTTTTTAAATGCATGGTTGGGAAAAAACAAAACAGTATAAATAAAGCATAGAATACTTTAAAAACTTCTAATTTTTTTTTCATTTATTCTATTAAACTCTTCATTTTTTCCCTTTTCCATTTATTTTGCAGAATAAAAATGAAAAAAAAAATATATCACACATTTATAAAGTATTAGCGTTTTATTCCATACGAGACAATTTTCCTAAGGAAGAAAATTTTGAAATCCAAGCACATTATTTTAATCGCATTTTCTCTACTTAGTCTGAACTTGATGCAGTTAGTCTTCCATGATAAATTAAGGCAGTCTTTTTTCTAGCAGGATACCCAGATAATAACAAATGCTTGTTTTCCCAAACAATAGCAATGCCATATGTCAAGAAGTTTTGTGTCTGAATGGACCAGTAAGCACGAAAAGTATTTTTGTTCGATTTTCAGTTATCAAGAGCTAAAGATTTACTCGTTTATAAGTTTCCCTTAAGTATTTTCTTGTGAAATAAGCATAATTCACTTTATGGTACGGACATCTAACTCATACATTATTAAAGTAAACTATAAAGTATTATTTGGTTATTATTTAGTAAAAAGGAAAGATGTATCTTTCAAATTTGTTTATCTGTGTAAATGATGATTTAAAATATAGTTTTAGTTTGTTTACCTGAGAATTATTAATATAATAACTGTTGATAGTATAATTGTTCAAATTTCCTCATGTTATATTTTATAAGAAAAAATAATAAAGGAAAATATTTCTGGTGTTTTAATGTTTGCTTCTGACAATTTTGTAATATAAAAATGTAAAATATTATTGAATAAGTTTTTAAACTTTAATTTGAAAATTATGTGAGGATAAATAACTAAATATGAGAAGTAATTGCTTATTTTTTGCTTTACTTTGATATAAATAACTCAAACATATCAATATACACATGTTTACCCTATTTTTGTTTTATAAGTATGTTCAATGTTTCAATAAATACTGTCGTGTTTATTATTATGCTCATACTCATTAGCAAACCCTATTATTGAACGAATTTAATACTTTATCCCTTGTGTTTTAATTTATGGTAAAACTATTGTTTTATTGTATTGAAAAGTATTTTTTATTGCACACGCTCAATATTGCATACCATTTGCTTTTAAAAATATTGCGAAGTATTTTAGTAAATCGAAAATTATGTATCATAATTTCATCTTAATTTCATCTTCTCATTATGTATCTTAAGTATCAATATTGTAATGCAAAAAGGTTATTACATTTCAAGTCTGGTTTATATAGTTTAACTGTCCTTAACGACACCAATTTAGAAATCTTTAAAATATGATACTTACTGTGCACTTCTGTATAAAGTATTTAAGAACATAGTTGTACTAAATATTTCAAACGAAATTAAATGAAATGCGATTATTTATTGAACTTTATCACTAAAAGTGATTATTCTAATTATAAAATAAGATTACTTATGAAAATGTGACAATTCAGTGACTATTCTTTTAGAAGGAAAGATACATTAATTATAAATAGTGAAATTTAAAATATTAATTAGAAGACCTGAAATAAAAGAAATAGTTTACCTTTATTTTCCTGATTGAGATAAATTGAATTTAAATTATAACTACAGATAATCTTATAAAAAAGTATTTAATTAATATAATTTTCTCATTGAAAATGGAAAAATGTTTTTTGTGAAAAAATTTACAACACATAGTGTTCCTTCCATTTATTTTATAAAGTTGTACGAAGCAGTTTTAATGAGGCAAATGGAAGAATTTTATTTACTGGTTCGTATATCCTCAAGCGAATAACTTCTAGCTGTGGAAGCTTAAAAAACTAACTAATATTGAACTTTTAAAAATATTTTAATGCAACAACTGAAAAATACAGTAATTAAAATATTGCCATCTACTTACTCCTTAAGAACAAAATGAATGTTAAAGATGTTCTTTAAATCAAAATTAAATGCATAAATACGAAACAAAAAAAAACATAAACTGTTCTCTTATCATCAACGAAAATATTCCAATAACTTTTAATCATTTTGATTGCACTTCTTAATATTTTAATGCCTGGAATCAAGTCCAGAACAAATTATCTGGAAGACTGAAAGTGGTTTGAATGCTTTTGAAACCATTGAAAGAACTATTAAAAAACCACTGTTCATCAAGAGAAGTGGTCTTTTGTCTTCGGGGAGATCCTTACGTGAGACGTAGAAAACTACCAAAAGACAAATTATCCAATGTACTTGGCGAAAATTGAACGCAGAACGACGAAGCGCGAAATTAAAGAAGAATAATTGCTCACGAAAGAATCGACGCGTATTTTGTATCGTCTTCTCAATTCATCAAATGGTGGGGCCAGACATAAGAGATAAGCGAGCGCCAAGTGCAGTTTCAATTTGTTAAGCGACATGTTTCAACTGTTAATGAATATTAATGCAGTTTTATACAGTGACGTTTTGTTGCGCATTAATAATAAATGGAAGCATGCTGTGCCTTTGCTAAGGAACGAGCTGATTATGAATGGGGTAGCGAAGTGAAGTAAGGGTAATTGAACCATCAAGATTTATTTGTATGCGAAGGTTAACGCTTAAATGTTGGGTGTTGGTGGTATAAACATTTATTAAAGGGTGAAAATTGACTGGTCATATGGAATTTCGATTGTACTTAATGATAAGGGACAGCTGTAATGAAATTCATTTCGTGATTTTTTAAAAATAATTTACGAAAACTTTCTGGGCTCTGCTTCTGAAGTAAAGACATTTTAATGTATAATGCTATCAATGGTTTCTCTAGATATTTATTTATTCAACACATAGAGTTACATCTTTACTTATTTTGACAATTAAGATTTACATGTAATACTATTATAGTAAGGTTAAACCTTCAAGACACTTTTTAAGGAAGGTCATAAGAGTTAAAGCAGGAAAAAGAAGAAATTTAAATAAATCTGAAAATGGTATATATATTTAATTACTTATCAAAAGAATTAAAAATAATATGCGCGAATAGTTTTATCTTTACGTACCTGTATTTTTAAATACTGCTAATTGTGTCTCAGGGTGTTAGAAATTGAGATAAGCTTCTGGAATATTTGTACGAAATATATTACTGTTTTGTCTTGTATTTTAAGGACTGTTTTTCTCATTAAATTCCATCGGTGTTTCTTTTCTTTTTCTTCGTTCTTTGGAGTGGCCATATTATGGCATCTATGAAATCCAATATACCCAACAATATTTTTCCACATTCAATTTTTAAGTTGGTTAAATAATTTAATTATTTAAGAAACCTAAATAACTAACAAAGCTTTATTTTAGAAACTTGATACACATAACTTATAATACTGCACAATAAGAATAAATAATTTTAAATTAGACATCTCTCATGTCAGTTTTGGTATTGATAAATTAAAGTTCATTACCAAGTGACAAAGTGAAAAGCAGTCACGATGACAAACTAAGGCATGTAAGCATTTAAAATTAAATTCCGTACCAATATTTGTTTACATTTAAAAACTTTTTTGAGAGGAATAATATGAAAGTTTGAAATGCTATTATATATAAAGTTTCCATGGAAGAAAACAAATTAACAAGAGAAACAAGATAACACTTTTTTTTCACATCCATCACACGTCTAAAAATAAAATGAAACTATTGGAATGACTTCAGTGTCATTTGTCTTTCGAGGGTATTTTGTATGAACTTGAAACTTTAGGAGTTCCTGTAAAAGAAAAACAAACGTTAAGTTAAATATATTTTATTTTTATTGAACATTATCTGCCTTAAATTTATGATTAAATAAGAACCAATTGTTTAATTTTATAACTGACCCTCATGAAAATTATGCCCATATGTTTTTAAAATGATTTTTTTAGTTCTATACCCTTTTCTATAAACTATAATATGTTTGCAATTACTGAAAAATATAAGTAATTACATGCAAAAATATACCTACAACCGTAAGTAGAGAAAGTAAGTTGTTCCTTATTATTATCTTTAATAAATATTATGTAACTGGAATAAAAAATGCATTTATTTATAAATGAATATTTTTATGAACAGTAATTTGATCATCAACATATCTAAACAGATAAAAGTCATTATCATATATATATATATATATATATATATATATATATATATATATATATATATATATATATATATATATACATATATATATCCTAAAATGTTAATGCCAATTATAGCTAAACTATTGCTAGTATTTCCACCTTGTGATAATATTTTTATCTGTTTACTCATCGTATCATTATAACTATTATAATTTTCTTGAAGAACTAAATTATACATATTACTTAAGAACTAAATGAATGTATGCATTTACAGCTTTATTACACAATCACGATATTTATTCATTGCTTCTAAAATAATTTGTGTCGTACCACTATATATTAATCAATAAAAATATAATATTTTCAAATACATAGCAATATATGAAAAGTTAACTTCTTTCAATTTTAAGTGAGTAATTCGACTCGTCTTGCATTTTGTAAAAATAGTTGAAACCTTGAGAGTACATACGGATATAAATAGATTGATGTAATTCATTGAAATTCGTAATGCAATATTTCGCCATTAGAAACATATTGAAATTTTTATCAACTGTTGTAAAATTTTAGAGTTAAGAATATATGTGGAAATTTAACTTCTTGTTGAAATATATATTTACCCATTATTTTATAGAAAGCCAAAGTATTATTAATTTCTTATCAGATACCTCAAAATTCTAAAATGAATGGTCATTTTGAAAATATTTATTCTTCATAATACTTATATATATGAAAAAAAAAAAAAAAAAACCTTGAGGAAGTCAAAGTCCACTCTGGCTGTCGCACCATTAAATAGAAGAATACTATAACATTACAATATTATATATTATTTACAAATAATATTTCACTAAGTACCGTATATCATAAATGGACAATAATGAAACATTCCGACCTAAAGAATTTTAATTACTTTATATAAATGTATATAAGTAATTTTTTAAAATTAATCACACAAGATGTTTTAAAATATTTTTGTCATATTTTTCAAAGACTTCAAATGGTAGATAATCTATATTCGTAACATACATTAACTGCAAACTTTGGAATACTTTCAGAAAAATGTCTAATAAAATGTTGTTAAATATATTCATTGCTTTCGGGATTAATAATCCTGTGTTGTCTATACCTTTATATGTTACACCTCTTAAAATATTTCTTTTATTTTTCATTCTCTTTGAAAATTTTTTTTTAGAGAAATCATTATTCACATTTACATTTTTAAAAATAAATATCTAATCATTTATTTTCATGATATATATTGTTTTACAAGTTTTCTAACCTTATAAACAAGAATTTAATCAATAAATAGTTCTTTTAATTTTTTAAGATTTTTCGATAGGAAAAAAAATAATAACGATTTTTCGTTAAACTTATGTTGAAGATCATTTCCCCCTTTTTAAACGTTTTAAGTACTTTGAAATAGTAAACGAAAAAAAATAATTAATTTTTCTTTATTTTTTTCACATTTCAAGAAACAAAACCAGTAATCAGTAATCATCAAATAGAAAAATTAGTCATATAGCCTTAATTGCATACCAAATGAATAAAAAAACTATTCATAATATGTGATAGCATTCGGTTTGTGGTTGTTTGAATTTACGTGAATAGAAGCTTATTTTGGAATTATTCATATTATAACTATCGTATTTGAATTAAAAATGAGGTGAACATTCACTTTGACATAATCCATCAATAGTCACACTTCTCCTTCGTATAATATGATATGTGCAAATATTACTGTATTTCTATATGACTAACAAGTGTATTTGTAGAAAAGTATATTGCAAGAGTATTAGCATTTTATAATATACCTAAATAAGGTTGTTGAAAGAAACTTAAAATAAAGGGCAAATGTGTGCATGTGGCTTGCATATAGATATTGCTTGTCTTAGTTGCTAATTTTGTTCCCAGCATCCTATAATATTTAACTTAATAAATAAGAATAATTACGTCCTTCAATAAAAAGTTTGAAATGATTCATAACTCAATAAACCACGCGTAAAGTTATGTTTTGTTATGCAAGATATAATTAGAAAATTCGTGTGAAGTAAGTACTTAATACTTGACTCAATACATGGATAATTCAATATTCCGTTGGTAAAGATGTCAATAAATGCAGTCCTCATGGTGTTGTTTAAGAAGAAGACGTATCACATATTAATTGATCTGTCACTGACAACAAAGTAGGGAGGCTCATAATATGACTCCCTTTATTTGGTAATAATAAATGAATGACTATTTTAGCATAAGTAGACAATTTATATTCAATGGCTAATACAGTTCAAACTTGCATCCAAAATTTTTGACAATATAAAAGTATATATTCCCAAATTGGTGAAAAATGAGAAATATATCAAACATATCAAAATTATTTAATTTTTATATAATTTAAATTTTCACAATATGTGTTACATTAAGGCAGTCTCCCGGAAACTTTATATCGCCGCAGACAGGTCAACATTAGATGATTTTACCGCTCCTCACCGAGAGCGAGCATTGATTGTTCGAATTTTAGATTGTTTTGATTAAATAATTTAAATTTAATTCTTTTTAAACATGTCTTCAGAATAAAATACAGTTACAACCAAAAGTAAACATGAAGTGATTTAACATGCCTTTATTTCCATTGAAAATCACAGTAACCCGAGAGAAATACAACTCGGTAAATAAAATATAAATAATGTAATGCTTCTTTGTGACCAAATGCCATTTGATCCACGGGCTGGTATTGTTCAGGAGCCTGACGGTAAGAGACCATTGCATTATCAAGATATTTATTTATTCTAAATTATTGATTAAACTAACGATTTATCTATATCAATCAAATAAAAACGACTAGAGATAAACATATTTTATGAAACAAAAATGGCAAAAATAGCTTTCCTTCATTTTGAAAGTCCAAATTTTACATTTTATTTACTTAACGAAAATGATCCTATAATCTTAGTATTGTGTAAGTAATGATTTCTAATTAAAACTTGCAGCAGTCTATATACTAGTAAAGTGCTAAATATATTCTATACAAGTGTTTGATCACACGTGCATAGCATATTTGAATAGCATTCACTTACTAAGTTGGATAGCATTTTTCTAAATCACAAAATGTGTGTTATTAATATTTTACTTTGAGAGAGTGGGAAAAAATTTCGAAATCATACCATCTAATAAAGAACAAAAGTATATATTTTAAATGTCTAATATACCTTCAGATATCTTTAAACAGTTTTCAACCATTGTTACAAAATTAAATTTTAGTGAACATTCCAAAATTTAATAAATGGGGAATAACAAAAACAATTTAAATGCAAGAGAATTGTACTACATACATACATGAAATATAAACTGAAAAGAATCTAGATAACCGTTTTGTAAAAAGAAGCTTTTGAATGCGTTGTTTTCCGTATAGCAATTTAAAAATTGAGAACTTAAAACCCCAAAGCACATGGTAAATAAATGTTTTTTGTATATATATATATATATATATATATATATATAAATTTTGCCAATACAGTCTGTGTTATATGTTTGCAACAGCGCATATTAGAACAATAATGGTCGAACTGTGAAATTCATGTTTATTTTAATCACATACACATATACCATTTTAAAAGGTACACATAAAACAATTTATATATTACTTCAAAATTCTAACGTTTCGAGAGCTAATCAAAGTACATAGAGCCAAGTTACGAAGAATTGTATCATTTGTGAAATGATTGAATTCTTATGCGTGGATATTTTTTAATGTATTAGAACTTTGTAAAATATGTAGACAATTGCAGCAAATTTTGGTACTTGCTCTAGTCATTAAGTACTAGTCTTTGAGTCATTTATACGTACATTTTAAGTTTTTAGGTCTTCTAAAGCTTTTAATGAGCTCATGGAGATTTTTAAGTAAATAAGATATGTTTAATTTAAAGCTACTTAAGTATTTTTTGTTATTTTTCAGTCTTGATATTTTTCAAATCTTACAGAATCTTATCACACACACATACGTGACGGAATATTAACGTCGCTCTGTCCAGCTGTTCGAGGTTGTTTTGTCGAAAACACACACACACATGCATATATACATATATATATACATATATATATACATATATATGTATATATATATATATATATATATATATATATATATATATATATATATATATATATATATATATATATATATATATATATATATATACTAAAGAACCCGACAGAAGTTGTCCTGTACACACATCTTAAATTCAAAAATTTCAAATTTTTATGAATAAGCTTTGACAATCTGGACCGTTTTGAGTAAAATTTGTATTAGAAAGTTATTACAATGTAATTATGTGTCAAGTTTTATACTTCTGGGTTGCTTAGATGTGAAACACACACACAAACTATTTCCGTTAAGGAATAATTTTAAATAAAAAAAGTATAATAATGTGTTAATCAATTAGCTACACAAATATATTCGTGGGTTAGGATAATTGTTGTCAACGCACGTGTAAATTTAATAGAAAATTATGTAAAATACTTCAATTGCATACTAAATTTGGAGAATGTACAGTTTTTTATGCACACTCCAAAACTCTTCAGACACTAATTACATCTGAATGTAATAGTTTAATTAACACACGATTTATTTCAACAAAATAATAACACGAAACGAAAAATACTTTCTTGAAATGATCTCAGCACCAACTGTCGGGACCAACTTGAATTATAATAAAATATTTTGAATATTCGATACTAAGATCGTAGCGCAGTCTGCCGGATCCAATGTAAAATATTCCAAGATCAACAATTTATAAATAAAAAATTAATTAAATAAACATTTCTAAACCGAATTATAAATCTAAACCGTTCTCGAGTCCACTGAAACAGACAAAAACTTTCATAAAACTCGGTCCAGTTGTTTCAGTGGAGTTCAGTTACATACACAGATTTAGCGGAATTACATATATAAAGATCATTTTAAACGATATTAATTAAAAACGCTAAAAAGATTGAATCGTCTGCATTTTCGTAACAATAAAGACAGGGTTCGGCAAGTTTGGCTGAAACTCAATTTTCGACAACAGCTTACGTCTTTTTCAATTCCTACTATTGGATCGCGATCTCTATACATAATTTATAGGTTTATTTATTTATCTTGGTGGAATTTTCAACCGTTAATAAAATACATTTTAAAGTGCTCAATTAAGCTGAAATATAATGTACATGATTATTTTGGATGACAATACAATAATTTAATTATAATTAAGATGTCTCAGGGGTGTTACATTTCTCTTGAGGTCTGAAAATATAAACGATTTTCAAACGCGTATAATTCTTTTAAATTTAAATTAAATGGTTCGAATCTTTTACATATTATTTAAAATAGAATGGGGCTTCAGAAAAAAGTATAAAATGTTTGAAATATAATAATAATTTTTAAAGTCACAAGCATATAAAAATTCTATAATAAATATTAAGTATTTTATGCTTTGCCCACACTATTTTCTGAATTATTAGCCTCTGATGTATAAAACTTTATAGAATTATACAATGCATCATACTCTTTAAACCCTACCTAGTTTTAATATTATATATCTTTTGTATTTCAAAATATTTGTAAAATATTGCAATTTTTTAAATAGTTTTTAAAAATGCATATTTTTTTATTTATTAAAATATATAAGTTATTATTCTATTTATATAAAAGTAGCTACAAAGTATTAAGAATACAGTTGTCTTTATAAATTAACTTATAACTAGTAATTAAACCTACTCATTTAGAAAATAACATGCACGACGTAAAAAACTTAATAAATATTTCTTATAGAAAAATTTCTTATTTTCATATGCTTATAATTTTTAAAATTATAATTATATTTTAAACATTCTATACTTTTCTGAAGCTCCATTCCTTTATAAGTAATGTGTAAAAGATTCACAAACTATTTAACTTAAATTTAAAGAAGTTATACCTGTTTGAAAATTGTTTATATTTTCAGACCTCCAGAGAAATTTAACACCCCTGTGACCCCTTAATAATAACTAAATGATTATAATTATTTATTTAAAAAATTACAAATGCAGCCACGTTGGCGACTTAGCAACACTTTTGGCGACTTATGTCAAAATTTGAAAATATTTATTTCTCATGTATTAAATACTTCAGTTGAAAGGAAATTTAATATACAAGATTGTTTTGGATGGCAATGCAATACTTTAATGATAATTAATAAAAATTAATCACCACGTAATGTTGTGACTCTGTATATACATATTTGTATTATTGCAACTATTTAATAAAAAGTAGCTAAAATAAATTTTTGGTTGATCTAAGTAGAAATTGATTTAATTCTTTTTATATAACTTGTTTATAACAATAGTGTTGTTACAACAATGCAGGTGAATGTAGAGTTGTATTTTTTTGAATGTTTTTAATTAATATTCTTTTAATTATTTGCGATATTGGACCGAATTGTGAATCTAAGTCCTTCTTGAATTTGCTTCAACCCACACAAAAATTTTATCGAAATCGGTCCAGTCGTTTTGCAGGAGTTTAGTGACAAACACACGCACAGAATATTATTATATATACAGATATATAAATTAGAATTAGCTGGTATACCAGTTTTTCGCACGGGTGAATTGAAAATTTAAGCAATAAAAACTGAAGGATAAAAAAGCTTTTAATGAGTTAATTTTACTTGATTGTAAATTAAACAAAAAAGAAACAAAATTGCATATCTCAGCTGAACAAAAAAAACATCTTTGCTAAATTTCCAGTATGTAGAAATAATAACTGATAAAAAGTTTTTTTTTTACTTATTACGCCACGTAACTCTCTTAAGGATCGATTTTGTAAAACATCTTCCTTCTGCTCAGCAAAATTAACATATTGTTACAAATTTTGTGTAATAAACGCATTAAAATAAAGTAAATAATTTGTATCTGGATGTGTAATACGTTAATTTTTTTCTGATGCATTAATATGATGTTAAACAGCTGTTATCCGCGACTTCGTCTACGTGGAATTTAAAAAAAAAGTGTATTCAATTCGCAGAGTTTACGAAAACTTAATAATTATATATTCCACGTAAAAGAAATACCTATGCTATAAGTATAATGTCATTCTTCTACTTTGTGAATCAATTTTTTTTGTTTTACTTTCTTTGTTTTTTGTTGAGCAAAGTGTGAGAGGAACGCATGACCTTTGATACTATTGATGGGGTGAGGACTGTAAAATCATTGCAGTGTTTGTGTACAATGTTTGGTAATGAAATAAACAATAGAGGAATGAAATAGGTTTACCTATAATTAAAAGCGTAGCCTTGTGAGAAGTCAAATGACGTAAAACCCCAAAACTCCCTAATTTAATTTTAAATGATGTCTATGTTATGGAAAAATAGATGTTGATCAGTGTTCTTGAGAAAGAATGAAATCACTTTTTGGAATGGTAATAAGCATTGAATGCAACAGTTCAAAACAGGTCTAAGTAGCAGTAGGGGGAAATTAATCTGCAAGCAGGGGGAGAGAGGGTTGCGTGACTTTTGACACTGCCGATGGGGTGAGGACTGGGTACTGTGAAACGAACACAAACGACGCCGCAAGCAAGGAGTAAGAAAGATGTATGACTTTAGACAGTGTCGATGGTGTGCAGACTGTTAAATTCAATAGTATGAGACATGAACGAGAACAATCGCGAGTGTCAATAACCTAATTAAACAAAAAAAGTTTGATATAACTGCTAGAAACATTGAGACAGAAGGCTCGCGAAATAAAACAATTCCTATTGACTAAAAATAATCCTTAATGGATAAAAATAATCCCTATTTGAAACAGATATTGTCCACCATTTCATTCGTTTTAATTTTATTTTCGCGCAACCCTAATTTTATTTTCTATAATTAAAGTAGCCTAAGTTATTGCGTATAACATTAGCTATCTGCCAGTGAAAGTTTCGTCAAAATTGGTCCAGCCGTTTCAGAGATTAGCCGGAAGAAACAGACTGACAGAAAGACACCTAGACAGACAGCTATATATATATAGACAAACAGACAGACAAAATTTTAAAAAATTGATTTTTTTCATATAAGTACCATATATACTTTTAAATGCACATTTTGTAAAAAGCTTTTAATTTCAAATTACAAACAGACACTTCATTTTTATTTATATGTATATATGTAGATTTAAGGTATGTTTAAATGTAATTCCTTTTAATGTAAATTTTTATTAAGTATGTTTTTCAGTTAAGTGTATTCTTTACTTGTGTGTGCTTATTCAGCCTATTTTTAGAACCTGCATTATGCTTAAGTATTTTTCTTTCAATTTTGGTTCTTCTTGCCTATTTTAGATTTTCATACTTGATTGTAATAAAAACTTGATAAAACTTTGTAGAATTAGTATTAGCTGACAAATCCAGAAGAATTGTAAACTGTGTAATGAGACAGGTACCACTTATGTCCTACCTTTTTCAGATGCTTGGTATAACTTTCTTGTTGTTGGCGGGGTGTGGTAGTATGGTGAGATCTTTTTTGACAATCCCCAAAGACTATTAGTCTTTATAGTGATATAGTTTGCACTTAAAACACGCATTCTTGAGTAAATCGGGGTCCTCCTGTTGCTGAGGTGTGGTAGTTAGCACAGAAGTTGCCGACTGAGGTGTCTTCCTCATTTTTTTGCGCCAGTGTCAGAATTATTCAATGCATTGTTATCTGTTTTTTCTATACGTTTGTCATTGAATTTTCACAGACACAACATCTTTTCTCAATGTGTGTGTATCAGCATAAATATATATTCTAAAATCAATTTAATTTAAAATATTACTTAATTAAAATTCATTTAAAATATATTTACCTAATTGTAAAATATATTTTCCCTCTCTCTAACAAACATTGTAAAAAACATTTATTTCTTCCTATAATCAAAATTAGTATTTAATGTGCATTTAATGTATTTTTAAACCTTAGCTCTCCTTAATGCAGTTTTTTAGGAAATATGATTTTACGTTAAGGATTTCCTACACTTGTTTATAAATCCTCGTTTTAGGGCCTTCATTATGTTTAAGTACTTTTTCTTAAATAGTTGTTCCTGTTACCTAATTTAGATTATCATATTTGATTGAAATGCATACCAAATAAAACCCAATAGAATTAGCATAAGCTGACAAATCCATAAAATTTATAGTCTATGTTATGAGGTTCAATTTAAGAAGTACTCTGTAGAGAGGCTTCTGTTTGTTAAGGTTTCGAGGCTCGGAGACCTGTTGTGGGCAAGGTGTGGTAGTTTTGAAAAAGGTTTTTAGCTGACATGTGTTCCTCGTCCCTTGTGCCGTTTCAAAAGATATTAATGCGTAGTTATCTGATCTTCTGTATGTTTCTCATTGTAATTTCACTGACATTACATTTATTTTCCAATTTATTATCACATATATAGTCTAAATTTATTTTAATTTAAAAGTTTAAATTAGTTTGATTTCTTTAATTTATTGGGAAATATACTTTCCTTCTGTCTACCAAACTGTGTTTATATAATATTTATTTTTCTTATAGTCAGAATTAGTATATAATGTGCAATTAATGTATTTCTGATTCCGATTATTTTTAATGCACATTTTTATTCAATTTTTTTCAGTTAAGGATTTTTTTTTAATCAGCCTGGTTTTAGGTGCTTCATTATGCATTGGTATATTTCCTTAAATTTTGGCTGCCTAACTCATTGTACCTTGACATATTTAGTTGCAGTAGATTCCTTTTAAAACCCAATAAAATTAGCATTACTTGATAAACTCGAAAGAATTTAATTCTTCATATTAATATATTTAGCACTTAAAAAACGCATTGTAGAGAGGCTCATGCATGTTAAGTCTATTCAGGCTCAGAGTCCTGCTGTTGGTGAGATGTGGTAGTTTGCACAGAGCTTGCCTGCCGAGGTGTCTTACTCATCCCTTGAGATCCCTTGGATGTGTATTACGTTAATATTACTTTCTGATGCATTTATTTTATGTTCAATAGCTGTTACCCGCGACTTCGTCCACGTGGAATTTAACAAAAAAGTGTGTATTCAATTCGCAGAGTTTACGAAAATATAATAATTATATATTCCACGTAAAAGAAATACCTATGCTATAAGTATAATGTCATTCTTCTACTTCGTGAATCAATGTTTCTTTTTTGTTTTACTTTTCTTTTCTTTGTTTTTTTGTTGAGCAAAGTGTGAGAGGAACGCATGACCTTTGATACTATTGATGACTGTAAAATCATTGCAGTGTTTGTGTACAATGTTTGATAATGAAATAAACAATAGAGGAATGAAATTGGTTTACCTCTAATTAAAAGCGTAGCCTTGTGAGAAGTCAAATGACGTAAAACCCAAAAACTCCCTAATTTAATTTTAAATGATGTCTATGTTATGGAAAAATAGATGTTGCTCAGTGTTTTTGAAAAAAGAATGAAATCATTTTTTTGGAATGGTTAAAAGCATTGAATGCAACAGTTCAAAACAGGTCTAAGTAGCAGTAGGGGGAAATTAATCTGCAAGCAGGGGGAGAGAGGGTTGCGTGACTTTTGACACTGTCGATGGGGTGAGGACTGGGTACTGTGAAACGAACTCAAACGACGCCGCAAGCAAGGAGTAAGAAAGATGTATGACTTTAGACAGTGTCGATGGTGTGAAGACTGTTAAATTCAATAGTATGAGACATGAACGAGAACAATCGCGAGTGTCAATAACCTAATTAAACAAAGAAGTTTGATATAACTGCTAGAAACTTTGAGACAGAAGGCTCGCGAAATAAAACAATCCCTATTGACTAAAAATAATCCTTAATGGATGAAAATAATCCCTATTTGAAACAGATATTGTCCACCATTTAATTCATTTTAATTTTTTTTCGCGCAACCCTAATTTTTTTCTATAATTTAAGTAGTCTAAGTTATTTCTTATAACATTAACTATCTGCCCATGAAAGTTTCGTCAAAATTGGTCCAACCGTTTCACAGATTAGCCGGATCAAACAGACTGACAGAAAGACAGCTAGACAGACAGATATATAGACAAACAGACAGGCACAAATTTAAAAAAATTGATTTTTTCATATAAGTACCGTACATACTTTTAAATGCATTTAGTAAAAAGCTTTTAATTTCAAATTAAAAACAGACACTTCATTTTTATTTATATGTATAGATTACAGGGGTGATTTCAAGAAAGTTGAGAGGCTTTACTTTGATAACCTTTTTACAACCTTTGGAAAGGACGAGTAAACTGTTTGGTAACTTATCTTTAACTTAGACAATGTAAATGATTCTAAATATAAGAAAGTTAATGACGTCCGTATATTTATTTTGATAATGTTTGCGGATTTAGTTATTATAATTATACTAATGTAAGTTATTATAATTATACTTATGTATGTCCACTTATTTACCATGCAACTAATTGCGTTTGGGCTTTCTCTTCTAAAAGTGAATCAACAAAATCGTATGCTTATTACTTAAAGCAACTTTTCCAAATCCAAATACCAAGTAAATTGTTAATAGATGGAAATAGTGCCTTTAACTATTCTAGGTTTAAATTTTTTTCTTAGAAATTATAATACATACCATTTATTAACTGAATCTCATCATTCCGAGACAAATGGAAAATGTTAATCAGTCTATTGAAACTAAACTAAGGTATAAAGGAAATTCTTCTCAGTCCAAAATATCACGAAAAAACATCTAGAACAAGTAATTAATGTGAATATAATTTAGCACCGTATTCTCTCATAAAACTTCCTCCTGCATAATTCTATTTCGCAGTTTACTACATACACCTCCATTAATCTAAAAATTTTTACTCTCCAGTTGTAATAAGCCAGAAAATTAAATTGGGAAAATGCTAAAAAATTGTTATGATGAAATCAAAATTAAATATGATACTCGTTTCATTTTTATTCTCCTATTTAACCTAGATACATTATATATAACCTATTAGGAATTAATATATCCAGGTAGTAGAAAATCATTCCGAGTTCTTTAGGCTTCACGAAAGCCTACACAAGGTTCATCTGACCTTTCCACATATGAATGTTACAACAAGGTCTAGATCTACAAATAACCGTCCCAGGGAAATACTCAGCAGTCCAGAAGAAAAACAAGGGGGGGGAGATTAGGGACAGGTAAAGAAAGACTTTGTCCCCATCAGATTGATACTATTTGATGTAAATTATGAAATAAACAAACCTAATGTTTTAATTACACTTCTGACAAAACAAAACGCAACACCAAAATGACCAAAGATATCACAGAGAAATTTATTCGGTACATAAAATGATGCACAAAGATCAAACAATTAAAAGTACAGGCTTCTGCGACGTATGTATGTGTGTCATGACAAAATCAACAATTTTGGCTATAACCACTGTCAACCGCATCGGCATAGAATCACAGATATTTTTCATGTATCCGTGGAGTACAGCAGTCCACGTGACATCCAAATATTGCCAAAGTTGTTCAGGTGTAGCAGTCGTTGTGCAATTATAAGCCACATGATTCCTATTGGCGATAAATCAGCAGAGCAAGCAGGTCATTAAGCAATTCAATCTGATGAGTAATGATGAACTCTTAAAATGTGCGTGTCACGTGTGTCTGCGCATTATCTTGTGTTAATCAGTGACGACAGTAATATCCAATAACTCCGCAAAACATGAAATTCGGTGTAGGGCCAGTTTGACAATACACAACGCAGCATTTCAGCAGCCTCTCACCACGATGCCTTCAAACTCTAATAAAATCATCCTGATGTTGCCAACAGAAGCTATGTTTGTCAGTTAGCACAATGCCGTTTCATTCTAATGTCCATGGCCTCGGTTCGTCGCACCATTGGCGCTGCAAACATGTGCAGTTTCCTGTAAAGGGTACACGAAGCAATGGACGCCTTGTGGACGATTCACTCTGCTGCTAATAGTGTCGAATAGTAAGAGGACACTGAAAGAGATATAACAGACTGAATTTATTGTGCTA